>JAJEJO010002594.1:171185-263302 GCA_020662805.1 Glaucomys volans
TCTATGCTATCTATCCTTCCTCCATTCTTGCCACCCTTCCCCCCGGCATTATGCATTATCATTCATTTATCAGAGAGACCATTCGGCCTTTGGATTTTTGGGATTGGCTGATCTCACTTAGCATAACAGTCTCCAACATCATCCATTTACCTACAAATGCCATAATTTTATTCTTCTTTATGGCTGAGTAATATTCCATTGTGTATATATACCACAGTTTCTTTATCCATTCATCTACTGAAGGGCATCTAGGTTGATTCCATAATCTAGCTATTGTGAATTGAGCAGCTATGAACATTGATGTGGCTGGATCACTGTAGCAATCTGATTTTAACCCAATCAATAAATGGGCCAAGGAATTGAATAGGCACTTTACAGAGGAAGATCTACAAGCAATCAACAGATTTATTAAAAAATGTTCAACATCACTCGTTATAAGAGAAATGCAAATCAAAACCACCTTAAGATTTCATCTTACCCCAATTAGAATGTCTTTTATTAAGAACACAGGCAACAACAGGTGTTGGCGAGGATGTGGGGAAAAGGGTACACTCATACATTGCTGGTGGGAGTGCAAGTTGGTGCAGCCACTCTGGAAAGCGGTGTGGAGATTCCTTAGAAAACTTGGAATGGATCCACCATTTGACCCAGCTATCCCACTCCTTGGCCTATACCCAAAGGACTTAAAATCAGAGACCACACTTCTGACTCCATACCTCACACTCCCCAGGCAGCCTCACCTGGGCCCTGTGAGGACCTCTACAGGTAGCATCTCAAACTGCAGATTTCAGCTCCGGCACACATCTGTGCACAACTGTACCTTCGGCAGTTCTTTCATCCTCTGCTGCACCCAGAATTTTGGATTGTCTAGAGTTGAACTGTCCAATAGAAATATATATGAAATACATTTGTTATATATGCAATTTTGAAATTTCTAGAGAGCCACATTTTTTTCAAAAAGAAGAAGAAATAGGTGAAATTGTTAATAATACATTTTGCTTAACCTAATATAGTCTTAATATTATTTCACAATGTAAGTAACATTAAGAAATCATTGATGAGATATTTTAAGTTCTCTGATTCATTTTAAATCTTTGAAATTGACTGGGTGGTTTATCTTTACACCACCCAAGGACTAGCGCACTTCTCAGGACTCAATGGCCACCTGTGGCTGGTGGCTACAACTTAGTGCACTTGGTAAACTTTTCCACTGTCTTGGGGAGTGTTATTGGCCACCACATTGCTCACACAGAAGCACTCAGACTCCACATTCACCTCCACTATTACCACTACTCTCCCTGAACTATTTTAAAAATGTAGCCTCTCTCTCTCTCTCTCTCTCTCTCTCTCTCTCTCTCTCTCTCTCTCTTCGATCTCTCACTCTCTTGCTCTCTCGCTCTCTCTCTCTCTCTCCCCCTTCCTTCCCTCCTACCTTTAAGCAAACTGTTGTTATATTCGCCCTCCTTGTGACTTGACATTTCTTAATACTTAGCTGAAGTATTGTTCTGAGTCCCAAAGGCAATTTACAGCCTGCTTAGTACTGGTGGAAGTCAGAGGAAATGGCCAGAACTGTGCAGGTGGAGACACTAATTAGTAGAGTAGCTTGGGTGGTGCCAGTGGCCAGCAGGCACAAATATAAATCTGGGAAGCTTCTGTACAGTCAGTCAAGTATGTCTGGGCACTTTATACATGGTCATGATATGAATAGAGAGGAGGTCATTCAATACCTGAAAAACCTAATTTACCTTGTTCTGAAAAATGCTAACCCCAGGAAAGGCCAGACCTTGACCTCCACAGTCAGAGGCAGGAGATTTTTCATTAAAGCTATGACATCTTAGGTTTTCATGACCTGCTCCACAAACCATGAGAATTAAGTTCTAAAGGAATAAAAGTAGATTTATATGGAAAGGTAGCCACATTGTGGTTTGCCAGGCAGAAATAAGGGCAGAATCTTGACCCAGCCAACCATTACCCTGATCCCTCCACTGGGAGCTGGAGTCAAGAGTCAGGAAGAAACCTAGAAAACTTCTGGATTTTCTCACACACCTGCAGATCTATGGGCACGTAAATCCAAGAAAGGAAAAAGAAAAATACAGTCAGAACAGGGAAGTTTTCTTCGCTGATCTCTGGGTAGCCCAGAAAAATACTTTCCCTTACAACTTGGCAGCTCCTTCCAGAAGATGCCTGAGGCCACCCTACACACTCTGGGCAGTCATGTCCACCATACTATTACAAACACAAGCTCATTTTCCTCTTTCTGCACAAATATGGGGAAGCATCGATTGATGGCTCTGTACCCAGTACAAGTCACCCTTGAGGGGCTCACTCATAAAGAATTAGACCAGGGACTGTATGTTTCTTTCTCCCCAAATAGAATAACTGGAGAATAAACCAGGGAGTAAAGCAAAAAGCAAACAAACAAAAGAAATACAAAAAAAAAGTGTGGGACTAGCTGAGATTTCTAATTCCTATACCTCTTCCTCTGACAGACACGATCCTTCACTTATAGGCTGGATATTGGTCAAAGTTTAAAAAACAGCACAAAGTTGAGATACAGAAAACATTTTTGTTCTAACTAGTTATACATGACAGTAGAATGTATTCTGACACATCATACATGAACTTCTCATTTGTCTGGTTGTACATGAGGTAGAGTTACACAGGTCATGTAATCATATATGCACCTAGGGTAATAATGTCTATTATCATTCCTACCCCTTTGCCCCCTCCCCTCCCTTCACTCCCCTCTGTCTAGTCCAAAATATCTCTGTTCTCCCCCCACCTTATTGTGAATTAGCATCCACATATCAGAGAAAACATTCGACCTTTGGTTTTGAAGGATTGGCTTATTTCGCTTACCCTAATATTCTCCTACTCCATTCATTTACCAGCAAATGCCATAATTTCATTCTTTAAGGCTGAGTAACATTCCATTGTGTTTATATACCATAGTTCTTTATCATCTTTATTCATCTGTTGAAAGGCATCTAGGTTGGTTCCATAGTTTAGCTATTGTGAATTGAACAGCTATAAACATTGATGTGGTTGAGTCACTGTAGCATGCATTTTAAGTCCTTCGGGTATAAACCTAGGAGTGGATAGCTGGGTCAAATGATGTTTCCATTCCAAGTTTTCTGAGGAATCTCCATATTGCTTTCCAGAATGGCTGTACCATTTTGCAGTCCCATCAGCAATGTATGAGTATACCTTTTCCCCCACATCCTTGCCAGCATTTCTCGTTGCTTGTATTCTTGATGATTGCCATTCTGACTGGAGTGAGATGGAATCTCAGTGTAGTTTTAATTTGCATTTCTCTAATTGCTATTTTTTCATATATTTGTTGATTAATTGGACATACAGAAAACTTAACTCACTATTTTATTCTCCCCCAACCCAATCTTCCCTCCATTTTATTTTTCTGTGCAAGGACAGTCCCATAAGGCCTGGGGTCCTGCAATATTCTATTGTAACTCTTACCTTTCAGGTGGCTGACACCTTTACCAGCAAAGAAGAAATGAGTCAATTACGCTGGCAGCAGATGCCAGCAGAGCATAATCACAGGCTGAACACCACCTCTGTCCTTCTTTAAAATAGAGGGAAGATGCAGGGCTGCCACTCTGATAGAACTGACCATTAAACCTAAAGAATTGAAAAATTCTTATATTGAACTGAATGTATTAGAAGTTGACTTCCTTTGATATCTGCATTAAGTAGGATGAGGGTTTGGAGCCAGTAATCAAACTGAGTTATTTTAAAAGAAAATTGGGGTTTTGTGAACTGTGAAAACCGTACCTGTAGCATTTGTATCTGCTGCAGCTTCTAGAACACTCATTGTCTTGGTGCTTAATAGATTGCTTTTTATTGAACTAGCTTTAACACCCCTCTCCCTAAGGGCCATTAGGTTGAGCAGGCAAATGTCTATTGGGTGATGTAGAGAGTAAGACATTGGTGGTTGGTCTTCAAAAAATCAGAGAGACTGTCAACAGTCTAAAATCTGAGCAGCTCAGAGAGAAAGGCTGTAGGGACCATTCCCTGAGGTTCTCCTGGAATGTAGAGGAGCAAAACAGAGGTTCCCTTAGACAAGGCATTCTGAACCCCTTGCTGTGGCATATGAGTGACACTCAAGCTCATGACTAAAGCTAGGAAGAGCCAAAGGAGATTTCATTCTTCAGGTACCTGGGTCAATGTCAGAGTTTTCCTCTTTGACCTGAAAAACACAACTTCACCTGTTCCTAAGTTAACATTCTATTCAGTGAATAGTCTCTGAATACCAGATATATTCCAAACCATGAGCCATGATCCGGGTGAGAAAGGTTTCTATATATACACACATACTCAGTCTGTGTACTACCATTTTCTGAGCAGATCACATGTAGGATATTAGGCTATATCCTGACCAAGATTAACCATAATACTATGGAGGTATTGGAAAAGAATGCTGATCCATTCATATGTTTTCCAACAATTGCAGTATCCTGAGCCTCTTCATTCGTAGAGAAGGAAGGTGAATTCATAATACTAGTCTTTTTAAAATAATTTGATGGTTGACCCCTTCAGTCAGTCCTACATGTTAATATAATTTGGTTTAATCATCTGTGAAAATAATGACAAATTTCTGACTCTGTTGATTTAGTTTTTCTGTAAGTATATATAATCTTGGAGATGGAGACATTTATCTAGTCTCTTTGCTCATTCGGCAAGCAGTGATTGTTATATATCATCAATTAATTGAATTAATTAATTCTAGACTCAGAATCCTAAATATGGCTAAAGAATGGATGCTCTTGAGCAAAGACACATGGTTTAGTCAGCTCTGCATTATATCTAGATCATATCTGATTTTATTATTAGTGCCTTGTAGTTAGACCTAATATTGGAGTTCATTTTTCCATAATCATACAAGCATGAAATATAATTTGCTCAAATTCAGTCCTTACTACTTCTCTTTTCCCTTCCCTTATTCTTTCCCCTGTTTCCTTTCCTCTATGATAGGGGACTTCCTTCAATTTATTTATAATTTTTCTTAATTGGTGCTTCATAGATATACATAAAGGTGAAACTCACTTTGTTATATTCCAATAAATTCATAGGATAGTTTGGTCGATTTTATTTCATTTTTATTTCATCATTCCTCCTTTTTCTAGTCCCTCCTTCCTCCCTCTCTAACCCACTGATCTCTCTACTCCACTGATCTCTCTCCTGTTTTCATGGTATTACCCCACACACTTTTTTCCCCTTATTTTCTTCTAGTTTCCACATATAAGAAAAAACAGTTGACCCTTGACTTCCCAATCTGGCTTATTTCATTTAGCATGTTGTTCTCCAGTTCTGTCCCTTTACCAGAAATTGATATATTTTCTTTCTTCTTTATGGCTGAATAAAATTTCATTGTTTGGGCTGGGGATATAGCTCAGTTGGTAGAGTGCTTGCCTTGTAAGCACAAGGCCCATGGTTCAATCCCCAGCACCTAAATAAATAAATATTTTTAAAAAGTTCATTGTTTGAAATTTAACCCCTATTTATTGTATGAAATTTAATACCCTGTACAAAACTCAACTAAGTGAATAAAAGATGTAGGAATTAGACCAGAAGGTTTTTATTTCATCTTTATTTCTGAAGAAGAGTTTTGCTAGATATAGTAACTTCATTGGTACCTGTTTTCCTTCAGGGGTTGGTATACATTATTCCAAGATTTCCTGGTTTTTAGGGTCTGGGTTGGGAAATCAGTAGAAATCTGAAAGGGCTTACCTCTAAATATGATGTGCCATTTTTCTCTTAACTACTTTTAAATTTCTATCCTTATTCTGTATATTAGACATTTTAATTGGAATGTGTATCAAACAGATCTTTTTTGATCTTGCCTATTTGGGTTTCTATATGCATCTTGTATTTGATTTTCACCTCATTCCCAAGATTTGGAAATTTTTCTAATATTTCATTGAAAAGGTTGCACATTCCTTTACGTTCTGTTTCAGAGTCTTCATCTATGCCAATGATTCTTAAATTTAATCTCTTAATGTTATCCCAAATTTCTTGAATATTCTTATCATGGTCTCTTAACATCTTATCTTTCCTGTTGATTTTATTTTCAATATTCTATATTTGTCTTCAAGGCCTGAGGATCTGTTTTCAAAGTGGTCTAATCTATTGGTGATGCATTTCATTGAATTTTTAATTTTGGTTTATTAAGTCTTTCATTTCTAGGATTTTCATTTGGTTCTTTTTCAGAATCTCTCTTTATTGAAATGATTTATCATTTATTGAAATGATCTTTCACTTCCAGTATTTTCTAAATTCATTCCTTACATCTCCTTTTAGACTATTAAACATTTGAACTATCAACTTTCTAAGTTCTTTCTCTGACATTTCCTGCAATGTGATGTCAATAGGCTCAGTTGTTGAAATGTTGTGGGTTGTGTGGGGTGGTTTGTTTCCTTGATTTTTCCTGCTGCTTGTAGGTTTATCCATCTGTTTGGATGATTATCACTTCTACTTGTATGCAAGGGACTACTTAGTGAGCTTCTTTCTCTTAAGAGTCCTGGACTGGGTTAATATCCAGGAGTGATCCTTTCACTCAATGTGTACCCTCCACTCTTCTCAGTCTCAGCACTCCTCTCTGATCAGCTTTTCTTTTATTTCTTCCTTTCTGAGATGTGGAGGGCTTGGGTGTGGCTGTCTAGATCCACTCCACACTGTCTTGTTCATACCTGATTTTAAAAGAATATCAGTCTGAATGAACAAACAAGTCAATACATTGATGAAGGAATGGTTAGGCAGTGTTCTGAAAGATGATATATCTTTGGGTCAATGCTATCTGTTACTAGACACATTTTTCAAGCCCACATTGATATGCTTATGGAGAATCTTGAGTTTGTCAAGAAATTGCTAGATTTAGATGGTGTCTTTGTTTTCTATTGTGGCCATAACAGATTCTCACAAATGTGGTGGATTAAAACAACACAAATTTATTATCTTACTGTTGTTATGTGTATCAGAAGTCTAACATGGTCTCAATGGACTAAAGTCAAGGCATCAGTAGGGCAGTATTCCTTTCTAGACATTCTAGGTCCACCTTCATTCAGATTTTTGGAAAAATTCACAGTCCCCAGTCATACAGCCATCTCTGTATTTCAGAACAAGAATACAGCATAAATGCAAAAAGAACTTGAATCAAGGCATTAAATCTTTCTCATGGTATCTTCTCCATCTCTCTCCTCCTCCACCACTGTAAGTAAAGTTTCTATGTTTAATAACTTGTGTGATTAGATTCCCCACCTAAATTTTCATAACCTTAATCACATCTGAAAAGTCCGTTTTTCCTTGTAAAACAACAGATTCATTATTGGGGCATGGACATCCCAAAGGACCATTATTCTGTTTATCACAAATCAGTAGCAGAAAGTACCACACTCATAAGAAGAAAGACAGATCATAAGATTTGTTCCAAACATTTTCCTATACCATTTATTACTCTAACTTCTGTTCTCAGGTGGAGAAAATAACTCCTGAAGCAAACATTTATTTATTTGTGATAGGATTATTATTTACATGAACTATTTGATATGGTCAGGATCTGGAATGTTCTCCCAAAAGCTCATGTGTTAGGCAGTGTGGCAATGTTTAAAGGTGAAAATTTTGGATTATGAGGGCTCTAGCTTTATCAGTGGATTAATCCATTTGATGGATTAATAATTTAAATGGATTACTGGCTGGTTACTGTAGGCAGATGGAGTATGGCTGGGGGAAGCAGGACACAGGATCTTGGCTAGGACTATGTCTTGTCTCTGGTTCCCACCTTTCTCCCTGCTTCCTGGCTTCTGTGAGCTCAGCAGCTTTCCTCTACCATGCTCTTCTGCCATGATGTTTCTTCAGTGCAGTTGACCAACCATGAACTGAGACCTCTGAAACTATGACCAAAGTAAGCCTTTCCTCCTCTAAGTTGTTCTTGTCTGGTATTTTGATCACAGCAAGAAAAAGCTGAGTAATAGCCATTATCCGACCTTGCTTTCCTGTTGGTCTTCACTGTTATACAGGTAACTGAATTTTTGCTTACATTATCAGAAATTTTGTCTTTGTTTTAGATAAATACATTGACACAACTATGATTTTTCCACAGAGTGAGCTTTCTTGGTATAGCAAACTTTCTTATTTGGGCCATCCCCAAGCTGCTTGGCATAGTTTTCTTCACCTCCAGCAGTTCCTTACACATAACCAACCTCAGTAGCTCTGGCATTTTGACTCCTCCTTGTTCCCATTGAGAAATTGTGTCTGTTTCCTAAAAACAAAATCAAAGTAGTATATTGAATTTTCTCCCTGTTGTTCAACATGTAATTTACTTTCCCAGGCATTGTTACCAGGTCAATAGGTTTTCATTCTTTTAGAATAAAAGTAAGGCTTTAAAATGTTCCTGAAACATAATAATTACCCAGTGAATGTTGTGCTTAATTATATGAATTAATTAAGACTTAGAAATAGATAACAATGAATTAATTAAGATTTAGAAATGAGTAGAAGGTTGAATTTTGCAAGAAGAGTGTCTTGCCACAGAGCTGATTGATAGCTGGTTACAGACCATCCTATCATCTGCTTCCTATACTCTCAGCCAGGCACCTTCCACTTCAGGGGAGTCTCTTGAAAGAGTATGATCGGAAAATCTATAAGAAAATTTAAGTTTTTGAAGAGTCATTCCTACGATTAAATGTGTTATATTTGTTGGAGACAACATGAACTATCATTTAGACGTGGGGAGGCCTGGAAAGAAGCTGACTGAAGGGTTTGGGATACGGAAAGGCCAATGTCAGAATATAGAAAAAAGAAAACAAAAACTGAACTATGGCTTCTGGGAGAGAGAAACTGTACTTTCCATTCAGTCAATAGATAAAAAATAGGATGTAACAACGAATATTAAATAAGCAAATCACTACTGAAAGTGTAAACAAAGATGAATAAGAAAGTCATTTTCTTGAACAGACACAATATTTGAACTTATTGGCTTTCAGTTTTCATTTTTTCATTCTTTATATAATTTATTTAAAAACAGGTTTACAAGTACTTACAGCTCTTAAGCTCCTACAAATGTTCTCAAGATATATAATGGACAAAAAATGATTGAAGCAATAAAATTTATCATTTTGAAAATTCTAAGGACTTTTTAAAAAAAATAGAAATATTGCTTTGATTCTTATATTTCTGTCCTTGGACCAAGTTGCAAAACCAATTTGAGAGGGCATAGCCCAAAGTCTATCTAGCTGAAAGAAAAAGAATCACCTACGCTTTGGAGAAGATACTTGACTTTGCTTTAATAAGAACAATGAAAATTCAAAGTACATGGAATATTTTTCACCTAGTTGACAAAATGCTTAGAGATTGATAACTCTCTGTTGGTGAAACGGTGAGAAATATGCTTTCTCAAACATTTTTCATTGATGTGCAAAAATATTGTGACATTATGGGGATCCATTTGGCAAAACCCATCACACTTACAAATGTGATCCAGCAATTATACTTCTGGGAATTTACCCTTGCATGCAAGTCTGCAAACATGTAAAATAATTTACAAAAAGGGGTTTTCATTATAGCATATTTGCAATAGTAACATTTTGGAAAGAATTATAGTGACTACCAATTTTAAAAACCCTTGAATTATGGTTCATATACACAACTAAATAAACATACAGCTTTTAAAAAAATTGAAGGCCCTTTTAATTTTAAAAGCTATATGTTTATATATGTTTATATTATTGAAAATTATCCAGATAATAATGTTAAATGAAACTAATGAAACATAGAACATTGTATGCTAAATTTTGTGATGGAAAATTAGGAGCATAATAATTTTTATTTTATAACCTTGCACTGGCCTAAAGAAATACAAGAATCTAACACAAGTGGGCCCAAATGGAGGGGAGCAGATGAACTGGAACAGGGATGAAATTTTAAGTTATCAACTCTACTTTTATATAATTTTGATTTTGAGTGATTAAAATGTTGCTTATTTTCAAAATAACATTTTTGAATAAGCAATAAATGAATGGAAGAAAGGGAAGGAAGAAGGAAGAAAAGAAGAAAGGAAGATAAATTTATGAGATTAGAAAAATAGGAATTCATGGCAGAGAAACTAAGCAAGACTTTCTGCTGAGCAGAAAGTTCTGTTGTTTGAGAGCAGATGCTCCCAAGAAGCGCCCCCTCAGTCTTGCTCCCAACTTGAGGCATCTCAAGGCCCTGTTCAGCTTCAGCACTCCGTTTCTCCAGAAGGACTCTACAGGAGTAGGAGTGCAGCATTTTTAGCTATCCCAATTCATCCATTCTCAGAGTTCATCTTCCCTCCTGACTCAGGACCCTCAGCTGTTCATGGTCTCCCACTTGGATGGTAAGTTGACAATTCCATGATTTCCCAGTTCTCCATCATTCTCCTTCATCCCATTTCTTCTCTTGCAGATGATTGCAGATGATTTCAGTGGCCCTTCAAAGAGGGGGTCTGACATCTGTCTCCACATCTGAATCCCCAAAAGTGGGAGAGGTAGGCAAAACAGTGATTAAAGCTAGAGAAATAGAGGACTGGGATTACAGGACCTTCCCTGGACAGCTTCAGGACACATTTCTGACACATGTAATATAAATCCAAGTCTTCTAGTAAGGCAATATATAGAAAGGAAGTTTGCTCAGCTTCTTGCTTACTGGCAGTTGCATAAGAAAACCTATCAAATACATCTGGTCTGTCCTATTCTTATATGACTTCTTTCTATTTTTGTGCCTTGAGTTTTTTTAAACATACTCTATCCAATCGAAGGCACCACTTCCTATAGACGACTCCTTGTGCCTAAGGATGCAAATCAGGGGAGATCAGTGGAAACTTTTAAAGTTGGGGCTACTGGTGTCAACAGGAAGTTATCCAGAGGATAAAAAGACAAGAATATAATTCATGGATCCAGCAGACCCAGAGCATGTTGGGAAGTAGGAGTTAAAGAAGAAAAGAACCTGCTTACAAAATTTAAAACAGGATCCAGGGATATTCTCACCAGATATTGACAAACAAGGGTTAACACATTCCTTCCTCACTGCACTCTGATTTTAAATTTCAGTTGACTGTTGACTTCCCTTGGGGTAAAACAAACAAGGTGGCAATGGAAGCGATCCCAAAGTGTGATGATTTTGGCTGAATGGACCTGTTCAACAGCCCCAGTGTCTTCTCACTACAGTTAAAAGGAGTGATCTTGGTCCCTGGGTGCACAGAGGTCCTAGACATCACATCCTTCAGCATGCATGCTCCTCAGCTTCTATTCAAGTCCAGCCCTGCCACTCTGCTCCTGGTCCTCTTCTGGAGGCTTGGTACCAGCATACTTGAGGAAGATACGTAAGTCACACCTTTCTCCTGGATACAGAAAATCTTCCAGGCAAGACCCTTCTCCCAACCCAGAAACCCACATTCTGCTCCTTGAGATTATTTTCCTGCTAGAAGAGGACACTTCCTGGGCATCCTCACAATTTATGTCTCGTGGTTGCACTCTTTCTCTATTCAGAACCTGTTGTGTCCAGCTACTACTTTGTGTTTTAATTTATTTTTCTGTCCCAAATTTCTCGTTCTCACCTTTTTCTCCTAAGTGGATATCATGGACAGAGATGAGGGCTTGGTCAATGCCTGTGGGATATGCTTTGGATGAGGTCTTTCAATAATGCAAGAGGGGCCATGGCATGGTCATTACCAGTTTGCAGGGCTTTGCTGACCATCAGCTCACACAGTTCTTATGGCTTCACTGGAAAAAGTGCTCCCCATCTCATTAAGATCTGTCTTATATACTGAAGTCAGAGTCTATACGACCTCAGCAGGTTTCTCTAAACAAAGAAATGTAGAAGCATGATCCTGAACCCCATCTTTTCCTGGAACTGTTCCCATATGCAAGACCCATGATGTCATGAAGCTAGTCTGCCAAAAGTGGGGAAAGAAAATGTGAGATTCTGGCTCTTTCTGGGAGAAAAAGGCATTGGGAGGGGACTATGTCTTTTGACAAGAAGAAAGCATTGAGGTCCTGAAAGAAATCCAGAGTTCCCTAAGAGACATAGACATGTAGCAGACAGAATGTGGAGAAAGAATTGACTGAATGGGAATGGAGCCATGGAGATTTTGGTGAAGGAGTGGTACTTGCCAAACCTGGGCATTTCTCAAAGAGAAGCCAATAGGACAGGGGGACATATGGGATGATACAAACTGCATGCAGTTTGGAGTCAACCTTTTTGGTTGACTCAGTAGAACCTTTAGATTCCCCTCTATTTAAAGCCTTATGAATAATGAGTTAATGAACCTTGGTTCACCAGTGTGATAAGTTTCTCAGATTCCTAGAGTATCATACCCTTCTTCTAGTTCTACTAATGGAAGAAGCTTTTTATGGATTTTCAGATGATTCCATAAGAGAAATGGAAAAGGGTGAACACTCTTTGCTGAAGCACACTATTGTGCAACCAAATCACTTCTGACCCTGAACAACACTGTGGAGATTCCACTGGCAATGTAAGAAGGACGAGAAAGCAGTTCTCCCAGCCCAGTCCCCTACCTTCTTTACTTGACCTTTCATTCTGGTCTCCATTTTTCTCTTCTTATCAATAGAAATGTCCTGAATGGACACACTTTGGTATGAGTCACATGTGGAGGATTCTTAGAGGAGAAAGTTTTGGCCCTTCTGTCTAACAGCCTCCTGCTTCCTCTGCCCCTCCCTACCAGGATATCTTGGTCCTGGACTTTGATCTGACTCTGAGTTTCTGCCTCTATTGTCTTATCCAGAGAGAACATAATTTCACTGAGCATGGCAGTTCCTCAACTGGTAAAGCCAAATGAAGAATTTTTGCTAACACTTACAGTCACAAATAATATGGACAAATGCATGGAGGTGAGTGGCAAACTGGTAGTTAGGGTTGGTAGATAAAAACAAGGAAAATACTACAATAAAGAATGTTGGTGGTCACCACCAACTTTATGTGAAACGATTTAATATCTTGCCAAATGCTTCACCTACCAATGCTTTCATGTACGTTGCATGAACTTCAAGCATCCCTGATTGAAATGCATGTGTTATGGATTCCATTCTAAAACTGAAGAAACCTTGTTGTTGTGCAAAAGATGAATGAGTAGTAACTTTCAATCATGGAGTAAGGACTTTGATTCACCAGGAAAGGGGAGATTAGGAAGAAAGAAAAAGAATGGAAAGAGGGAAATCAATACAAATAGGAATAAAAACAAAGGTAAATAAGACTGGGTGGCAATGAATTTTATTCCCACCTACCCCTACCCCCTGCCACCAACCCATGCAATAACGAGATGGAGGCAGGGAGAGGCACTCAACAGGCAGTGGTAGGTAGACGGAAGAAGAGCTGCAGGGGTGCAGGGATGGTGAGCCCTAGGAGGCTTCCATCAGGCAGCATGGCCTTCCCAGTCACCATTTCCATTTCTGTCCCTGCTGTCTTTCTGGGTCTTCTGAATCCCTGCACCCTCCTGCCTCACCATTTTTTATACCAATGTCCAATTCCTTGAAGATTTCCTTAGGCTTTCCAGAAAATAGGCATGAACACAAGGCAAAATTTTAGAGGTACCAAAAACCCTAAGAGAAATACAAATCATACCTGATATTTATTTATATGTAAATAATGCTAGAAATGCTCTTGAGAAGCAGAGATTTTCCTTGATGCGGTGCCAGGAACACATCCTGATACTTTCTCAAGTCTGGCCTCAGCAGATTCTTCACCATGTTAGAGAAAGTCACTCCTTATCTCTTCTCTTTATTTAAATTTAATTTAATTATAAATTATTAATTTTATGATTTTATTGACTGAGGGAAAACAGGTGCTGAGTATTAGTCAGCCAAGGGCTTTCAGACTCCAAGTGTGTTTCCTGGCACAACAAACCTGGTACTTTACATTCCTAAAGCTCTATCACTCACAAAGCACAAAAACTCATGAACTCCTACAAGGAAGAGAGGGATCAACACTCCTCCAGAGGCAGAAAGAGAAGCTCAGAGGAGCAAGTACCTTGTCCCAAAACCGGAAAGCAGACAGCTGGCATGAGAAGCTGATTTTGTTTGTTTGGTGGGCTGTTATCATTTCACCCTACCAGAGTAGACCAACTGGTATCTCCCAACTCCATATCCCTCGTGGTTCCCAGAGAAATTGCCGTTTCCTGTTGACTCTGATTAGCACATCCTCAGCCCTGTACTGGGTGAAGACCAACTGAGGCCCTGAACACATCCCAGCAATGGTGCCTGCTTGGGCCTTCCATTACACAAATAAAGAAGGGATGAGTTCAGGGTCATCCAGACCCAGGCAGCTTTGTTTATGTCCACTGCATGAGAAGGAAGCAAATGTGATATCTGACAACTTATTCAAACCGTTAAACTTCAGTCACTTGCTATGCCCAAGAAAATATATTTGATTTTTGTTGATTTTTAACAGTGCAAATTAAAGTTGAATGAGGCAAATAATGAGAATTACAGAGAAGTTGACTAAAGTCAAGTGTGGCTTGATAACTGGGGGGACATTCCTGGTGACCCCTTCCTACAGTGCCCTAAGTACAGCTTATTTTGTGTAGTGATTAATCCTGGATGGCCTTGACCAGCTCTTTATTTTTAGCCCTTCCCTACCTTATTCCCCTCAGGTTAAAATCAGTACTGAGGACAACCCAAGCATCAGCTACGCCCAGGGCCATTTGGTTTTCACTGCCTGTGTGTGTGGAACACAGAACTTCTACTGGTATGCGACGGCCTCGGGTAAGTGAGAAGACTTCCTGCCTGAACATGGATGCCAGAGAGGAGGAGAGGTCTCGATGAAAACAAGAAAACCAGATGTCAGAAAGCAGAGGGGAGAGTAAGAGGGTCCTGGAGTAAGAATGAGACACAAGACAGGAAGCCTGGGCAGGGGGTGAAACGTGAAGAAAGGGAGGTTGGCTGGTCCTGGCTGAGCCTTGTGTGTAAAACCAGGAAGTGAGCATAGGACGGGTTGTGGGCACACCTCAGGGAGAAGAGCAGGGGTGAAGCCACGTGGGGTCCAGTGGCCTAACAGAGTTCTGCTTCTTCTCTCTAGAGAATACCACCATTGTAGGGGATGCTGAAGTTGTCTCAGAGAAGGACATATGCCCTGCTGAGGAGGAATTGTACCCTGCAGTTGGTCACCATGTGTCTGATAGTGCTACTGTCACCCTCACACCCTGAATGAGACTTGCCTGGCTCCTCCTCCCTGCATTCTCCCTCTTGGAGAAACTCCCTGACTTTTGGGGATCTCCATGGGTGGTAAAATAAACTTCCTTCAGCTTCAAAATGTCCTGTGTCCTTTTCTGACAACTTACTACTGTATCCATCCGGACATCCTGAAGGTTCTGACTGCACAGGTCCCTCCAGAAACATTCAGACTGGATAGAATGAGCACAGACTCTCTACTGGGTGAGGAAAGAAGATGGGAATTAGTGTTACCATTTGACATAGAAGATAAAATTTTCAGCTGGGCATGGTGGCTCACCCCTGTAATCCCAGCACTTGGGAGGCTGAGGCAGGAGGATCTCGAGTTCAAAGCCAGCCTCAGCAATTTAGCGAGGTGCTAAGCAACTCAGTGAGACCCTGTCTCTAAATAAAATATAAAAAGGGCTGGGGAATGTGGCTCAGTGGTGGAGTGCCCCTGGGCTCAATCCCCAGTACCCAAAAAAAAAAAAAAAAAAGATAAGATTTTCAGAGAAAGGATAAGCAATTGACCAAAGGCAAAACTGAGGGAAGATTACGAGTTTCCCCACCACTTCAGCTCAACTTCCCCGCTGCCCCTCCCAGTTATCTGCAAGGTGGACACATCTGAGGTCCTAAAATGATTATACCCCACTCCTTTTCAACTGGGCCAGAAGAAGATGCACAGAATTTCAAGTGTGTTAAGTTCCTAACTGCTCTTCATACACACCCATGGGTTTCCTCACAGTATGGCCAACTTAGAAAGTTAGACAATGCCAAATGTTAGTGGGGTAGAAGGGTATACAGGAATCAGTAAGCACTGATGGTAGGAGTGTGTACATAGATACAGACTTAGCAAAACAATCTGGCATTACTTAGTCCAGTTAATTATGCACATGCCCAAGGACTTTGCATCTCCACACTTGGAGGTGATGGTAAGAGAAGCCATTTCTGTCCCTGAGTTCCTAGTCTCATATGCTCTGTCTATCAAAGACACAGCACTATTTAATAGCCATTCTTCCAAAACACATGCCACATCTCAAAGGATGTCACTGTCATCCTACAGGGCATGATCCCCAAGTAATCTCCTTCTCTGCTTAGCTATAGGATTTTTCTTATGCTATGTGATATGGGCAGCAGTTCCCAAATGATATTGTCAATGGAAAGACCAGCAGATCTTCTGACCATGTGCCCATTGTTGCAACTTTATAATAATAATAATAATAATAATAATAATAATAATAATAACAACAATAAAGATTCTCTTGGCCTAAGGAGATTTATATGGGATTCTCTGCCTTAAAACCAGATATTTCTGAGAGCCCTAAGATAGTGACACTGGCCAAAAATATTACAGACAGGAAAGGCACTTCCATAGCAGGAATCTGTCATTCCCAGCAAATACAAACTACTGCCCTTTTTAGACTCAAAATCCAGTAAAGTTACTATTCTACAAAATGGCTGGTTCCTCTCCTTCAAAGATGGTGCTCTATTGAGATTTCAGCCTTAATCTCTGCTGTTGAAGGTTTGGAATCAGCAATACCTACATCATTTCTGGTGAGGGGGAATCCTTACCATTCAGCCTATGCATAGTATCAATCATGGCCTCATCAACCATCACACAGCATTGAGCTGAGGCGGAGACTGGCTGACATCCACTGAAGCAGACTTCTATCTTCCTCACTGTTTGCTGTCTCCTCTTTGCCAGATCTGCCTCATGAGCACTAACCTGGAACACAAAGATCCACATGCTTTGCATTCACATCCAGAGCTTCATCCAGATGGTCTTCTCCAGACCTCCTTATGTTGAATATTCCATTCTTACTCCTACCAGATTCTTGACCAACCAGCCAAGAGATGTTGCACTGCTCAAGGGTCCAGGTACTTCTGTCTGTGACCAGGTGTACCACTTGCTGCTTTGCCTGCTGAGATTATTTTCCCCATGGGAGGCTTTTCTAGGGCATTCCAGAGAGAAGCTTTAATGTGACAACAGTCCATCTTTGGCTCAAAACAACAAATTGAGACTATTGGAAACCATATCTGGGCTTTTTCCTTCAAAACCTGGTCATTGAACCTTCTTCACTGCCATGAAGCTGTAGCTACAATCTAAAGGAGGGGTGTTTGCTAGTGCACAGATATAGTTCGCATGGGATATGAACCACCTCTGTAATTGAAGGCCTCTGGGCCAATCTCACGTCCATGATGGGCAGTTTTGGCCCCACAGCCTCGTGCTGTTTCATGGATTTGGTTTGGGTCTTTATAAAGTGCAGGAGCATACCATTGTTCCTTTGTCTGAAAATCAGTCCTCTAGTGCAGATGGTGTGATCTTGTTCCAGAATCCTGTTGGTTTACTCAACAAATCTTTTCCTGGTTTTATCAGAGACTATGGCCAGTATCATTAATCTACCATGTGTCTCTGTAGCTTCATAGGATCTTCCAGGTTATATTGCCAAAATAAAGGACTGCTTACGTCAAGGTTCATAGCTGCTGCAGAGTCCCTTTTGATTTGGGTTATTACTCAAAACTAACACCCCTTTTAGTCACTGAATGAAGGAAATTCTGCCTCCAAAATTCAAGGTCTCCCAAGCACTGTGTCTCTTTTTTAATAATAGGTGGTCAAAGTGCAATGCTCCAGACCACTGAACCCCTAAAAACCTATTATTTGGTTTGACCTTTAAATATCTGCACTGCATGTGTCACCCAAAGATATCTAGCATGCTTGCTACTTCCTGTTTCCTACATCTGATTAGTACAGGATCATCCATATATGAACAGGTATTCTGTTCTGTGGAATGTCAGGATGATGAGGTGCTACATTTGAGATCTTAAAATCACAATGGAATATTATTCATCTTTTAAAAAGAAAAAAATTATTTCCTTCTGACAACATGGATGAACCCAGGGAACATTATGCTAAGGGAAATAAGCCACTCAAAGAAGAATAAATACTGCATGGTTCCACTCCCAGGAGGTAATTCAAATAGTCACACTCATGGAGAAAAAATGTAGAATGGCGGCCTTGCTGTCCAAGAGATAGTCCAAGGTTGGAGTGGCAAGAGTCTGCTGCAACAAGAAGTCTCAAATTACCATCAGTGCCTTGTGCACATCCCCCAGATGTTCAATTTCCATGTGCTCTGAACAATTTCCTCCTGCCATTACCTGAATCCCTGAACCAGTGAACTTCTCTAGAAATATGAAAGATCATTTTTCACACACAAAGGCTAGAAGGGCTAAGTGGACAAAGGGACATTAAAAACCCTAAGGAACAGCCCTCAACCTGTGACTTAAGGAAACTGGCATGGATGTACCCAAGCTCTTGCCTCTGAGGTGTATAACTGTTAGTCATGCATTTTATGGAATTTGCCAGACATTCCCCTCATGATCAAGCTTCAGGTTTTGCCTGTGGTAATAATAATGGTTTAATATTGTATCCTTTATTTATTATATTTCCCTGGGTGTATTAATACTTACACTTCCTTGTTAGTGTTTTCCAAATTAAAAAAAAAAAAAAACTAAAAACCATTTCCATTTAAATCTTGGTCTTGATGGGTGTGGTAGCACACACCTGTAATCCCAGCAGCTCAGGAGTCTGAGACAGGAGGATTTCAAGTTCAAAGCCAGCCTCAGCAACTCAATGAGGCCTTAGGCAACTCAGTGAGACCCTGTTTCTAAATAAAATACAAAAATGGGCTGACTATGTGGCTCAGTGGTTAAGTGCCCCTGGGGTTCAATCCCTGGTACCAAAAAAAATGGCAAAACAAAAAAAAAATTAAATCTTGGTCTGAAATCTGTCCCTAGGGGAATAGGAACTAAGATAAAGGTTTTGCATGATGAGAAAGGTGGCTACTTAGAGGATATGGTGGGATCTCAACAAGAACTTCCACAGAAAGGAAAAGAAAACCATTCCATCTTATCAGACATCATGACAAAATGGCTCCATTAGGATCTGTATCCTTTGGTGTAATCATTTCAGCTAAGGTGACACTTTTATAAACCCTAAAAAGAAAATTAAAATAAAACTCATTGCAAGTTTAGTCTTGTTTTAGTGTTGGAAGGGATAAGAGGAGATAGACATCACTCTATAGAAAAATCACATACAACCAGGAGTCAGATGGTTACCAAAATGTACATACCTGAACAGATCACAAGTCACAAAACCAATACCCATAATGAAGCAAAAAGAAACAAACAGGAAAAGTATCCAATTAGAAATCTTTCAAAAGAAAAAATGTTCACAGAAATTTTTGAAGATGACAATAAAAGAAACAAACTGAGATGAACCCAATAAAGCATCTGTAAATTAGAAAACAATGTTGAAGGACCATCTAGAACCAAATAAGAGTGTTCACATATTGGCTTATGCTTTTTGTTCAGCACCCTGTCTGGATTTAGTATTTGTCTTGCACATTTTTGATTTTTAGTTGGTTGAATTAAAATATGCCAGGATGGATTGGGTGTTTTCACTTTGTATTCCAATTTCTGCCATTGTTTTTTCCAGAAGTATATGACATACCCCCACTAAAACCCCAACTGGCTTCTCCCTACAATTTACAGAAATAGCAGGACCAAAGCTTCTTTTTGGAAGGACAGAACCTGGGGAACTTACTGCAGAAACAGGGTGCACCCCTGAGTGACTCAAGACTGCTGGTTCCTGCCTGCTTGGATGGTTGTAGGAAGGTGAAGGATGCTGCTGCCCCGCCAGTTCTGCTCACCAACTGTGCCACGCTCAGCCTGCAACCTGAGAACCACAAGGAGCCTCCAGGCCACCAGTTGGAGACAACAGTAGAGAAAATGAGAAATTATAACCTGGGAGGACATGAAAAGCACGTAGGAAACAGGCTGAGCAGAGCTGTGGTAGAGTAAGCAGGAAGAGGTCAGAATGCTCCAGGGATGGTATTTTGTTGTTTTTCATATGGTGTAAATCTGACTGCTTGTTTGGTTTATCACTTGACTTATTTGCAATAAAACATTTGGCACAATGAGCTCAGGAAAACCTAGCATATGGTAATGAAAAATTACTGAATTTTTTAATCTCAAGGAAGTGGATGATGAACTTTACAGCAACTACCACAATATGCTTGTTGACATTTGCCATTTATCATGGTGCTTTAATATCACCACCAACCAGCTGAGAGTCCTAGACTCACACCTGCTGCAGGAGCATCAGCTTCTACTGCAAAATTAGTTGGTACTTGGAGAAGACACGCCTCAGCATGACGTAGATGTGCATTTGCAGAAGACAGATTTTCACTCCCATTTCTCAGTAGAGTGTGATCTTTAGTTTGGCCAAATACTTGTATCTACACTAAGAAAAAAGAGAGAAGATACAAATAAAATCAGAAATGAAAGACAAGACATTACAATAGTCCTATAGAGACACAAAGAATCACAGGAGACTTGTCTGAACAATTTGAACATCAACAAATTAGATAACCTGAAAGAATGGATAAATTTCTAGAAGGATACAACCTACCAAAACAGAACCATGAAGAAATAGAAAATCTGAACAGAACAATAGTGAATAAGGAGCCTGAATCAGGAATCAAAAACCTCCCAAAAGGAAAATTCCAGAGCCAGATGGCTTCACTGGTGAGTTCTCCCCAAACATGTAAAGAAGAATTAATACCAATTCTTCTCAAATGCTTCCAAAATATTGAGGAATAAGGCCATTCCTAAATTCATGAGGCCAGAAAGACCTTAATATCAAAGCCAGACATGGATACTACAAGGAAAGAAGACCATAGGCCAATATTCCTGTGAAGATCAATGCAAAAATTCGCAACAAAATCTTAAAGCAGAATTCAACTTCACATCTAAAGTCATACATCATGATCAAGTGTGATTAGCACTGGGGTGCAAGGAGGCAAAGCAGCATATGTGATGCACCACATTAACAGAATGAAAAGCAAGAATCACATCAGCATTTCAATAGATGCAGAAAAATATTCTACAAAATTCAACAACTTTATGGTAAAAAGTCTCTACCAACTACGTATGGGGGGAAAGTACCTCAATATGGTAAAGGCCACATACAACAAGCCCACAGCCAACATCATGCTCCACAAAAAAATACAAGACTTTCCCCTAAGATCAGGAGTAAGACAAAGACTCACCCTCTTGCCACATCTAACCAACATAGTGCTGGAAGTCCTCGCCAGAGTAACTAGACAGAAATTTTAAAAAAAGGAATCTATATGGAAAAGGAAAAAGAAGAATTACAAGTTTTACATTTTCAATTTTAAGTGTGCGTGTATATACAAAAAAGGAGTTAAAAGTTATTGATGTTTTTGATCTGTTAATGGAAGGAAAAAACTCCCAGTAACATAATCTCAGTTTTATATCATTTTCATTAGAATCAAATAATAGTCAAATATTGCAAAGTTAATTCAAATAATTGTGTTCATCCAAATCGTGAAGTCAAACTAAGGCTTGGAAGTTCTTTCTGTGAAAGATAAAATAACTGACATTCTGGTATGTGCTATTGAAGCTAATTTAAAAAGGTAAACATTGAAGATAAAAATGGTTTGTGCTGCAATTAATAATGTGAATACAAATTCAATAAAGCACAGTGTAACCCCCAAAAAGTATGTTTTTACCAAATTGATAAATCTGTGAAACACAATGACAAATGGAATTTTGGGTGGTACAAATATAATTCAAATTAGCATTCAAATAATCTGAGATACTTTACCAATCAAAATAGAAGTTGTAATTTATAAACTTTGCAAATATTTTTTATGTAGGCAGAACAACTGACTTACCAAATTTGTATGATGAATCTCATATTTAAAAGCAAAAATACCCTGCATAGTAATAACACAGTTTCCCTTCCTGCTTATGAATCATTTTTTAGATATGATTGGGTATTTGCAAAAATACTTTTTAAATGGCCTTAAATTTTCTGCAAGTACATTGAATATTTTGGTAAACAATTCCTCTAAATTTTTATTAGTTTTGTAGAAAATCAGAGGGAGGTCTGGGGATATAGCTCGGTTGGGTGAAGTGCTTGCCTTGCAAGCACAAGGCCCTGGGTTCAATCCCCAGCACTGAAAAAAAAAAAAAGAAAGAAAGAAAATCAGAGGGAAATAAATGATTAAAGTATTAAACAATGAAGCAAAACAGTGTTTCAGCTTTTAAAGCTTTGAGTAAATTGCACCCACAACTGTTGACCCACAACTTAAGTGGGTGAGTTAACATTGTCCCTACTAAATTAAAGGAGAAGATTAAGCCATTGGTGCTCAATGGTGTCAAACAATTAATTCCAAAATTTAAAAATTGTGCTAGAGTATCCCATCTATCATAAAGAAGAGCTATTTTTAATTGGATAAATATATAATCTGCATTATAATGAAGCAAACTGAGGACAAGAATTTTGCAAAATATTTTTTAAAATCATGAGCAGAGAAATTTATTTGCTGATTTTTGATTTACAAAATATTTTTAAGAACTTTTCTTCTGAATGGAAACTTCAGTACTTACATAATGCAGTACAAAAGCAAAAATTTCGCATTGAAAATGCCCTCCATGTGCCAGAGTTTGCTTATCAGGCACTATTTATCTCAACCTACAAATATTACTTTCTCGGTGCTCAGAGACAAGTCAATTGAGGTCATCATCAGTTTCAACATAAAGCCAGAAAACACAACCTGGAAGAGTAAACTGCAGGCAATTTTATGAAGATAAGAAAGATCAAGAGACATATTTTTAAATGCATTATTTAGAAAAATATCAGTGACCCAGTAGTAGAAATAAATATAAATAAAAATCTCATTACAACTGCACAGCCCAGGCCCAGTCTACAGATCTCGGCGCCTTTCACTGTGGCTCCCCATCTACCAACATGTAGGGTAGCCTCTGCAGACTGTCAAGGATTACTCCCGTCCTCTGGACACCTCCATCTTTAGTTGGGGCAGCTCCCATCTTGGGACACCCCATTATCAAGTACCTCTCATGCACCAGGCTACTGAAGACTGGGAGGTTTGAATAGTATATTATAGTTTTATTGTAGAAAATTTTATTAGTAGCATTATTACTGTTATTCCTAATTTTCTATTTTTTTTTTTTACTGTTTTCCATACTCTATTTTCCTCTTATCTATCTGTTTCCTTGGAGTCTTTTTCTCCCTTTCTCATACTAACAACCAATTTCTTTTGATTCCACTTTCACTCTTCCTATGATCTAGTACCTTTATGTACTCACTTCTTATCTCATTAGAGTTAGACTTAAAATCAGCATACAACAGTGACAGTCACATCAATGTTTATAGTAACTCAATTCACAATAGCTAGATTGTAGAATCAACCTAGATGCCCTTCAATAGATGAATGGATAAAGAAACTGTGGTATATATACACAATGGCATACCACTCAGCCATAAAGAAGAATAAAATTTTGGCATTTGCAGATAAATGAATGGAGTTGGAGAATATCATGCTAAGTGAAATAAGCCAATCCCCCAAAACCAAAGGTTGAATGATTTCTGTGATAAGTGGATGATGATACATAATGAGGCAGGAGAGGTAAGGGAAGAATGGAGGAAGGATGGATTGTGTAGAGGGAAATGAGGGATAGGGAAGGGGTGGGAGTAAGGAAAGGTAATGGAATAAGACAAACATCATTACCCTATGCACATGTATTATTACACAAATGTGACTCTACTTCATGTTCAACCAGAGAAACAAAAAGTTGTACCCCATTTGTGCACAATGAATCAAAAAATAAATAAAAAGGAGTGTTCTCTTGCATAACTGTAGAAGTCATTATTACAGTAAAATTTAACATTCATACAATATCACATAAAATATATTTCATATTTAAAATTCTCTAGTTCTCCCAAAGTGAACTTTATAGGTCTCATCTTTCTTCCACAACACAATCAAAGATTATGTGGAAAAAAGAAACTCATTACATTATATCAATATATAACAAAAAATATTGTCTGTTATTTTTAATATTCAGTTAATCAGTACAAAGAACCTTTTGTTTCACTGTAGAAAGGAATGATGTGGTTTTAGAAGGATTTTGCAAAAACCCTCTTAGAATAGATCTATTTTATCAGTGTGCCAACAAATAAAAAATTTTAGTCAATAAATTTTTATTTCAAATAGCAATATAATTTTAATCATTGTAGTACCTTTTCCCACTCTCTAAAGTGATCCATTTTCATGATAAAGTAGATGGCCACCCCACATGAAATCTGGAATAAGGAGACAAAAACATTGAAATCTTTAAGTATTAAGAGAAATTATGGGGCTGGGGTTATGGCTCAGTGGTGGAGCGCTTGCCTAGCATATGTAAGGCACTGACTTCAATTCTCAGCACCACATATAAACAAATGAATAAAATAAAGATCTATCAACATCTAAAAAATATTTTTAAAAAAGAAAAATTGTGCCTAATAGAAATTCCAGGTAAAAAGAATGGAAGAAAAATTTGAGAAACAGTACTTAAAAGATGCAATTGCTGAAAGTTTCCCATATATAAAACATGACATCTATATTCTCTTCTGAATGTCATGCAAGAAAAATTTAAAGATAATAATAAAAGTCAAACTAGAAATATGGTAGGAAAATTATAGAAAATTAAAGAAAAACAATACAAAAATTAAATAAAAATCTACAAAAGAACAGCAGTGTATTTCTAATAAAAATAACAAATATGAGAAACAAAAGATAAAGAAATTGAAATTTTAAAGAAATGTTAGGAGAAAAGATCTTTTAATCTAGAATCTTTTACCTAGTCAAATTTTTATTAAAGATAAGAGCAAAATAAAAATGATCTGCAAAACACAACTTAGGGTCTAATTCAAATTCAACTATAAACTGTATTTGCAGTCACACTAATGTGAGTACTGAATCCCATTTTTACCAATATTACAATATAAATGGGCAAGGAGAATGGTGGATAGGGTGTGTGTGTGTGTGTGTGTGTGTGTGTACACTAAGCTGGGATACAGAGAAAATATAGACTTAAATCTTCACCTTTCATAGTTGGAAATCAATACTTAGTGCCCCAAATTGGGGGGTAAAAAATCAAAAGGTTGCAGAATAAACATGTTACTTAAAAACATGGAGAAAATTATCAAATGAAATAGATAAAGGGATTGAAAATAGTTTCCACTGGAGAAAGAAAATGAGATTGAGAGGGGAAAATGAAAAAAGGTTTTGTTTTTATCTTCTAAATGGAATTCATAGACAAATGATGCTTTAACCTGTGAGTACAATGAATGAACTAGAAATATGTGGCCTAGATGCCTGTTTCCTTCCTGTGCTGAGGTATCTGTTTACAAGATCACTAATTGAAATTAGCTGTACTGGGAACAGAGAGGCTGGCTGATTTTAGGCACCTATAATGGACACTAATAGTAGCTTTATTAGGCCAGCATCTTCTACCCAACCATTAGCCAACAGAATCAGAAAACACAGAGGCTGACTCAGACTGAGAGCTACCCAGCATGGAGCAGATCCTACACCATTGGGAGGAAACGCGTTTTACACATGCAGCATCTAGCGACATTAATCTCTAGAGTTATTTGAGGGCAGGATCCACATGTTTCATTTCTGTGTCCTGAGTGCCTGACATATAATAAAAATGTGTGATCATGTGCATGTTTTACTTATTTTTAAAAATCTTAAGAGGGAAAATGTAAAGAAAGTTGTAAAGTATTTATAAACAAATGACAATGGAAGTGCTTCACATCAAATTTTATAGGGTACACATGACATGGTACATAGAAATAAGTGAACATACTTATTTCCAAAAGTTAAACATCAAAAATCTATGGGTCAGTTGTTCAAGAAACTAAAAACATGACAAAATAAAATTAAAACAAGACCATAGAAAATATATAAAAATAAATGAAGAAATTAGTGCAATATAAACCAAAGAAATAAGAGGATAAACAAAATTCAGAACTAAATCTTTGGAGTAGAGGTTGAAAAGTCTAGAAAAATGAGGAAAATGCCAGTTATGGAGAAAAACACAATGTTAGAGAGGAAAAGGGCACCAACTATAGACACAGTGCATATTTATTTCAAACTCATAAGAGTCATTTTATCCCAAAGAAAGTTGAAAACCTACTTGAGATTAGATCTTTTCTGGAAAGAAAAAAAATTATAAATAAAATTGGTCCCCCTCAATGAGAAGCTAATTAGATAACTATGAAATAGAATTTGTAATCAAATATCTCCCTTCTCTTACTGACTCCCCTCCAAAACAAAAAAGAACATATGATAATCCAAGTGAGGCCTATCAAATCTTCAAAGGAAAGGATAATCCTTTTTTAATGATGAACAATACTGGAGGCTAGCATAACAGAGAAAGCTACTCTTCAGTTTAAAATGAGCTTTAGAAATCTCATTTTATGAAATAATTATAACCTATTCTACACAATGACAGTACCAGAATAGCAAGTTAAAAATAAATGTCACTGAGATACATAGATGCATATCTCTAAATAAAACATTAACAAATTGCATTAATATATTTTTCAAAAAATCTGTTACAATTCCAGCAGACCTTGCTAGTTTTTCCTCAATATCTATCTTTTCCTCTTCATCCAATATAACCAAATATTCAACCAGATACATCATTATCTACCAAGATTGCATTTCCAAGCCTCCCTTGCAGGAAAATATTGCAATGTGACTGGGCAGCCATGGCTTGCAAGGAGCATTGCTACTTTGTAGTTCAGGGGAGTCTTACTTAGGTCACATAAAGATCTGTTGCCTCTTCCTTTTTCCGTCTTATCTTCCTTACAACCACCATAATGCCGATGCCGCCATCTTGGATGAGGCTGAGAACCACATCTAGAGGTAGTGGAGTAATGAGCTGGAAGAAACTTTACCCAGAGGACTTTGTAAAAGAGGGTTGCCTTATCTGTCAACTTCTAAATTTCCATATAGTACAGACTAAACTTCTATTTTGTTTAAGCACTATTTCCGGTTGCTGCTGTTGCTATGTGAAAAATGAATTTAGATGAATTGGTTTTTAAAACTACAACTGTCAAAAACTTTTTTAAAAAAAAACATATTCAAATAATTTAGAAAATCCAACCAAAGGGGCAAGATATTTATTTTTATTTCATTTTTTTTCTTTCTTTGCTTTTACAATTTAAAATAAATTATGTAAAAATTTGATTAAAATGCAAAATACTAATTACAATATCCATAGATGAGTTGTGGGTTATTAGTTCTTTAATTTTTAATTTAAATAGCTTATATTTTTATACCAAAAAATCACTTCTAATATCAAAACTATAACGGAACTATAGTGTATTTTCACGGGACCCCTAGTAACAAGCACAGTCAAATACACACACACAGGGGAGGAAAAAAACACAGGACCCGCCACACAAGGATGTGGGAATGTGCCATGAACACAACAAAAATTTTAAAAACAAAACCAATGATTAATGAAGATAGGAGGAAGGAGGGAAATACAACATTAGAGCCCTTCAGTAGTATAATCATCGCTATAGGCAACATCCCCTGATGAATACTCAAATTAGTGGGTAAGAGTTTTAGGAAAAACAAGATATTTGCATAGCTTCAAAGTGTCTCCTCCAGAGTTTTGTTGTGGTGGTTTAAAATTTATACACAAATTCTTCAAGGTTTCTCCCTCTAGGTTGTGAAGTTTAATTCATATCCCCTTTAATAGAGCCAGACTCACAGACACACTTTTAATGGAGAATATATGAAGGTGGGAAGATTACATTATGGTGGAGAAACCTGGCAGATACCATTTAGCTAAATGATCAAGGTAACATCACCAGCAATAAGACATTAACTTGATGTGCCCCTAGATAGCACCTCGTATATCATTCTTTCCCCAGATCCGAAACCAGTCACATCATGAGGAAAGAAGGCAAACATTATCCCAGGAACACTCTACCAAATACCTAATCACAACTTTTCAAAACTGTTAAGGTCATGAAAGGAAAAGAAAGACCAAAGATCTGTTGCAATTTGAAGGACATTGAGCAAACATAATTACTAAATTCAACATGGCAATGTGGATTGGGTTTTGGAATAGAAATAATATTAGTGGGAAAACTGGAAAAATCCAAATAAAGCCAAAAGTTTGGCTAGCAGTATTTTAATAGTGTTAATTTAAGTTTGAGCTTTGTACCATTAGAAGAAGCTGGGTAAAGGGTAAAAAGATGGGAATTCTCTGCACTATCTTTACAGTTCATCTTGAGGTCA
Source organism: Glaucomys volans (assembly GCA_020662805.1). NCBI lineage: Eukaryota > Metazoa > Chordata > Mammalia > Rodentia > Sciuridae > Glaucomys > Glaucomys volans. The sequence continues at coordinate 199,579 of JAJEJO010002594.1, forward strand.
AAAATTATTTCAAAATAATAAACAAAAAATATATCCAAATATACTGGACTTTTAAAAGTCATCTCTATGTCCTAATCGGTCAGAGTCTTCTTGCTACGTTTTCCTTGCCTAGAAGTACAGTTGACTACATCCAAGATGTATTTAGAAAATTGAACGTGCCCTTTAGATGTGGTTCGCAGTTCTCCTTTAAGAAAACCATCTCTTTACCTCAAGCAGTGCTTTCATCCCACCTCAGACTGCCCTGTGGACTCCCATAAACAATCCTCTTAGCCGGGCCTGGTGATGCATGCCTGTAATTGCAGCCGGACCCCATCTTAAAATAAAAAAAAAAATTTTAAAAATTAAAAAATTAAAAGGCTAGGGATATGGTTCAGTGGCTAAGCACCCCGGGCTCCAATCCTTTGTAGCAAAAGAAAAAAGGAAAAATGTCCTCTTTCCATTGCAAGAAGTGACTCTGTCATGAGCTGTGACAACCAGAGCATCTTCTAAAGTGCCTTTGGGAACATCATGGCCCCTGCTCCTGCCCACTGCCTGTCTATAGCCTCCCATTGCTGGTCTGGCAGCTCTGCTTCTGCATCTCCTTCTGTCCTGACTCCTGCCAGTGTTTCTTCTACAGATGGTTTCCACAAACTCTACTTTATTCTCACTCCACCTCGCTGCTCATGCTCCCACACTGGATCTGAGTGTAGGCCCTGTGAGTGCTGAAAGTTCTGGGGAGGTAGAAGTGCTATTTCTCCATGCCTGTTCTTACAGAGAACATCTCTGAGCTAAGTGGCAATGGTAAAGCATTCACTAACCCACCAAGTATCTGCACTGGGCACTGGACCAGGAGCCAGGGGTAGGATACAATGATGAGCAAAGCAAATGAGGAACACGGTATCAGATTGAAGGGACCATGACATTTCCCCTCATACTCTTGGAAGCGTGGATCAACAAAAGTGGGGCAAAGCCTGACAAATCAGAGTTCCTAGAGATTCCAGGACTTCTATGAGACAAACAACCCAAGGGCAATAGTTGTTTACTACTCTGTGTTCAAGGGGAATGTTTAGGGCTCAGAAATAGAGATTTTAAAATGAAATAGCAAGATTTATAGTAACTCATCTAGTACAGTTGATCAGGCAAAAAAAAAAACTTTATAAGTTTTTGCCTTATATAAAAGAAGCCTTCAGTAAAAACCAAATGTTATAAATATTTTTGGAGACATTTCACACACCAAACTCATTAGAATTACTTTATTATTATTTTAAAGTAATATGCATTCATAAAAGTGAATTCACTCTTAATTGGGAAGTTCATTTTATCATTCTGTGCCCTGTATTTACATTTTAAAATCAGGAAAAAAAACTTCTTCAAGAAAGTGATTCTTCATTTCTTTTGGCTTTAATTGTCCAAACTATGATGACCAAGGCCAAGGTGTTATTTTACCCTCAGATTGGTTAGCCTACCCTATAAAGGAACTGGGAAATTTTCCTTCAACTTCTATTTTCCAAGTGTTTCATTAAAATAAAAGGTGTGTGTGTGTGTGTGTGTGTGTGTGTGTACATGTGTGATCACTTACATGAAATTAAAGAAATGTTTTACCTCAAGTAATTAATTCTGCAAACAAAGTCCTACCTCTTAAAAATTAAAGTCTTATTGCTGTTTTACTCCCCTTTAAAGGTAAGACCATCATAAAAGGCTATCAGGAAAAAACGTCACACTTGAGTCAGCCTTGCACACACAAAGGAATCCACACAGGTCTAGGTGGTATTACATAGTGGGCAAGAACGTGAGCTCTGGAGCCATGTGATTTGGGTTTGAATCCCAGGTCTGTCACTCTCTAGTCGTATGCTTTGGACAAGTAATTCATCCTCTATGTGCCTGAGAGTCCTCATCTGCAAAATGGCAATATTAAAAGTGCATGCCTTATCAGGGTGTTGTGAGTTCTCAATGTGATAACATATAAATTGTTTGGACATTGCCTAGCACAAAATAAGAAAATATACCTAGAACACTTACATATGAGTGTGTTTTTGTAGTCTTTTTTCCAATCAGTTCTCTGAACTCACAAGTGAAACCAAGCTACATGGTGACTTGGAAGGCCAATTTTCAAATTAACCAAGTCTGCCAAAGGGCGTGGCTCTCACTCCATGTCAGTGGTTTATAAAGGACAGCTTAAGCAAGTGCCTGAGCCCCTTGATTGAACTAATATCAACATGCCCGAAATTAGGGAGAGGATTAGGAACCAAATCCTCCCATTATTTGCATTGGCTCATTTAGAGCTAAGAGTTCTAAGATAAACAAATGGAGTGAATTTGGAAATGATGCATCAACTCTTTCCTTCTATGACATGAATACTGCCAGTTATCAAGGATCCGCCCATCAAATGCTTAGGAGATTTTCCTCCAGATTCCAAAGAGGAGCAACAACTTGGGATGGCTGAACTCTGCAACACCCCAGAAAATGAATTGTCACTATTTGCCATTATCTCAATTTTTACCATTGTAGGTGCTGAATGCATGGTTGGTGTCATTGCAAATGGATTCATCTTGGCTATCAACGCAGCTGCGTGGGTTCAGAAAAAGGCAGTTTCCACAAATGGCAGGATCCTGCTTTTCCTGAGTGTATCCAGAATAGCTCTCCAAAGCTTCATGATGCTAGAAGTTATCTTGAGCTCTACATCCCCAATTTTTTATGACAAAGATGTTCTACATGATTCATTCAAAGTAAGTTTCATGTTCTTAAATTATTGCAGTCTCTGGTTTGCTGCCTGGCTTAGCTTCTTCTACTTTGTGAAGATTGCCAATTTCTCCCACCCCCTTTTCCTCAAGCTGAAGTGGAGAATTTCTGGATGGATGCCCTGGCTCCTGTGGCTGTCATTGTTTATTTCCCTCATCTCCAGCGTGCTCTTCTGCGAGGACATCTACCCTGTGTATTGCAACGATTCTTTCACTATCTCCTTTTCTAACTCCACGAAGAAGGTACACTTTACTGTGACCAATGTGCTCAACCTGGCTTTTTACTTTAACCTGGGGATTCTTACTCCTCTGATCATGTTCGTCGTGACAGCCACTCTGCTGATTGTCTCTCTCAGGAGACACACCCTTCACATGAAAAGTCATGCTACTGGCTCCAGGGACCCGAGCATGGAGGCTCATATGGGGGCCATCAAAGCAACCAGCTACTTTCTCATTCTCTACATTTTCAATGCCATTGCCCTATTTCTCTATGAGTCCAACATCTTTGATGCCAATAGTCCCTGGAATATTTTGTTCAAAATCATTATGGCTGCCTACCCAGCTGGTCACTCAGTTCTACTGATTCAAGACAACCCTGGATTAAGAAGAGCCTGGAAGCAGTTTTGGTCTCAAATTCAACTTTACCCCAAAGAGAAGATCCTGAGATCATCACCTAAAGAAGAACACAGGACTTGACCCAACCAGACCTGCACTTTCCTCACATTTGTTTCTCTCTCACTCTCTCTCTCTCCTCCTTTCTCCCTCAAACCTGATCTGTTTCCTTTCATCTTTTTGGGGGGTAGGAGGGATTGAATTCAGGGACACTCAAACCACTGAGCCACATCCCCAGCCCTATTTTGCATTTTATTTACAGACAGGGTTTCACTGAGTTGCTTAGTGCCTCACTTTTGCTGAGGCTGGTTTGAACTCATCATCCTCCTGTCTCAGCCTTCTGAGCCGCTGGAATTGTAGGCATGCACCACCAGACCCAGCTGTTGGGCATAATCTTACTGATGCATGATATATTCTTTGCCTGAGTCCTCTGTATCTGCCTCCCTTTACCTATCTAAAGCAAGAATTTTAGACACTGACTGCACATTAGAATCTCCAGCGTTGACTTGAAAACACCAACAACACTCAGGTCCAGCCTTGGACCTTGTAATCAATTAAGTCAGAATTTCTGGTGTTGGAACATAGATAATATTCCAAGTTCTATAAGTGATTCTGATGTGCAGCCAGGGTTTATATGACCACCAAGATAGCAGGTTCTGAACTTTGAGTTCCTAAAAACTCTCTTTCCCCTTCCACATGCCTTTTAAGCACATTCAGATTCCTTGGGAAGCTTTCTAAACAACAGCTGGAAATGTGTTTTGACTCCATCCTCCAAACACATAAACTAAATAATTCAGAAATCATTATCAAAATTAACAGTGCATAAAATCCCATTCAACTAAAAATTACTGTCTGAATTTTTTCCTGTAGCTACAATTTTATAAATGTATATGTATGCAAAAATATGTGCAAGAGGATCTTCTTTGTAGCATTGTTCATTCATGAGAGGAGTTGCATATTCTAAGTGGAATATTGTGTTGACATTGGGAAAAGGTGATAAATGCACATACACAGATTAGTAGATTCCAATATTTTAAGTACAAAAAATAAGGAAATGCTCTATTACTCCAATTATCTTTCTATTTTTACAGAATATATATATTGTATGTGTTTATATGTAATGTATAACATTTCTAAAGTAATCTACCAAAAATTATTAACAGAGAATTTAAGTAGTGGTACTGTGTGTGTGGAATATGTAAAACATTTGTACTTTGTTTTATTCCTTTCTACATTGTTTGAACTATCTAGAGCATTTATTCACTAATATAAAATTTTATATTGACTTAAAATTGATTTTTTAATTAGGAAGTGAACTTGGTAAGTAGGGGAGACGTGAATAAGGGCATTGTTCACATTAGTTCATAAACTAAATCTCTCACTGTTGGTTTTTATAAAAATTGCACACCTCCAAAATCACAAATGAAGCATCTCATTCTTCTATCACTACCTCTTATTTTCTCTGAGACTGTCATGGGAAAATAATAGTCTTACTCTGCATTAGAACTTCTACGTTCTTTGTTCCTCCTCTCTTTACTTTCTTTCATGTCCAGTTTGGGTTACCTGTCAATCATTTTGCCCACCCTCTTAAAAATATACTTTCAGTATTTACAGACAAAATGAGCTATGTTTGAGATTTTCTTTGAGTAGTCCAACAGAGGACAGAGTAGTGGAAAGAAAGGAGGCTTAAATCAGTCATATCCTTTTGAACAAAAGGGTTCAGGTGCATATAGATTCTTTATAGTATTCTTTAGACTGTAGGATGGTTGAAATTTTCCCCCTATATAATTTTTATATAAATGAATCTTTCTATAGTTCCCTGGCCCTTCTCCCTCTTCCATCCCACAATGTGGGATGATTTCACACCTAGATCAACCCAACCAGCACTCAGCCTGTTCTTCTAAGCAACTGAATGTTGCTTGAGAGCATTTCATAACTGGAAAAACTTATGTTCCTACAAATATACAGCATACACCCACATGAGCAACATCAGTGAGCATTTATATCCTGTATTTCTCCAGAGAATCACTCATTCACTGCCTAAAATGACCATCTCACATCTTTTCCTCAGTCCTCAAACCTCCAATCTCTTTACACCTGCCTCGTCTTCACCTGATGAAGTCCCTAAATTCTTTAACAGAAGTCATTGGAAGAACATTCCTTCATCTTCTCATTAGCAAACATGCTAAACTATCAATTTCCCCCTACATTTCCAATATTTCATTAAAATATAGAAAGTACCACTCAATGTTTTAATTTTCTCCTTCCAGTATACTTCTTCCTGCAAGTTCCATTTTCCTGTGTATTTCAGTTGCTTTTCTTTGAAGATTGAGTCTACTGAGTCTTTCTTCAAATGTCTAGCAATCCTTAGTGTCAGCACTAAGAAATAATTCAAATTTAGAAATCAATTTTTATTTTTTTATTTGTTCTTTTTAGAAATACATGACAGTAGAGTGTATTTTGTCCTGATGTACATACAAGGAGTATAACTTATTGTAATTAGGATCCCATTCTTGTGGTTGTACATGATGTGGAGTTTCACTGGTGGTGTATTCATAAAAGAGCATAGGAAGGCTATGTCTGAATCATTCTACTGTGTTTCCTATTGCCATCCCCCCTTCCCTTAAAAAGTCTTTAGAATGTAAAAATTACATTGAAATCTCTATGTGAAAAGTGTCTCAAAATTCATACATTCAGAACTGGATTTTTAATTTTTCCTCCCAAAACTCTTTCCTCCTTTGGTTTCCTCCAACTCATTAAATGGTGTCACAACACTTGCAGTTGATGGAGCGGGATTGCCAGGAGCCATTCCTGGGTCATCTTGCTGATGAATCGGATGGTCCCGCATCCAGTTCCTTGTGCCTGTCTTGTGATGTGCGTCATCAGGGTCATTCATTTGTTAACTGAGCAATCACTGGCTGAACACCACCTACTTGAACAACTTTTTGGCAGATGCTATTCAAGATGCTGTGTGACCAGTAGGGAGCCCAAGAAGCACCACACTGGTCATCACAGATCTTCTAGTCTGGCAGGGAGGCTCAGATCATAAAACACAGGCAAGGAGGACATTGTGGTGGCAGTTCAGAGCTGTCTGACCAGGAAGGGCCTGGAGGAGTAAGTTTTGAAGAAGAAATAATGATAAAAGAATATAACTCTAAGCAAGAATTCAGGAGAATCATTAAAAAACAAGCATAAGGAAATCAGGAGGAAAACTTGATTCCTGAAACACTGATTTAATAAATATCAAAAAGGCAAAGTTAAAATGAATACAAGAACTGGTTCATTGAAAAAAGAAAATGAAATTAGTATTGTTAACTTACAGAATCAGGAAAGAAAAATGAAAGGCATAAATACACAAAATATGAAATAAAGGAAAGAAAGGGAACCACAAATTGGAGGAATTAAAGTACTCTGCAGGAACTATGTTGTTCAACTCTATACATGAGTTTGAAAACCTTGATAAGTAGATTCACCCAGAAAAAAAAAATGTATTTTACTAAAATTTACTCTTAAGGGAGGGATAAAATCCAAATTGAATACTCAGCATTATTGATCTAGGAAAGTGATAAAGAATCACTCCCCCTTGGATGTTCACAAGGAAATTCTACCAACTTTTTAAGAATCATTCATTTCAAAGCCATGCAAATTTACATAGAATAAAAGCTAAAGGAAACTTCCAAATTTTTTATGAAAGAAATATAATATGAATATCAAAATCCAACAATAATCATCTCCCTGAAAGCTAGAAAGCAACTTCACTTACCAATATTTCTGCAAAACTAAATAAAATTTAACAGATTCAGAACATAAGTTTTTTCCATAAAAGTAAAGAGAATTAGTATTAAAAAATATTTCAAAACAATTTACTGTATTAATAACACAAAAGAGAAATCATAATAATGTTCATAAATGCTGAAATTGAAAAAAATCCAACATCCATTCCTAATTATTTTTTAAATTTTTAAATAAGGATAGATGGATGATTTCTTAACACGATAAAATTTATCTATCTCAACTTCATAGCTAGTATCATTTTCAAAGAGGAAATATTTCTGTTAAATTTGAGAGAAAACTATGTCATATGCATTTGTGAATGTGTCAAAATGAACCCATTAGAGCAACTATAATACATAAAAAATGAAAGTAAATAGATAAAATACTTCTGAGGTACACAACAGAAGACTTGAACCAGCAGAAAGGCCACCCAGGTTGTTAGGTGGAAAGGGTCAATGTCAATAGATATTGGATTTTGTGAATGAATCTACATGTGGTATGATTTTGACAAAATGCCCCCATAATTTTGGAAACTTATTATAAACATTATCTGTGAAAATATAACAAGATCTCCACAAAGATTTTTAAAATAAAAAAGTAATGAATGAGGAGAATTAACCAAATAACAAATAGACTCCAAACCAAATAGTCTGATGCTGGACAATGAAAAGCCACCAAAACAGGATTGGTGTCCAGGAAAAGGAGAATACTGTGTATGATAAAAGCAGCATTGCAAATCAGTAAGAAATGATGCATCATTCAATAAATTATATTAGAACACCCAAATAGCCAAGTATGAAAAGATAAATTTGAATGCATCTCCTACATCTTATGCCAGGATATATATCAAACGGATCAAAAACATAAGGTTAGTAAAAAAAAGTACTAGAAGAAATCTTGGAAATTTCAAAATGACCTTTCTAAATATGATAAAAGAAAAAATAGACACAAAGTCAAAAACAAATAAGAAAATGGGAGTCCATCAATAGACATTAGTTCAAAGGTATTAAATGAAAAGAGCTATAAGCAAGAGAAGAAAGGAGAGATGAAAAGAAAGAAGGGAAGAGAGAAAATACAAATGTATTTATATGTAAATGTGGAATGGTTTCCAAATGTAGCTTTAAGTCCAAAGGAAGTTTAAAAAGCAGAGCATAATAGTACATTAAATTATTATTTGCATTTAAAAGGGCTTTTAAAATACCTAATCATGTGAGTGTTTGTGTATACATAAACTATCTCTGGAAGAATATAAAAAATTCACAACATTGCTTTCTTCCAGAGAAGTGGATTATGTAACTGCAAGACAGGTATAGAAGGAAGACTTTCACTACATACATTTTTAGATTTTCTTGAACTTTCATCTATTCATGAAATGAATAAATAAAAAATTTGTTTTGTGATATATGGTTATTCATGTTTATTACAACACTAACAATGTCCATTGCCATTCCCTGTGTTTCCAGATCGTTGTTCTGTTTCAGCTAAAAGGACACAAAGATGATTTTCATGTCCAATCTAAAATTAGCATATAAACCCAACTACTATGTATAGCCATAAAACTCTAATATAAATAAATAACATTTTTTAAAATTATATGTGTCATTTAACAAAGTTTGGCAAAATCAAAAAGTTTGATGACACCCTGTGTCATATAAAACAGTGATTCTCAGAATGCCACAAGAACTCTCAATGTGTGCTAACTTGGATTATGGAGTACAAGTTTTTCCAATACATTTTGGAAATACTCTGTTAAACCTCAGTCTCTTAAGTACCTTAGTCCATTGTGTGCAGCTATAACAGAATACTGTGGACTGGGTGATTTATAATGAACAGAAAACTTATTTGGCCTACTGTTCTGGAATCTTGGCAGTCCAACACTGAGGTGCTGCTCTGGTGAGGGCTATCTTGCTGTGTCATCCGATGGCTGAAGGTGGAAGGGCAAGGATCATGTGGAAAGAGACGTAAAGGAGGAAATAAAGTCTCCCACAGCAGCACTAATCCATTTAGGAGGGCAGCATCCTCATGTCCAGATCATCTACCTCTTTAAACTCCCACCTCTCTAGCCTGTTGAATTTGAATTTTAGTTTCCAACACACGGACTTGGGGGACACAGTCAAAATATGGTATCTAGTAAACAGATTTTTCACCATGCTGGCCTCAGAGCCTTTGATTTGCCAAAGCACACTGTAAAACCCCATCAGAAATTTTAAAATAAGTTTCTACTTTCTATTTTCTTAATGCAATAGTTTATTCCAAGAGATATACAAAGATGGTCCCCAATGTCCAGTGGTTCTACTCAGGATGTTTCAACTTTATGATGGTTTTCTCAGGGTACTTTCAACCTACACTATTATTGACTTACGATGAGTTTATGAGGATGTAATCCCACTGTGGAGAAGCATCTGCATCAACTTTGTCATTGAACATCCCTCCCTTCTGAGTTTTCTAATCTCATACTTTCTCCCATAGGCTTACTTTTCTAAAATGATTTAAGTTGTTTTAATGATTTATTTCCTTTCTTTTTAGATAAAAAAGAAAACTAGGTAAAAGCTTTTCATGCTGGAGAATGTACATTGGCATTTCTAGTAAAGTCTGTTCATTTATAAGCATTTGCTTATAAATCTAAAATGTTGCAGAATTTCTCTCTGATTGAGACCTTTGTCTTCCATATACTGAACGCATTTCTAGTTCGCCATTAATCATTGCCTCCCTTCTCACTTCTATTACGTGAGTGACAAAGTAGCATCCCCATATCACTGTCTAACAATTTAGCGAAAAGAACTTCTTTCACTTCGCACTGGAACAAGGGTAACCTCTAGTTGAGTGTAGAAATGGCAGATAGACATATTGTAGAAAACTGAAAACATGGAAACAAAATGCTGAGGAAACAGTAATTCAGAGAGTACCCAGAGAGGAAAATTAAGTTCAATATCAAGGAAATTGAATTAACACCAAAAATAGCAAGAGCAACAACAGAACCATGAGCACAGAGTGCATAGTCTATACTCAAAGAATGGCAAGAATGTAGACAGAACAGCCAAGTTCAAGATCAAGGTCCAAGTCACTGCCTTGCTCCCTTGAGCAAATAAGCTAATCTTTCCAAATTTTAGTTCTCTCACCTACAAAATGAGAGGAGTAAGAGTGCACATTTCACAAGAAAGTTCAGAATAATAATTAAGATAATGCTTACATGGTAACACCATGTGTGACACCTGATGGCCACACTCATTATTGAAAGGGACTGAATGGGGGATAGTGACAAATGTGGAATCACCAATGTCCAGAAATTCACCTGTGATAAATTCTCCAGATAAAAATTATCCCACCTTCTATGTGCCAAGAGCTAGGTGAAACTCCTTCTAAAATAAAGGCAAGCATTTTTTGTTCTTTTAAGGAAAATGCAATAGCTCTTCCTGAAGGTCTCATTTTCTGAACTTCGGTGTGCCTGCACTTCTAAGAGATAAAAGCAAGAATGCAAAAAAGCAAGACTCTCAGGTCAAGAGAGAGATGCTACACATGACTTCAGTCTATTGAGAGCAGGTCCCAGAACCAGGCTTGTGACCTACAGTGGGCAGGGACCCAGAGTGTAACCCATCCTGAAACAGGAAAGGGGAACTGCCCTCCCTCTACTTTCTGGACCAATCCATGGGGCCATTTGTAAACACGTACACCTCCAGAGGGGTCCTCACTGGGCCAAAGACAACTGGGTTCACCGGTGTGCCTCCTGTGTGCTGTCTTTAAGAGTCACCAAAGGGAATAGGGCTCTATTGACATGATTCATGGTCTTCCAGGAAGAAGCATGAGTGTTCCAGGTGCGAATGTTAGACAAACATCATTATTTGTTATTTGATCTCCACTGAGGATTTTGCTATTTAAAAAAAAAATAAAGTATTTGGCATTCAAAAATGATGGCATGCTTCCTTGTATCTTAACAAAATGGTTTTGAATAATATACCAGAGGCGGGGGAAATTGGTAAGCATTTTTGACCAATGCCTTTTCATATCTCATCATTCTCAGGGGCTGGAGACATTAAGTTAGCAGCTATCAAAACACAGCCAGGGGCAGCTCAAACTGGAACATGAACGTCATCAGAGAAAGAAAAAAAAAAAAAATAGCATGGGAAACAGATTCCTCATGGAGCTACTCCCAGCCATTCTGGTCAAAGGTAATCAGGGGAGTATGTGTCACATGCCATGATTGTCGGTCACTTGCTTCTGGTAATGTTGAGAGGTTTCTTGTGCAATAGCCTGATTGCTGGGAAGTTGCTATTAAAAGCATCAAATCTCAATTCTGCAGGGCGTGGTGGCGCACGCCTGTAATCCCAGCAGCTTGGGAGGCTGAGGCAGGAGCAACTTAACAAGGCAACTTAGTGAGACCCTGTCTCTAAATAAAATATTTAAAAGGGCTGGGGATGTGGCTTAGTGGTTAAGTGCTCCCGGTACAAAAAACAAAAACAAACAAATCAACAAACAAACAACAAACAAAAAAAAATTCTCATGAATGACTTTTTTTTAAATGAGATTATCAATACTTAAAAATATAATATTACTCGTTTTTAAACTTATCCTCAAAACTTATGGAAGTAAAATTAGTACTAGTTCAATATTATTTTTAGTTATTATCACTGTCAAAGTAATAGTGGGTTTTGGCTCCAAAAAAGTCAAATGCTGAAAAAGGTGTTTTGTGAAAAGAACCAGTCTCCTGCCTCACCAAGTTTAATATTTCCCAGAAGCAGCATTTTCATCAGTCTCTGGCTTTTGTTTTTGTGGTGATTAGTTCCATTGTTCTAAATATAATATAATACACGTACACCACGTACACACATGCATATGCTTTTTGTTCATCTGTAAACAGGATCCTTTGAACCAATGTAGAACAAGAGGCCTCCAGTGTCCCTTACATTGCTCTCAAGTCAAATTACATCGCTGTGTTTAGTTCTTACTCTCATTACCTTTAACTTAACCTGATTTTAAGTTTCAAATTCTTATTGAACTATTTAGAGTCTATGAAACACAACATTATGTAAAAAGAATATGTTGCCCCCCGATCCCTTATTCTGTGGTTATCACACTCACGCACAAAAGCAGTAGCTGTATGATGGATGTTACCTAGCATGATGGTTACCACCATCATTTCTCAATGTACATGTGTATCCCATCATCACATAGTATACCCTAAATACATGCAGTTTTACTTGTCAATCATATCTCAATAAATTTGGGGGAATGTGTTTAATTTTTTAAGTCTCGAAAAATAAAATGAGGTATACATGTGTATGGGTACACACACACACACACACACACACACACATACACACACACACACACACAATAGTTTATCATTCAGCCCTATAAAATTAGGAAATCCTGACTTTTGTCAGGATGAACCTGACATGAACAACATGGATGAACCTGGAGGGATGAATAAAATAAGCCACAGAAAAACAAATAGACCATTATCCCAGTTTTATCAGGAACATAAAATAGTTAAACTCATAGAAGCATAGATTGGTCATTGCCAGGGTATTGGAGGGGTGTTGGTCAAAAGGCACAAAATCTCAGTTATGCAAGATTAATAAGACTAGAGAGTTACAGTAAAGCATAGTGTGTATGGTTAATGATATTGTACTGTATAGTTTTTATATTGTATAGTTTAAAATTTGTTAAAGGGGTAGATCTTATGTTAAATTTTCTTACCCCCCAAAAAAAAAGAAGGAAAGAAAAAAGTTTCAGAGGGGCTGGTAATACTTAGGTTTTATTTACAGTGGTGATTTCACAGGTATAGGCTTATTTTCAAACTTATCAAGATATGTAAACTAATTATGTACACCATTTTGTGTGTAAACCATTCTTCAATTTTTAAAAATCAAGTGCACTTTATTTTTTTACACTCTAATATTTACTCAATAGAGTTTAGAAGTTGAGTTTGACTTAGTGACAATTCCACTCCATCATCTTTCTTTATGTTGTTTAGACAAATGCTTCATAAAAAGTAAATGTATGTCCACTTCTCGAAGTAACTCGACTTTTTAAATTATACTATTACCAATTAGTTGTAATTAATCTTTGTCCCCCAAGAAGCCACTTTCCCAAAGCCCTTCATCCTCTTATCCTAACATAAACATCCACTGAATGTTTGGATTATATCCATCAACTCTTTCCTCTAGATCTCATGTTTTGTTAATATTCAGCCTAAAGACTGCAGAAAATGCTCCAGAAATTCACTAAGGACCCAGGGTTCTTCTGGCTTCCTGTTCTGCACCCAAGCTTTTCCCATTTCACTCCAGGTCACTGTCACAGGATGGCTTCTGCACACAAAGGCATAACACCCACAATCCAGGCAGAGCCGGGCCACCTAGACACTCCTGCAAGAAATCTGTAAAGAAAGTTACTTCTAATTTTTAGTCATGCACACTTCCATGCTAAACCAAATCAGGGTCCTTTCAAAGAGAAAGAGGGGAAGAGGCATGTCTTAGTCACCTAGACATGAATGCCACAGCTGATGAAAATGGTACTAGACTAACCCAGAGCTCATGGCTCCAAAGAGCAAGCTTGTCCTCAGCACTGATTTTTTTTTTTCTATTTGAAAAAAAAATAATTTCTTCCTTTCCGTTTTCTCTAATCTTGCCACCTAAAACTCCTTTCAGTCAAATGTTTTGCTTCCTGGATTAAACAACTGTGCCTAGTTTTTCCTCTTACTTTTTTGTCATTGATTTTTGACCTGAATAATGAGAAATTATCTTGAATTCATCTTATTGTAATCATGTATTAACAGGATGTAATTTTAAATCATACTTGTTTATGTTGTTATGAGCGCATTGCATAGTAGGGAGTTCATTTGAACATAATCACACATGCCTGGAATTTAGTTTGCTCCATTTAGTCCCCAGGACCTCGTCCCCCCTCCCCTTCTCCCTCTTCTCTTCCCCCTCCTCTGCGCCACTGCCCTTCCCCTGCCCCCATTTATTTATTGTTTTTATAAATTGGTGCTTGCTATACATGAAGGTGGAATTCACCCTGGTACATTCACATGTGCACATAGCATAATTGGTCAACTTCATTCCAAAGTTCCTCCCCTTTCCTGTCCCTCCCTGCTCCCCCTCAGTCCCCCTCCTCCATTCCATTATTTTCCCTTTCATTTTCATGGAAGAATTGAATTGAAGAATGGATGACATACAAAAGGTGTACATAATTGGTTTGTGTCTCTTGATAAGTTTGAAAATAAGCTTATACCTGTGAAATTATACCTGTCCTTCCCCATTCCCCCTTAATTCCCCTCCTCCACTCCATTCTTTTCCCTTCCATTTTCATGGTGTCCCTCCATTTTTTCCTTTATTTTGCTCTAGTTTCCACATATGGGAGAGAATATTCAACCCTTTACAGCCTTATTTTCTCCATTTCCATCTATATACCAGCAAATGACATGACTTTCTCCATTTCCATCTATTTACCAGCAAATGACATAATTTCATTCTTCTTTATGGCTGAGTAGAACTCCGTTGTGTATATACACCACATTTTCTTTATCCATTCATCTGTTAAGAGGCACCTGGGTTGGTTCTATAACTTGATTATTGTGAATTGTGCTGTTATAAATATTGATGTGCCTGTATGACTATAGTGTGCTGATTTTAGTTTTCTAGGATAAATACCAAGGAGTGGGAGAGTTGGGTCAGATGGTGGTTCCATCTCTAGTTTTTTGAGAAATCTCCACAGTGCTTTCCAAAGTCATCATACTGATTTGCAGTTGAACCAACAATGTGTAAGTGTACCTTTTTCTCCACATCCTCACCAGCTTTTATTATTATTGTGTTCTTGATCATTGCCATTCTGAATGGAGTGAGATGAAATCTCAGTGTAGTTTTGATTTGCATTTCCCTGATTGCTAAGAATGTTGAATATTTTTTCATATTTTTTGGTCATTTGTATTTCTTCTTTTAAAAAATGTCCTTTTAATTCTTTCCCCCATTTATTGATTTAGCTATTTGTTTTTTCTTTTATCATTCTTTGGAATTCTTTACATATTCTAGATACTAGTACATTGTTGGAGGAGTAGCTGGCAAAAGATTTTCTCCCATTCTGTAGGCTTTCTCTACACACTCTTAATTATTTCCTTTGCTGTGCAGAAGCCTTTTAATTTGGTGCCATCCCACTTATTGATTCTTGGTTTTATTTCCTGAGCTTTAGGGGTCTTATTTAGGAAGTGGGTATCTGTGTCAATATGTTGCAGTGTTGACTCTATATTTTCTTCTAGCATTGGCAGAGCTTCTGGTCTAATTCCTAGGTCTTTGATTCTCTTTTGAGTTAATAAATTAGACTTTTAA
Source organism: Glaucomys volans (assembly GCA_020662805.1). Lineage (NCBI taxonomy): Eukaryota > Metazoa > Chordata > Mammalia > Rodentia > Sciuridae > Glaucomys > Glaucomys volans. Next base: position 215,006 of record JAJEJO010002594.1, read on the forward strand.
TTTCCAGGAGCTTCTTGCTTCTTAATTGCTTATTTTTAGTACATTTTTACTTGTTTTATGGATGCAAAAACTTCTCTGCCTTCCCTAACCATACGAGTTTGAAATTTTTAAAGGTTCCTCTTTGATCTTTATTTCTTCAGGGGCCACTTACTTTTAGTGTTTTTCCTAGTTATTCTTTCAGGTTGTTGATTTTGTTACATTTCTGATCATTCTTGATCACTAATTCACACAGGAAAACAAAAGACCAAGCTGGCTAAGCAGGTATTGCTCCCCAGTAGGCCACTCTCTTCAATGCCACGGCTGATGGGGAGCTGTTCTGTACTTGGGTCATCCTGATGGGCTGGCTCATCTTTGCGGTATGTGGGTGTGGAATCTGACACCAGCCTGGACATCTAAAATGCCCTAACAAGAAAGGATTTAATCTATGTGTAAACACCTGCATTAGAAACTCTAGCTCTTTCTTGGCAAAGTGTTCTATTTCTCTAGAAAAGAATTGTCAGTATGGGGGCCCATCAGTGGTCCTGTCTACAGCAGTGGGGAAGGGGTTTTAAGGGATCGATGACGTTGCTGTATGGCAGACAGAAATTCCGCAATGCCTCTGGTTTTACATCATGCCTCACTCACACCTCTAAGTCTGTTTCAGAAGCTTAGTCTTTGGTGGCCAAGATGTTTCATCATGGACAATCTTATATTGCACAAATCTTAACATAGGGTCATGAAAATCCCCAAAATAACTTCCCTAAAGAAATTTTGGAGCTGGATCAATAACTCCATTGGTAACTGTCTTGTTTTCATTTGATGCATTTTCTCACTTATTAAAAAACCTGCTAATTCTATTATGTGATTCTTTGGGAAAGTTTTTCAAATCTTCGAATTGATTACGTAGTGGCAGCTCCCAACTACGTTTTCTCTTTGGCAAAAATCAGTTTCATATAAAAGTTCCAGGAAGTTTAAGTGGATGGAAGCTGATTGGAGCTGCAAATGAGAAGTTTTCATCACCATTTTAAGTGATCAGAGAAATTAAAATAAAGAAAAGCATCAATAAGAGAGCTCTCAGCACACATTCTGTGCAGCTACATGCAGGTCCTTCACTTAGTTCAGGAATTTTTTTTTTCATAAGAGCATAAAAACCAACACAGAAAAGATAAAATCAGAGTTTGGGCTACCTTCGCCAACTCTGGCTTGCCTGCCAAAAAGGTTAAAAAAAAAAAAAAATGGTGGCATATTCCCTGGGAACACTCGCACCTGTGTCGTCATGGAGACCCTCTCCTGACCACAAAGTGAAGACATTCATTCAATCGAGGGAAGCTGCCATCCACTGACACAGTAGAGCAAAGGACAGAGCTGCTAGCAGGAGGGAAAGATAGTGCAAGGAAAAAGAAATACTGAAGGTAAAAGTCGCCTTTTTATTTGGACCCCGATTTTTTCGAAGCATTTAGTGATTCTGTTTCTATCCTCTGCCTTGCACAAATGAAAGCTCTTTGAGTTATGGAACTACTATAGGCCAGCATTTGTAGTTGAGATGAAAAATAACCCCCACTAAACAGCCTGTAAAATGTGGTTTCCTGAGAACCTGCAGGCCTGGGGAATGCAAACCAGAGCATGATCCAAGTGCCTCCAGCACTTACCAGGGAAAGCTGCCATTTGCATCTGCACTCCAGATCCTCGAGGCTGCAAATAAATCAGTGGCTCATTCAAACCAGAACCTCAGCACAGATTGAAAGCTTGAGTGGAGGTGGATTTGGAAGGAGGAATAAAAAAGGACTCAGCTCTGGAAATTGGGGAAAAGAGTCTACGTCACTGTCAGAACCAAAGGGCAACATACGCACCAGTGTCTAACCCCACGCTGATTTCTCATTCCATCAACAGCAACCCCTCTAGCTGAACCAAGGGTGAGACATACAAGGACTTCCTAGCCAGATTTGTGGAGCATTCCTGTCTCTGCCTAGTGTCTTCTAAAGCTCCCACTTAAACTTCCCATTCTGCTGAGATAAAAACTCTTTCTCTTCTCAAGATATCTGGAGGAAAAGGAGAAGAGAGGCAGGTGCTTACTGGATTCCTTTGTGTCTCTTGTAATGAATTTCCCAACTCTCTAAAACCCTGGTCACACATAGCAGGTGGCATTGTGTCCTTTAGGAATTGTCCATTCATGCCACCCACCTCCTTTTCAGAAACGTGGTGGTTACCTTTGTCAAAAACTAAAACAACCCTCTTGATCATTATCGACTTGAGGTCTTAGATTAGAAAACAAAGAAACAGAGGTTTGAGAACAAGTGTTGGCCTAAATTTAAAAAAGAGCAGATCAAACTCTCCAAAGAATAACACGGTTTACTGGGAACCACAGAGCCGCCTTGCACAGGTTTGTGTGTTATAGCAAACTACTGGCATGCACAAAGCGGTTGATTGGGGTAAGGGGAAGTTTTAAAGACAAAAATAAAGAGGATTACATCAGATATTTGGAAACAATGATCCTTGGGCACAGTGATTAATAACAAGAGTGGTGTTAGCTCAAGGTTGAACAAACAGTCTGGGCAGATGACCTTGTAGAAGTACTTTCGGTGCAAGGCTGTGGTGGCCTCTGGACAGCGACGCGGTCTGGCAATCTTGTGATAGTGACTAGCAGGCAGTGGCGCATAAGAGCGCCGTCATTCCCTCCAGGCTTTATTTATTTCTTTATTTATTTTTGGTTAGAATTGATCCCAGCAACTCCATTTTTACCCTGAAAACGTTCGTATTTCTTTCACCAAAGAAAGACAAATAGTTACGAATACATTTCAAGCATTTTTAAATTCCACAAACGTTGATCAATACCTGCTCCACACCTAGGCTCCTTGCGTTCAGCGTTCACCACGCCCATCCAAGCTCCAAGCACCTTCATTCTGGATGCCTTTGCAAGTCCCAGGGCAGCACAAAGTCAATTATGAAGTGAGAACAGTGGGGATCCCTCCTGAGGATCCCAAAACTGAAAAACCACACTGCTCCTTCAAGACTGTGGGGCACAGGCTAATAGCATCAAATAAAGAGCTCGCCTCCAGAGGAAGACAGAGAAAATGATACTGAGGCAAGCAATAAATTAAGCAGACACAGAGAAAAGCAGCTTGGCGGCTCACTGGGAGGAGGAATCCTCGCATTCTGACTGGTAAGCAATGTTGCTCACGCTGTCTTCATGGTAACACTTCTGTCCCTCACTCCCAGAATCCCAGGTACATCCCCCACCTCCAACAGCGTCAAAGATGCCAGGCTCCTAAGTATCCTTCCTGCTATCTCTGCCACACCCCAGAGCATCACAGTCCCTTCACAGGTCTAATCCTCCATAGTCTTGGAAGCCACTTCTTAAGGTAAACTCATGGTAGTGCACCCTAGCACATGCATGAAAGAACAATTCATCTCTTTCCTCCTTCCTTCCCTCAACAAAGTTTTTATCCATAGGCTCACACGTGGTCAGGCACAACTCCTTCATTTGGAAAATAAGAGTTTGCTAGACACAATTTGAAAGTAAAGTATCTCCTGTTCTCAGATAGAGGATAACAAATACCTGAGTAAGACAGAGCCCAACATTCTTGGATACTTCTGCCACCCACCTGAACAAAATCTCTACCCAGACTCTTTTCTTAACTAGAACATCCTGTGTGAGATTTTGGAAAGAAAGACAGCATACACCCTCAGATGGAAGCCATGCCTTCGTTCCAAGAGCTGCAGTGCACCTGGAGTCCAGTTTTAGAAGTTCGTTCCTACAGGGGACACAAAGTCCAGTTATTTCTGCTTAACTCTCCTCTGTCTCCCTGATGCAGTTCTTCTCTCTGGACCTGAAGCTCTGTTGGGACGGAGCTCTCTTGTGCACTGCATTTTTCTCAGGCCTTGCACTCAAGTGGAGTGCACAGAACTGACTGTTTTACTGCATTATCTTCATGACTCACTGCACTTTATCCTGACTGCTCCACTCCATGCAGGCAGACATGCCAAGGTCTTGTCTCCTGCATGGGATGGATAGCCATTTTTGGTGCTGTATAATCCCCACTCTCACCAAAACAAAAACAAAAACAAACAAAAAAAAGATCCAAAATAATATTTAAAAAAAACCCCTCTCTAACTCTCTCTCTCTGAAAGAACTATTTACATAGATATTTATAATTCTTAAATTCTTAGAATGGTCTTTATAATTACATGTAAACATATCACATGTAATAAAAACTGTAGGTTTTAGCCTCATGATTGCCACACAGCTTTTAGCCTGTGAGTAACCTGCAACCTGCCCTTCCTGAGTTCCTCGGTCCTGGGGGTTGGAGCAGGCTCATCCAGCCACAAGGGGAGAAACTTGGATTTTGATGTCTCATTGGTGTCCTCAGGAAACCCACAAAAGTTTTCTGGCGACAGTTTTGGATTTAGGCAAGCCATCCATTTACTCGCTTGGAAGCATTTTGAAGTCTGATTGTGAGCTGCAGAGATGCGAGCTACAGCTCCCTCCTTCGGTGGCTCATGCCCCAGAGCTTCCTGCCAGCACGGATTTAAAATCCTGTCTACTTGTTCCTTCCTGAGCACACGCAGTCCTCAGTGCAGGTCTTCCCACCATTCTCCCACTCTTCTCTCCTTCCTCTACCTCTCTTCCCAAACTTCCAGATGACAGAAAACTCTCCAGTGTTCCAGGGTAAATAGAGGGAACAATGGGCTTCCAAGGTCCCTGGCAAACTCCCACTCCCCTAGGAAGCTCTTTCCTTTCTGTGGGATGGCTCAATTGAATTTTTAAATGGCTTTTCTCCGTAAATCATCATTCCAGGTTTACTGGATGAGCTGGATTGTGGGAGGCGTCAAGAAGAATGACTTTCTCTGTCTCTATCCTTGCCATTAGTTTTCCTGTTCTAACAGCTCCTTTCTCCAGCCAGGAGCAACCTTCTAGGTAGAGCCCAGGGCTCTCCAGATAGGTCAAGAACTAATGCAGCATTATTTTCAGGTTCAAAAAAATAAAAATTAAAAAAAAAAAGAGTCTAGTGCTATTTTAATAAAAACTATTGTTTCCCATCTAATTTAAAGTTTCTCTCCAGCTAGAACTGAGCCACACACAGAGCTACAGCCATAAGAGTCCAGTGGGGTGTGTTCTTGCTCCCTCTTTTCCCCTTGCTCAGCTGTTGCCAGGCCCTGGGAGGAGGCAGGGTGGAGAAGGAAGTAAAAAGTGTAGGAAATGATTTAACCAGTCCTGGCACAACGGTGAGTACTCAGTGCCCCCTGGCTGACAGGTGCCCAAATACCAACTGTGGTAGGCAGAATAATGGTCCCAAAGATGTTCACTCCCTACTTTGTGACACCTGTAACTGCCACCTGACATGGTAACAGGACTTTGTAGATGTGATTAAGTCCAGCATCATGTGATAGAGAGAGGCACCTGGATCACTCAAGTGAGCCCCATCTAATCAAAGGGTCTTTTTAAAAGGGAGGTAACAGGGTCAGAGAAGATGATGTGACAATGGAATCAGAGGTCAAAAGTGGCATCATTGATGGCTGGGAACCCAACCAGGGAATGGGAGCAGCCTGGAAAAGTTGGAAAAGGCAAGCAAAGGGATTCTCTGGAGAGCTCCCAGAGGGAATGCAGCCCTGCCAACACCCTTATCTCCACACCTGCAAGAGAACGAATTTGTGCTGCTTTGCACTCCGAAATCTGTCGCACATTCTTACACCAGCCACAGGAAACCAATCCACTGACCCCCTCATGGGTTTTCCAGACCTCAGTGGAAGGACTCTTTCAATGCAGCTTTGTCAAAAGCAGTGTTTGTCAACGGCGGGCAACGTTTGCCCCCAGGAAGCATTTGATGATGTCGGAGACAGTAGAGACCCTCATGACTGGGGGATGCTGCTGGCATCCAGTGAGTTGGAGTGGGAGATGTTAAACATCCTGTGGGCACAAGAAGCCCCATAGTGAACAATTATCTGGTCCAAAATGTCCAATAGTGCCAGGTTTGAAAAAATCCTTATCTAAAACAAGCAATGAACTCTTTGACAACTTATCTGTTTTCTGTTCAGCAGGCAGCTCCCTCCAAGAGGTTCCTTCCAAAATATCCTCAGCCTGGTTAACTAATGAGAGTACCTGGAGGGGAAGTGTCTCCTTTCTTCATTCCACCAAACACTAGAAGTTCAGGAAGCACCACCACCATATCTCTCTCTCTCTCTCTCTCTCTCCTCTCTCTTTCTCTCTCCTCTTAAGGTGTCTTCCTCATCTCATGTGTTATATAGAAATGTGATTATTTCAAAAGTCTTTGTGGTTTTCTAGGCATCTTTTTTATTAGATTTTAGAGTATACTTTATGTGTGCTCTCAATTATTTGCGACTTATGCAACATTGATCATCATAAAAAAATGATAAATTTGTAATGATGGATATGCCAATGACCCTGATTTGACCTTGACACATAGTATACATGTGTTAGGACAGACATCACAATGTGCCCATTCTCTTTGCTCTGTAATTAGAGGCAGCTGCAGGAAGTCCCTTGCCCTCAGGTTTCACCAAGGAAGAGTCAGGCATCGATCCCTACATTGGCATTGCCCTCCAGAACCAAGTACTCATCCAGGGTACTTTTGTTCTGCAGTTGGACATTTGGCAATGTCTGAAAACATTTTTGGTTTTCAGAATTTGGGCAGGGTATGGAAGAAGGGGAGTTGCTACTAGCCTGTAGTGGGTAGAGGCTGTGGATGCTATTAACAGCTCAAGACATGCAGAACAGCTTCCCACAGCAGAGATCTACTCAGCCCCAAATGTTCATAATGCTGTGATCTAGCAGGTTCGCTTCTCCCAGGGACGCTCCTGTGCTCCACTCAGTAGCAGCCTAGGGCAAGTCTGAGGAAGGTGATGGTCCTCCCAAGAGTCACAACTCTCCCAGTGATTCCCTGGAAGTTCCCAGCCTTACTCATCTTTGGGGCAAAGTAGGGACGAGAGCATTTTAGGGAAGGAACTGGAAAGTTGCTTACTCTCCTCTTTTGCAAATTCCCTTCAAAAAAACCTCTTTTATGTAGTTGGAGTTGGGAGATGACTGTAGGATCCTTCCTCTAGATTGTGGGACTCCTTTTCACCATTGATTTCCACTTGGAGGACTTAGCAAACACTTCTAGAGCCTCACTGAATGTCCTGTTCCATGTGTCCCCTGAGACGTATGGGGCAGTGTAAGGTCTTGGTTAACAATTCCCTGTTAACAAATTCCCTGTTAACAAATTCTGCAAGGAATCAATATAGGTTAACACTTTCATCTGATAAGATTTTCATCTTCTGAATGTGTCTTTCACACAAACTTTAGAACTGGAGTATGTAGGATACATTTTGGTGTATGTATCAGAGAAAGGATGTATAGAACCTAAGGAAGAGAAAACAGGGAGAAGAACAAGGCTTGTGTGCTTTCCCCAGTCCTTAATTGAACAAATACCCTGTTCACATGCTACCTTCTTACCAAAACCTTTCCTGAGCCCAAGGTTTGAAAGAATCCACCACCACCCTGGGCCCACTTTCTCACCCTACTTTATCTTCTGCTTTCTGAGGACCCACTGAGCTATTTCCCAGAGTGACTGCACCACCTTACCTTTCCACCACAAGCAACATACAGGCACTCCAGTTGCTCCACGTACTTGCCAACACTCATCACTGTCCTGTTACTCCTCCATCCCAATGGGTGCCATCTTGTGATTTCTTTATGTGCCAATGGAGGAAGATGTCGAACAGTTCTTATTGACCATTTGTATATCTTCCTTAGAAAAAATTCCAGATCAAATCTTCTTCCCATTTTTAAATGGGTTGCATTTTTATTGTTCAGTTGGAAGAGGTCTTTATATATTTGGAATACCCCTAATCAGGTGTAAGCCTTGCAGGAGTTTTCTCCCCATTAGATGGGTTGTCTTTTCACTTTCCTGATTGTGTCCTTTCGAACGCAAATTTTTTTAATTTTGATGAAGTTCAATTTATCTCGTTTTGCTTTGATTGCTTGTGCTATAGGCCTCATAGCTAAGAAATCACTGCCAAATTCAAGGTCACAAAGATTTACATTTGTATCCTCTTACATTTAAGACTTTGATCCATTCTGAGTTGATTTTTGCATGTGGTGTGAGCTGGAGGCTAACTTCATTCTTTCAATGTGGATTTTCAGTTATTGCAGCAACATTTTTGAAGACTCTTCCTTTTCCCATTGAGTAGTCTTGGCACCCTTGTTGAAAACTGATACTTCATTTTCTTTATGATACGCATTACCAACTGAAATTGTATCATTTTTATTTGTTTGTTATCTGTCATTCCCAAACTCCCTCATTCCCCTCCCTGTCACCTCACCTTCCCACACACACAAATTGAACTGTACATTTCATAAGGAACTTGTCTCTTTTACTACTTCTCTCCAGTGACATAGTGGACACTTACTAAGTTTTGTTGAATACATGAAGGATACACCTGTTAAGAAACAAGGGCCAATGTATGTATCAACACCTAAGTCCAAGTAATCTATTCAGGGCAAAAATAATGTTTGAACACTGTGTTTAAATGAAATTCAATAACCATTTCCTGGATTGAATGAGAAGAGTTGAATTATGTAAGTAATTACGAAATAGTAAAAAAAAAAAAAAAAAAAAAAAAAAACAGAGAAAAACTTTAATAGAAACCTAAGTTCAAGTTTAAAAGGACTATCCAAAACTCACTGTTTGATTCTTTGATAGTCCAATAATGATCTCAACAGGTGTATGACCTTGGACAATTCCCTTCCCTTCCTTCTTAGTTGACTCACTTCTACACGGGCAGCTTGGGTGCCACACGGGTCCTCAGATCACTTGCAGTATTTTTATCCTATTATTTTGATATTTGTTTGCTTTCGAAATACTCTCTGTAGCAATCTGAAATGTGTCTATTGAAAGAATACAGTTTCTATTTGCAATTTACCTTTCAAAAATAAATACAACCAATCTGTTACTAAAAGAATTCTTGGTTGACAGACACAACTCTGACCATGAGAATAATCAGAAATCTCCCTAAAAAGTGGCTTGGCAAAACTCTTAGCCAACTGCCTCCAATAGAAAAGACTTTCAAAGATTTTTCGGAGGCTCCTATTTAGAAAGAGCATGACTGCTCACTAGCGGATGAATACAGGTATTGTTCTAAAGACTTTCCAAGGGAAATTCATAAGCTCCATCTTGTGGTGAAAACTGTTAACTAAATTTTAAAGTTAACACATCATTCACTGATGATGCAAGGCATGCTGTCAAGAGGCCACTGAAGACTCCAGGGTCTACAGGAATCAAGGATATGAAAGTCTACGGATAAACAGATTAGATGTAAGAAAAACCAAATCAGCTGCCTGGAAAATAACCATTTTACCACACTACATGTTACATATGAAGATTGTGTCTTAAATTCAAAACTGAAAAAGAGTTAAAAGTAGAAATATTTTAACATTTTCTTTCACTATTTGTTAGCTTTTGTTTTAGAATCAGAAATTTGCCACTTTTTCTTTGGTACCAACACATCTTGTTGCTAGTTGCAATCTTAACAGAATTCAGCCTTGGCTAGGAGCCCTTCACTAGGAGTGATAGGTACTTTCAAATGTGACTCTTTGCAGAATTGCTAAGGTATCTGTGGTAGTTTAGCCTTCAAATAACTCTATACATCATTTTATATCATATATCCCACCATGGATCATCCTTCATGGCAAAGGTAAGAACTGGTGAAGGTGCAATGAACAATGGAGGCTATCTTCATAAGATTTGAAATCAGCCAGGCATGGTGGCGCACACCTGTAATCCCAGTGACTTGGGAGGCTGAGGCAGGAGGATGGCGAGTTCAAAGGCAGCCTCAGCAACTTAGCGAGGCCCTAAGCAACTCAGTGAGACCCTGTCTCTAAATAAAATACAAAATAGGGCTGGGGATGTGGCTCAGTGGCCGAGTGCCCCTGAGTTCAGTCCCCGGTTCCCCCCCCAAAAAAAAAAAAAAAAAGATTTGAAATCAATAAGCCATTTGAGGAAGTCAGTTTTCAGTGTATTACAATTCCATCATGGGGCTGAGGCCATCAGTTACATTTTCAGAACAGAAAAGAGCATTTGATGCAATGCCAGACATATTTCCCCATAATGTTTTTTGTCTATTTGTGCATGTCTTTGCAGGGAAATATTCAGTGTTTGTCCACCTAGGACAAGCTAGATGATAACAATCTTTACTGCTTAGTATAAGCAAGGATTTTTTTTTCCCTCAGATGATGTAAGCTCCGTTCTCCCAACAGCTCAACAATGCTCCTCTGTGTTCGGGCATGACTAAGCCACCCGCCCTCTGTGCAGTGAGCAGACTGTGATGCTAAGCGTCCAACTCATCAACACTCTGCCTCAAGCCCCACCAGGAGATCCAGCTCAAGTGTTGAGCACTGTGTCCAAGATGTCTTCCATTTTTAACTTCTAGCAGAAAACAATTCCTGTTGAATAATGCAAATGAGTATATGTAAAGCTTGTGTCCTTACATAACTTGCCACATGGAACTTAAGTTTTGTTGCAAGTTCAATGTTAACACCATCCATCCCAGGAACAGCATCCGACAGCCACACAAATCTTCCACATTCGATTGTGCAAAAGCTTCTTCTCTTCACAAAAATTAATTTCTTAATTACTTTTTGGGCAGGCTGTACAAAATTTTTTCAGTCATGTAAAAATTCTCAATACCACAGTGAATATATGAGCTAATTATGACACGGTTTACTAAATATGCATCCTGGTCAGCTGTAATAGCAAAGTCACCATTTTAAAACTTTTTCACATAATTTTTCTTTCAGCCTCTCAACTGTATTTTCATTGCATTGAACAATAGTATTTCTGATTACTTTTACATTAGCAAGTGTTTACATCTTCTCAGGACACACAGAATTTTCACTACATTCTGTAGATGATCTTTTACAACTTGCTATCTGTGAAGAATCTGATGCCCCAGGAAGACTTTTCACTTAAATACCTAACTGCTTGTTTAATAAACAACAAACATTGACATTTCAATTCTCTTTTCAGTTCATTTAGGTTTTGATCACACTCTTTTCTGTGTCTCTACTCTTTGTTCCTACAGTGGTTTGTTTCATAAGGACATCTAGGCTGCTTTCTTTCATCACATTCTTTGTCAAATAAGCATATAAGAGTGTTCTTCAATTAAAGAAGTGGAACACATGACCCTCTCAGTCTATCTTCCAGTTCCTACTTTTTATAGAGCTATGAGTCCAAGAAATATGTTGCTGTTCTACCACTGTAAATGGAAATTCCCCAAGCCAAAAGCTCAGGTCTGCAAATATTATAATTATTCCCTATAATTAGACTTCTCAATCTGGTCTCCCTCTGTTTGATAGGGACACACATCCTCTTAGTCTTCTCCAAAAACTCATTCAGTCATTTGCACCAGGAGCTTCAGCAGCACTTCCGTTGTCTCAGAACTGACCCAGGAGCTCACACTATGAAATGATAGGGTAAGTCTCCCTAAAGGGCAATGAATCCCAACACTTCCCACTCCGTGTTAGAATAAAAATTGAGAGATTTGAAAATACGGTTACTTGGCTTTTCTCCAACAACTATTCAGAACCTTTGAGGATGGGAGGGAGTATGGATGTCTTTTAAGGGTCCTTCAGCCAGTGCCAGCATATAGACATGGTGTAGGAGGACAGATTGAAAGAAGGTGGCCAGTAGCTGAAGCCAAATGCCCACCTCCAACGCTTACTAAGAGGCTGCAGTGCCAGTCCTTCTACAACGAGCCACGATTCTAGCACCATCCCTCCTTTTAAGCATATTTATATAAAAAGATTAGGGAAGGGAGAGAAGGTGAGGGTTACCAGAGTCACGGGCAGCAGAGTGGGGAGTTGCTGCAGAGTCCCCTGAACAACTCGCAGATGCTCTCACAAGACAGCCAACAGTTGATGCCTGGCATCCAGAAGACACACGTGGCCAGCTGATGTTGGCCAGGGAAGCAATGGCAACCACCAAAGAGCACATTTACAACAGCAGTCAGTGCAACAGAGAGACTCTGTCTTCTGTCCCCTCTTCCCCATGCCAGCCAAGACTAGAAGTGGGAGATACACATGTCTCCTAGTCCATTCTATCCCTGCCAAGCCAACCAGATGGGGTCTTAGCCCAAACTGTTCTAAGGAAAGGGAGGAGGTGAGATTTAAATCAAATATGAAACTCAACTGGACTGAGTATTCATGAATAATTTTTAAAAGACTAGAAAATATGAAACTTGCTCAAGATACCACTATAGGAAGGGAAAGAGAGATTCACTACCACGGAGCTGAGCACTGTGGTTGGGGGAAAACTTGTTTTTATGCCCTTCATAGAGTTGTCACTGCTCCATAAACTAAATAAATTTTAATGTTTTCTCAGTCATACCAGGCTAAAACACTGTCCATGCTGGATACGGGTGGATTTTTCCTTCCCGAGGTGATACATGTGTTTCTTGGGATCACACAAACATGGTGGCAGGGTGTGGGTCTGTCCCACAGCCCTTCCTGGGCCTTTACATAGGCTTCACTTGAAAGGTCCACACTTCATCTGAACCCAGCTTGCAAAGTCTCCTGGATACAACCACTAGATCCCTTTGGGATCCACCAATTCCCTCAGCAGATTTCCAAATCCTTTCTGTGGGCACAATGAAGGTTAAGCAGCTTTCTCAAGTGGGACACTTGAGGACTGTCTTGCAGCCCTATCTGCCTTGACACCCCCACACAGTCATAAGGACTGGGCCAAGACAGAGGACCCTTTTACAGAGGCCCTCCCCTTCTTTGCTCGTCCCTGCCTCCTCCTCTCACATTCCTCTTCAACTTAGAAAGATGTTTTCTAGGCTGCATGGTAGTTGGAAAAGAAATGAGAAAAAATTACTGCCCAAGTCCATGTTCTTCCAAATCTGTTCTATCTTATACCTGAACCAAAGATTTTGAACCCAACAACCAAATATGTGAAACCTTTGTTCTTTGATTCCTCCATGAGACCTTTCCTAAAGTAGAGATGCCTCCTATTTTAGTTCATTCTATACTCATAATAGAATACCACATGTGTGATAATTTTTAAAAAAGAAAACATTTATTTCTTATGGTTCCGGAGCCTAGGAAGTTCAAAGTCCAGTGCCCCATATCTGGCAGAACCTTATTACTACATCATTCCATGGCAGAAGGCAGAAGGGCAAGAGTGAGCAACAGGGAGGTGAACTCACTTTTATGATAAATGTGCTCTTGAGATAATGACATGAATCCATTCGTAAAGGCAGAGCCCTCGTGACCTAATCATCTCCTAAACATCACACCTGTCAACACTAATGCATTGAGGGTTGAGTTTCCAACACATGAACTTTGGGGTACACATTCAAACCACAGCACCTCTGTCCTAACTCCCCAGATGAGAAAGTATCACAGGACAAAAAGGAACTGTATGAGTATGGCACTATGAGTGACTTGGGTCTGTCAGCCTGTGTGGAGCCTCAGCACCCATCCCCACGTGGACCCCACTGACTGCTCTCCTCCTGGCCTCTCTTGCTCTTGCCTCTGGGGCTGCAGGCAGACCCTGCCCACCATTCAACTCTGCTCTCACTCTTGAAATAAGAGAAAAACATGAATAAAAAACTGAACAAAATGGTACCAGAACAACAGAAATCAACAGTTATGTGCAAGAAATTTGGGTAGATACTATTTATTTTTACAAATACATATATTGGGACGAAATAAGCAAAAACAAAATGAGTTTGGTGCATTGGAATATGTGGAGGCTGCTGACCACTACTACTCACCAGAAGTGACGGAAGTTAGAAGTTAGTGGACCTCTTACAGGAGAGGCACAGCTTGTCATCACACCTTGTTTCTGGTTTCTGGCTAGGATGAGAAGAGTTCCTATGAGCATCCTTATAAAAGTCTCTGTGTTGACATGAGTTTTTCTTTCTTTTTTAAATGCTTTTATTAATACATGATACTTATACACAATAGTGTGGTTCATTTTAACATATTTGTATATGCATATAATTTGCTCCATTTCAAACCCCAGTGTTTCCCCTTTCCTCCTACTCTATTGACCTTCCTTCTATTTACTTATTGTTTTAATCAGTGCATTACAGATACACGAAAAAGTAAAATTCATTGTGATACATTCATACATACCCATAGCATAATGTGGTCAGTTTCGTACTGCAGTTCCTCACTTTCCCATCCTTCCTCCCTTCCCTTCAATTTTCTTCTTCTACTCTACTGTTCTCCTTTCTATTTTTATGGGATGCCCCTCTTTTTAATTCCTTTTTCTCTCTAACGTCCACATATGAGACAAAACATTCAACACTTGACTTTCCAGGTCTGGTTTATTTCACTTAGCATGATGTCCTCCAGTTCCACCTACTTCCAAGAATGACATGATTTCATTCTTCATTTTGACTGAGTAAAACTCCATTGTGTCTATATAACATATTCTCTTTCGTAACTTGGCTATTGTGAACCGCACTGCTATAAACATTGGTATGCATGTTTCACTACAGTATGCTGATTTTAGCTCCTTTGGAAAAATACCAAGGAGTGGGATAGCTGGGTCATATGGTGGTTCCATTCCTAGTCTTTTGAGGAATCTCCATTCTGCTTTCCAAAATGGTAGTACTAATTTTTCAGTCCCACCAACAATGTATGAGTGTACCTTTTTCTCCATACCCTCACGAGCATTTATTTTTGTCCCTGATGATTGCCATTCTAACTGGAGTGAGATGAAATCTCAGTATGTTTTTCATTTGCATTTCCCTAATTGCCAAAGATTTGAACATTTTTTTTCATATATTTGTTGGCCATTTTGTATTTATTCTTTTGAGAAATGTCTATTTGGTGCATTCACCTGTTTATTTATTGTGTTGTTTGTTTTTTTTTTCTTTTCCTGGTGTTAAGATTTTTTATTTCTTTATATATACTGTATATTAATCCCCTGTCAGAAGAGTAGCTGGCAAAGAGCAGAAGATACAGACACAAACCCACACAGAAAAGAAATGGAGGTATCTTTCAGGCATGGAATATGCTGTGCTTTCTTTCTTTCTCTGGACTTCCAATGACATGAAATAATAAATTTCCTCAAGACAAAAAAAAAAAACACACAAACACAATCATCTGATACTTGATAAACGTGCTAAAAACATATATTGGAGAAAAGACAGCCTCTTTAACAAATTGTGATGCGAAAACTGAATAGCCATATGTAGAAGAATGAAACTAGATCTCTATCTCTCATCCTGTACCAAAATCAACTCAAAGTGGATCAAAGACCCAGAAATTAAACCAAAAACACTGCAACTGCTAGAAGTAAACATAGGGTCAACACTCCAATATCTTGGCTCGGGCACCAACTTCCTTAATAACACTCCTCAAGCTCAAGAAATAAAACCAAGAATCAATAGGGACAGTTTCAAATTAAAAAGCTTCTGCAGAGCAAAGGAAACAATTAAGAGTGTGAAGGGAGAGCCGAGAGAATGGGAGAAAATCTTTGCCAGCTACTCTTCTGACAGGAGTTTTTATTTCTTTTAACAATGGTTTCTTAATTTTGCAATATATTACTTTGGTGTATTTATGCAAATGTGATCTAATAACACAAGAGAACTTTATAATAACAAATTCCTGACTTCTTCATTTTAAATAAAGTTAATTTTTATCATCCCTCCATGTATAGTATAAATGCCTAACATAATAAAAATTGCCCAATATAATAGGGAAACACACGAGCAATCAGCACATGGCACTGAGCCTGAGTGTCAAGAAGGCATTAGGAAGCTGGGCACAGTGGCGCATGCCTGTAATCCCAGCACTTGGGAGGCTGAGGCAGGAGGATCGAGAGTTCAAAGCCAGCCTCAGCAACTTAGCGAGGCCCTAAGCAACTCATTGAGACCCTGTCTCTAAATAAAATACAAAGTAGGGCTGGGGATGTGGCTCAGTGGTTGAGTACCCCTGGGTTCAATCCCCAGTACCAAAAAAATAAAAAAATAAAAATAAAAATAAAAATAAAAAAAATAAAGAAGGCTTTAGGAGGCCAGGCGGGGTGGCACATGCCTGTAATCCCAGAGGCTCTGAAAGCTGAGGCAGCAGGGTTGTAAGTTCAAAGCCAGCCTCAGCAACTTAGCAAGGCCCTAAGCAACTTCATGAGACCCTATCTCTAAATAAAAGATTCTGTTAAAGGGCTGGGGATGTGGCTCAGTGGTTTAGTACCCCTGGCTTCAATCCCCAGCACCAAAAAAAAAAAAAAAAAAAAAAAAAAAAAAAAAAAAGGGACCTAGGAACTCAGGGATATTGATAACATACTGAAAATTATATACTGTACTCAAAATAAGCAGCCAGTGCCCAGCTGCAATCAATTTACCATACAGATCAAATATTGCCAAATCTTCTAATTTTTCAAGAGAAACCAGATTTTTTGTGTGCATACACGTATGCCATCTTTTAAAGTCAAATATTGGCCAATTTAAAAAGTTAATCACTGGTAGACTCACACTGTCCGGTGCTAGACAATGCAAGATAAAACACGACTGCAGGCCAAATTGGGTCCAGGCACATTCATTTCTAGCTAAAACTTTGGTACTCCATGCTACCTGTGAGCAGCAAGCTCTTTGAGCTTTATAAAAATATCAGCCAGTCCTACCCCAGGTGCTGATTTAGTAGAGTTGGGATGAATCATGGATATTACATGTTTTTTATTTATTTATTTATTTATTTATTTTTGGAAACAGGGATTGAACTCAGGGACACTCGGCCACTGAGCCACATCCCCAGCCCTATTTTGTATTTTATTTAGAGACAGGGTCTCACTGAGTTGCTTAGGACCTCGCTAAGTTGCTGAGGCTGGCTTTGAACTCGCGATCCTCCTAACAGCCTCCCAAGTTGCTTGGATTACAGGCGTGCGCCACCACGCCCGGCTCATATTTTTTAAATTACTCCAGAGTTTACTCTGATCCACAGTGAGAGTTAAGAAGTAGGAAATTTTTTAGTTAGAGAGGTTTGTCACATTCCCCAACCTCAACACCATGTTCGGAATATTGCAAAACCTTCCTGGCCTACCTCTCGCTCCTCCTGAGCTCAGAGTTGTACAGAGCTTAGTCAGTTGTTTTTGTGAGACATACACGCTGAAAACGGAGGGCCACGGGGACTTTCTTGTCTCTAATTCCCCCAGATGGCTTCCAATGCTGGCTTCTCTGTGTACTGTTTGAGGACCTTGTGAGAGCTGGCCTTTCTGGAAGACACTTGATTCTAAGTAAAAGCTGCTCATGCATGAGTTCAGGGTAATTTCTCATTCACACAGTAACCACAGTTCACACAATAAAACCCTCTCCCACTGGAAGGGAGGTGAGAAAGTGAGCAGAAGAAGGCACATAAAAGAAGCAGAATGCCTTCTGACAGTGTGCATTCACAAGTAACGCAGGTCGTGGAAGACAAGTGAGAAGGCCCTGGGACACTAAGACTCCTCATTGGGGATTCTTGTCCTAGCAGGTGAATATGGACTTAAGTAAATAAAGTAGGATGGTGCAGCGCTGAACACACATTGCAAATTCTATCTGATGAGCCCCTGAAAGCCCAAAACAAATGGGTTCTTTATGAAAAATGTAGACAGAAACAGTAACCAGATCCTCTCATAATTTGCATGACAAGCCTCTAACTTGCAGTCATGTGACAAGCAAATGAAGAAAAACTGGAAATAACCATTAACTAAAGGGAAAATTACAATAATACTGGGTGAGGGTCAGAGGGCTGCAGAGCAGGTACCCGTTCTTGGTGTGGTAAGGCAGAGTCAGAAAAAAATGGTAGTGACGAATACAGATGCCACAGACAAGGACATTTCTGGACTTAAAATCATCTTTGCATTGGTGGTCTCTGGAATCCAGTGCATCATTGGTGTCCTTGGGAATGGCTTCATTGTGGCCATCTATGGGATTGAGTGGGTTAGGGACAAAAGACTCCCCAGTGGGGACTACCTTATGTTCATTCTGAGTTGTTCCAGGATCCTTCTACAGATTTGGATGATGGTGGACATTACTTACAGTCTTCTACTCCGCGTCACTTATAACCAGAAGATAGTGAACATATTCTTCAAAGCTGTCATGCTGTTTCTGAACTATTCCAACCTCTGGTTTGGTACCTGGCTCAACGTCTTCTATTGTCTCAGAATTGCAAACTTTACTCAGCCTTTGTTCCTGATGATGAAGAGGAGAATCACAGTACTGCTGCCTCGGCTTGTGAGTCTATCCCTGCTGGTTTCCTTTGGTTTGACCTCTCTCTTCTGTACAAACATCTTCAATTTGTATGTGAATGTGTCCTCTCCTATTCCTTCCTCCAATTCCACTGAAAGGAAGTATGTCTCTAAGACCAATGTAGCCTCCCTGGCTTTTTTGTATTACTCGGGAATCTTCGTTCCTCTGATCATGTTCATCCTGGCAGCCATTCTGCTGATCATCTCTCTCAAGAGACATACCTTACACATGAAAAGCAATGCTACAGGCTCCAGGGACCCCAGCATGGAAGCTCACTTGGGGGCCATCAAATCAACCAGCTATTCTCTCATTTTCTACATTATCAATGCAGTCGTTCTCTTTGTTTCCATGTCCAACATCTTCAACACCTTCGACTCTGGGAGTATTGCGTGCAAATTTATCCTGGCTGCCTATCCCACGGGCCACTCAGTGCAGCTGATCCTGATCAACCCTGGGCTGAGAAGAGCCTGGAGGCGGTTTCAGCTCCGAGTTCTTCTTTACCTTAGAGGGCAGACCCAGTAATGGGAGCCCAGAGAGTATGAGGAGTTCTGGCCCAATAATCTCTGCCTTTGTCTCACCTAGATCTCTCTCCTCACCCATTTTTTATCCCCCAAACCTGCTGACTCTTCTCAGGTAACTGAACTCATTCGTGAATTTAAGGCTTAATTAAGTTGAGACTCTAAGCAGAAGTAGCTAAGCAATCCAAGATGGACTTCTGAAAGGGCCTAATTGGGTTTCTTGGTATTCTGCCCTCAGCTCTTCACTCTCTTCTCCCCTAAGACTTAAGGAGAGGGGCCAGAGATCTCAATTTGCTTGGAACAATCTCTGCTTGTTGTGCGCTGTCCATTGAACACCATTTAATTCTCAAGGACATCTTGGTCTACATGAAAAATTATGTGGTCAACCTACTGTAGACTACTTACCAACCACAGTTAGGGATAACAGAATTGGTGAAGGGCACAGCATGCAGTCCAGGAGGTAAGAGAGAAACTAGAATCCTAGAGAAACAGGATCCAGGGAAGAAAGGCTGGCCAAGATCATCAAGTGTGCAGAGGCTGCAAGGAGAGTGGAGAGTGGAGAAAGAGACTTTGGATCTGACTGAACGGAGGCCATGACACGATTAATGGAGTGACAGGATGGCATTTGTATTCCAGGAGTTTCCAGAGATGATGATGAACAAGTGCATAGAGACCAGTGATGGAAGGAAGGTGTTTGGAGACAAAGATGAAATGGAGCATGGCAGGTGGGGAAGTGGAGGGTCGGTTGAACATTTTATTTTCCCAAATGGGAAGGGATCAAAGTGAGAAGAGAGGAAAAGAATGAAGGAAAAAGAGTGAAGTAAGCAGAAAGGGGTCAAAGCACACAAGGATCTATCAGCTCAGCACCTATGCCTCTAGCTTCACCAGTTCTGGGTCACCTTGAAGTAGTTGATGGGACCAGGGCAGCTTCCCTGGGAGCAGCCGTGGGAGCAGAAGGAAGACTTCCCTCTTCGCTGTCACTCTTCAGAATGGAGGATCGTCAGCATTGTCTCAAAGGGCCATTGCCACAATAAGACACCCAACCCTAATATCTTGGAACTCGCAAAGTAGGAGCTCGAGCTTTACTTTTATTAGGTATTTTTTAACGCATGATTACTAAGGAAAGTGTAAAAAGAAAGCTACTTTCATAACAGGCTAAGGTAGCTCCCAAAAGAAAACATGAGTTTGGTAACAAAAGACTTAAGTTCTGAGCTCCTGAGTCCCCAAGCATGTATTTAAGAGTCTTCCTTATATCCATAAATTGCAAAAATCACTCACACATACCACATTCTCTCTCTTCTCTATTTCTCTTTCTCCCCCTCTCTCACACACATATATCCCTTTATAGTTCAAATGACCTGAAACTTTTTAATTGGAAAGTAAAGTATCTGTGAAAACATACAGTTTTGATAGTTTTCTTAAGTGATACCTTATTTATTTATGTGACTACTTAAGGTTAATATAGCTATTCCAGTAAGACAAATTAGATTTTGAAGTTTCACCCCAATTCTAAAAAATAGAGAAATATGCATTTTTCCCCAACAACACATACTGATAAAAGGCTATCCATCCTCACTAAGAATATAATGCAGCACAGAGAAAACAGAAAAATGGCCTGAAGTTGCTGTTTCTCCAATGAGACCCATACCCAGAAGAGAAAATCGATAATCCCTCTTCAGGCTTATCATGAAGATATATCATCCCATTGTTTGGGAGAGCCTCAATCAGCAAGCAGAGAGCTGACAAGAGCTTCAAGAACAGCATCCTCATTGTCACTGTGGTCACCCTGCCTTCAGCTAGATGAGGTTCTCTGCAGTTCTCTTTCTTCATTTCTATGAAGTACAACTAAGCATCCAGAAAAGGCCAGAATACTTGGTCTCCAAATTAATTGACTTTAAATAGAAATCAGAAATCCTAAATGAAGACAAAAAATGGATTCTGTTGGATGAAAGTCCATAACCAAATGCAAAGTCTGACTTACTCTTGTCCCAGAATCCTTGCAGGATGCTCCCTCAATACCCCAGGGAAGGTGAAGGTTCTAGTGTGAAGAATGATTCACTCACTAAGTCCCTTTGTCCATCCATATGCCATGTGGATAAACTGAGCGACTCTTGGTTGCCAAGAGAATCCCAGTTGAAGATACAGTGCAGAGTCCACTTTGTGGAATCCACAGGTGAGGACTACACTGGCAGCCAGGGTCAATCTAAGGCCTGTGACTTGAGGGGCACCAGGTTATCTTCCAATCCAACACCACCTTCCCCTTCTAATTAATTCAGGGTCAGCTAAAATTTCTCTGTGATTTCTGCTTGTCTGAGTTTCCTCTGCATGACATCTCTTTTTTTTTTTTTCCCAATTGTTCTTTACTTTGGGCTACCAGTTCAGCCTACCTAAAACAAATCTTGAATTAGGGGAAGGAAAGAATAACCAAGGGCAGGAATCAGAAGCAATGATGGAAAGAAAGGAAGAGACACTAAGACAGGGACACTTCTATTCCGACTGGGTTTTCCCAGCCGTTCTGGAGAGAATTTTTAGGGGAGAATTGAGAGGGATAGAAATTTCTTACCTACTCAGAAAGATTGGTTTGTAGGAGCAGAATGAAGGATAGAAAGGCTGAGGAGCCAGTTCTTAATGATTGGAGGCTGTGGGAACTCTGTACCCCTTTCTAAACTGGGGAGGAGTTGTGGAACCTAAAGGAGGCAAGAGGTTGGGGGAAATGCTCACTTCAAGTGGGCTCTGGGAAGAAGTAAGATGTTACATACACTGACACAATTTCTATTGATGGAAGAAGCATTCTAGAGCCTGGGATGTGGCCCAGGAAGGGCAGGTATGGGCAGGAAATGGCAGTAGGTGGCAGCAAGGTTTGAAGTGAGAAGTTGGAGCAGAAGAAATGGTAAAAGGGAAGGCGTCAGATAGTAAGTGCTAAAGTCAATTTGGCCAATCTGTTTGGAAGAAGCTCTCCACTGACACTGGTCCAGGCCTTTGGGGATTATCTCTACACACCTGAAAACAGAAGGTCATACAAGAGCTTTCAAGGGGAACATTTCTGGGTGGGACCCTTACCAGTTCAGGTTGTGCCACTCTAGAGGTGCTCCACCTTGGGACACTGTCAATCACCATGCTTGGGAGAAAAGTAGAATTTTTTAAACATTCTAGTTTGTCTTTCATTTGATTTTCATTTCTTTTGATAAGATGTCCTGTGAACTTTCCACCCTCTTTCAGATGCATCAGAAGAAAATAAGAGAAAATGGTTTTAAAAACAATTCAAAGAGAAAAAGAATCCAGAACCATTGAGGGTTTGTGTGGGGCTTGAAAGGGGGAGAGAGGATCCAGGGAAGAACTCCAAGGTGGAAGATTAATGGGAAAACCCCACAGGCTCCTTGGGTATCCCTCCCCACCCCCACCTCTATGCAGTTCCTGGGTTTGAGTCCTGACTCTGCTATTTACTGGTGTGTGACATGGGATGTTGTTGCATCTCTTTGAGTCTCAGTTTCAACATCTGTAAAATGAAAATCACAATGATACTAATATCTACCTCCTAGAATAATCTCATTCCAAGAGATGAGTGAGTTAACACATTAGTATACAGTCTCTGGCCCAGAGGAAACTGTCAATAAATGTTAGCGTTTGTACTCTAAAAGGAAGCAAAGATAGGCCGAGAGGCAGGGTATCTGGAATGAGGGCATTCAAAGCAGGCCAGATGTGAAAAGATCAGAGCCCACCCAGACAGGGCAGATGCCCCCAGAGGGTTAGACCTTTACAGCCCCATAGACTGGGTGACAGAACATGGTCAGGAAGTCAGAGTTCAGCAAACTCTTTTTGCCAAGTGCCAGGTAGTAACATCCACTTCACAAAGTTACTGTGAGTTTAAGAGAAACAATATAGAAGTGTATAATAAACTATAGACCATCGTGCAAAGATTAGTGCATGGATTCATTCAACAAAAGTAGATGCACTCATTCAAAAATTAAATCAACTAAACTTTCCCCCTCCAAGAAGACATAGTATTGGAAAGAGCAACTGATAAAATTACAATGTGGCAAATATTCCGAATTTTGTGCTGTGGAGTCAGAGATGTATCTTAAACCACAAATGTTCACAATGAAAATGTTTAACCTCCCCAATTTTTTTTCCATCGTGGTCTTTCTCCGTTAGCTCCTTCCCAACAAGGAGGAGAGAACTCAGGGCAGAATCTCTTCTTCTTAACAAATCAGTCAGAAGAGGTAGGGATTGTGTGAGGAAAAAATTCCACTGAGCCTGATTCTCATTGGAGCCTGAGGATGCAAAACAGAAAAGGGTTCCATTACAGTCAGACCTCTCTAGGGAAAGCTGCCCTTTGCATCTCCTGCCTGGAGCCCTTGGAGACTGCAAATGACCCTGTGGTTTATTCAAACCAGTTGCTGGATGATAGATTGATTACAGCTGATGGTCCTGAGTGCCTCTAGGACTAAGAGCGAAACATGTTCACCAGGGAGGAGGTAGCAATGAGACTCCAGGACAGATCCAGGACCCCACAGGCCCCTGCTCTTGTCTCCCTTCTCAGTGGAATAGCCCCTAACACTCACACTCTGCTCATAAATGCAGTGAGTATGATCTGCTCACCTTTGGATTCAAAGGCCCAGAAAATGCCTTGGTAAGTCAGACCAGTCACTTGGAGGTCACATCTGCACAGGGCTCTGGGGCCTCCTCCCAGTTTTTCCTCACAGGAACAACGGAATATCTGTCAGAGGGATTCTGCTGGGGTGTGGATGAGGAAGGCTGGAGTCTGCCACAACCCCTGCCCTAGCATGGACTTATCAAGATGGCCGGCTCCCCTAGAGCAGCTCCTACCAGGCCATGGCACCAGCAGGTAGAAGTGGGTGAGTATTCCTCAGTCTTCGTCGATGTGTGACAATAGCAACAGGAGACAGCTAAAGCTCAAGGTAAGCAGGGCCATACGGTGATACCGTACAAGAAAAGAAGAGCCACGTGACTGTTCAGGGTCTGACTGAGGTTTCTGAGAGAAGACAAAGCAACCTTCGGGCCAATCAGTGCCCAAACCACCTTGATGAATGAACCCTGAAGTCCCAGAAGCTCAAGATCTGCTCTCCAGGCTGCCTCACACAGCCTTCTGACAGAAAGAAACCATTCACTATCTTCTCCTCGGAAGACTGTCTATCTCAGCTTTTCTATTCTCCACAGCCTTAGTCCAGGACCTCACTCAGCACAGCCTAACAAATGCCAAGGGAGATTAACACATTAATTAAGATGAGCAAGTAGGCTACAATGATTTTCTCTGGAGTATATTAAGTTAGCTATTTGTGTTTGATATCTATGTGTTTTAAGATTTCTGGGACTTTTTTGTGAGATTTATCATAATGTAATAAAAGCTATCTCTAAACAGCAAGAAATTGTTTTAACCTTTTCCTTAACTAACACACAAAAAACGTTAAACAATTAGAATGCCTTTGACTTTACATTTTACCTTTCCTGGGTTATTTAAATAATTCATTCTTATGCCTGTGTTCTAATATCCAAGAATATGAATTCAATTTATATATTTGGCACTTTTCATAATAACCATACCAGATAGAAATTTTTTTGTTCTCGTCCTTTGTTTTGTTCTGGTTTTGGTTTTAAAAGCTAAGTAGCTAAACAACATGTCAGGCAAAGTCCTGGTCTGAAGAAGTTGCTTTTAAAAATTTGAACCCTCCGTCCTGAGTCTCCATCATCTCTGATGCCCTGCAGAGGGTCATTCTTGACCACTCCCTCTGTAAACCTCTTCAGGATTGGCTTCCACTACATCTGCTCACCTGCCTGGTTTTTCTCCTGTGTCCTTGTCAGTCATGCACCCTTTAAACATTGAAGTCATTCCCCATTTGTAACCTTTTTGCATTGCCACCATTTAGGTAACCAACCACCCAGA
Organism: Glaucomys volans; assembly: GCA_020662805.1. NCBI lineage: Eukaryota > Metazoa > Chordata > Mammalia > Rodentia > Sciuridae > Glaucomys > Glaucomys volans. The sequence continues at coordinate 239,639 of JAJEJO010002594.1, forward strand.
TTTTAAACTGAAAGTTCTGCTTCCTAGTAAACCCCTCTGTGCTGGACCACCCAGGCCAGTTGGTCACCCTCGCATCACCCAGATGACCAAAGCTGTATTCAGATTCAAGTGTGACCTTTCAACGTCAGCTGTGATCTTCACTCCAGATCCATTCCTTTAAGAGCATGAGGCGTGCACACACATAAACATTTGGACTACACACGCACACTCACCCGCACTCACAGACAATTCCTGCTCTAAATCCTCCAAAGACTTCCCACTACCCATAGACCTTCCCACTGGCATGCAAAGCCCTCCCCATTGCAAAGGTCTGGTCTACCTTTGCTGACAGATCTTGATTCTTTATTTTATCCACTCTACTGAAAATAATCATTCTTTTTCCTTATTTTAATCTTGGAAAATGTCAAACATACACAAAAGCAGAAGAAATAGTGCACTGATCCCTATGTATCCATTACTCAGCTTAACATCCATCAACACTTTGCCAATACTGAGCACTGAAGGTTTTTGAGAAGGGTTTTTTTTTATGTTTCAAATATTTCTAGTAGCTCTATCCCAATAGATTTTGTGGCTTCTTTTGCTTCCAGCTAAATTTTAGTTCCTATCCCAGTTAATTAGACTCTGAGATCCATCTTTGAAACACACCCTATCTGATATGTACATGTATCATCCTTGCAGGAAAGATCTATACATTTTCTCTAATTCGACTTCAACAATGTCTTCAATGTGGATCATTTGGGCGCAAAAATAGAAATCAATGCACAGGAGCAAAAGTGTGGCTTACTAATGTCATTCAGAGACTTTCACGAAACCCCATCCAGGAAATTTCAGGAAATATGACTGAGGTTGGTCAAAACCACACCATCAGAGAGCCTCCTCCTCTCCTCTCCTCTCCTCTTTTCTTCCTCCCTCTCCCTCTCTCCATCAACTCTCTCACTTGACAGTTCTTTTTTCATCTCTCTGCACATCTGCTCTGAGCTCCTCTCTCCAAACCACCTTTCATTGGAAGGATGTTCATTAGCCTCATGATTGCTTATCATTTCCTCTTGCCTTTAGTTTCAGACTTCCAGATGTGTAGAGTTTTCTGACTTCCACTGTGTAAAGAGACGAGATTCAAACCACCAACATGATGGTGCTGATTAGGGAATTGAAAGAAAGCACACCAGCTACGCTCTCTAGATGGCTGGAGCTGACTCCAACACACAACTGTCTCCCTTCCAGACACAACAGCGGAAACCTTGAACATATCTATTCTAGAGCCACACTGTCTACATTTCAACAGGGTATTAGCTCTGTGATCCTGGCAAGTTGCTTAACTCTTCTAAGTCTCAATTTGCTCATTTTAAAAATAGGTATAATAATAAACTATGTTTTTCAGGTTAAATGTAATGAGAAAAATTCTTAAAATAGTGCCCAGTATTTAGCATTATAAAATACATCCTATTATTCAGAACTGAGGAGCCAGTGGTGGTGTTTGGACTTGTGACCACTAGATGGCGACCTCCTCTGAACTATTGTTGAACTAATTTATGATCCTTTCTGTAGAGTTATTAGCAACTCAACATTTTAACAAACCACAATTTGATTATATGAATTAACTGACAACATTTTTCCCTCCGTCAAATTTCCCCTGTGAAATTTTTCAGATTTTCCTTTTAAATTCCACTAAGAACAAAGCTACTGCCCCTGCCTTTTAAATTTGTTCTTTTAAGTTATACGGAACAGTAGAATGGATTTTGACATATCATACATACGTGCAGTATAACTTCCCACTCTTGTGGTTGGACGTGATGTGGAGTTACACTGGTCGTGGATTCAGATATGAACATAGGAAAGTTATGGGCTACCTATCCTTTCATGTAGCCACTTCTAAAGCTCTAAGCGGAAGCTATTTTCAATCAAAAATTGCTGGTCTCCTTGAGTTATAATAAGAATTAAAACCAAAGCCACATTCATTCCTCAAGGGGTCAACTTCCTGATTTTTTCTCTCCTCTTCTGAAAAGAAGATAAGACGGCTTCAATGCTGATTTGCATTATTGCATTTCTCACTAGTCACTGAAGGAAGATCCTGAATCAGTTCAACAATAGTCCAATTTTATAAATATTTATTGAGCAACTGTATGTGTGAGATACACTGTCAGACATAGATACAGACATAGAGGACGTAAAGGCAAATAAGAATCATAAGGAAGCAAGGAATTTTCTATCAAAAAATCTACTCAATCTTCCCAGAAATAAAATATTTACTTCTTGATGAACCCAACAACCTACTCTAAAACTTACAGAGAAGAATAGGAGTCCTTGAACAGTGAATATCTCTACCAGATATTAAGATACAGTAAATTATAAACTAAGATAACAAAAAAGTGGGTGTATAGACTGACTCATTTATCCCTGAGAACTTAAGATATGATCAAAGAGAACTACATGTAAGTGGGTAAAGGACAAATTGCTAAATGGTACTGAGCCGGGGCTCACTATTTAGAAAGAGACCAAGCTGAATCCCATCCTTCACTTTACATAGAGGTAAATCTAACAGGATAAAAGATCTAAATGTGAAGATTGAAGTTGTAAAGCTAATAGAAGAAAACATAAATAACTATATAACCAAAGGGTGGGGAATGACTTACTATACGAAATCCCCAAACTGGGCCATGGTTATGGCTCAGTGGGAGAGCACTTGCCTAGCACATGTGAGGCACTGGGTTCGATCCTCAGCACCACATAAAAATAAAATAAATAAATAAAATAAAGATATTGTGTCCATCTACAACTTAAAAAATTTGTGTGTGTATATAGATATATATATATGTGCATATATATATATATATATATATATATACATATATATATTTTTTAACTCCCAAAAATGCACATCATGAGGCAAAGATGGATTGGCTTTCCATTCAGTGAAAGGCCAGGGAAGAAGACATGATATCTGAACTATGTGAAACCACCAGCTGGCTGTACAAGGAGAATAACTAGGCAGAGGAAACCCAGCTGACCAGCAAACGGAAGAAGTGTTCCTGCCTACTTGTAACCAGAACTATGCAAATTAAAACAACAATAAGATTCAGTCATGGCCTTTGACCCAGGGTTTCTCTTTCTTCAGTTTAGCTACTGTTATGGCCACAGAAAACAGATTGGAATGTTCATGTTCCCCAGGGAGATTCTCCATCGTGATTGGGAGAGTCAGCCCTACCCCAAATCCCAAATCCCCTCCCTATATCCCTCCCCAGCCCCTTCCCCTCCCTATAGCCCCACCCTGGTCCCTTCCCGCACCCTATAAAAGTTGGCAATAAAAGAACTGGCACACAGTTTCCCGGCGCCCTGCTTTTAGGAGTAAGGGAAATTATCGCTGGCCAGCTAAAATAAAGGCTTCTTTTGGCTTTACGTGATCAGCTTGGATGATTTTATTTTCTTTGGGTACAACACTACCCGCAGTCAAGGTTGGGAATAGTCCAATAAGAGATTCTCAGGGAGAGAGAACATTCACATAACTTTTATTATGGTATATTGTTACAATTATTCTATTCCATCATTACTTATTGTTGGTAAACTCATCCTGTGCCTAATTTATAAGTTAAACTTTATCATAGACATGCCCATATAGGAAAAAGAATAGTATATATAGGGACTATCTGCAGTTTCAGACACCCACTGGGGGTCCCAGAATATATCCTCTGTGGATGAGAGGGGACTCCTCTACCACGCTGCATTTCTCAGAATAGCTAAAATTACCAAATGTTGGTGAGAATGTGAAGGAAGGAAAGCCTTGGTGCTTCTGGCAGGGGTGCCACATGGTACCATGATTCTGGCAGCAATTTATTGGCACCTGGTGAAATAATGTATTCACGTGGCCTTTGACTCAGAGTATGGTTCAGGGCTTAAGATTTAGGGCCTGAGACAGGATACCCGTTTTGTCTTGCTAGCCTGTGTAATTTGTGGAAGTTATACTCTCAGAGTGTGGATACCCAGGCCCTACAATATCCTACTGTGACTCAAAGACCCCAGTGGAGCCTCACCATATAACCTTACCCTTGCCTGAGCCTTCTCTGCAAGAGCAATCCCCCTGCATATCATCAGTGGGTCATGTGGAAGTTAAGCTAAAGGCCTGGAAAAGGATTTCCTGGCTGCTTCATTCAGAACATGGAGAGTGGAGCTGCCTCTCTCTTCTGCAATCCTCAGCAAAATGAGGATGCCGAGCATGGTGATCACCTCAAATATTGAAAGCAGAAGATGACTGCTGCGACCTTGAAAATCACAAGGAAGTAACTACCAGCCAGAGGCAAAGGGTCCTTTGAGCAACCCGTTCATGGGCCCCTGACAATCAGCCCACCTGCTGTCCTTGGCATGAGCACCGGAGGCTACCAGATGTTGCCTTAAAAAGAAGCCACCAGGCAAACACACTAAATCAACACCTAGAATGTTATTTTACCCCAAGAAGATGGTCCTTGATCCAAGAAAGGGGGTTTGATGACTGGAGAGTTTACAGTGGAAAAAACTTGCTAGGTTTGTTCATTTTTCTCCTGGAAGGTGCATGAAAATAAAAATTCTCAAGTGGCCTGAAGTTTGCTCAGGGATTGACATTGGGATCAAAGAAGAAAACAAACACCGCAGAATTCCTACAGGCACAACCCCCACCCGCAAGACAGAACTGAATGATATGTTCTTTAACATTTCTGAAACTGAGATCAGGTGAGGAAAGCAGACAAGCTTCATTCTTAGAAACTAAGAATTCCAAACAAAGGAAGTGGTCACCAGAGTTTTGTGCTAAGTCCACAGAGGTTGGATCAGGATCTCAAAGGTTCAGTTCACACCTCCACCATACACAGGCTTTAGGATCTTGTACAATTTCCCCATCAATAAAGTGAAGATGATGGTGATGGTTCTTATCTGAACAGCAACTTTGGAGAAGTTTGTCTGTTTTTTTTTTAAAGTTAAACAAAATAACGCCTGTAATTCAAGCGACTTGGGAGGCTGAGTCAGGAGGATCATGAGTTCAAAGCTACCCTCAGCAACTTAGTGAGGCCCTAAGCAACTCAGAGAGATCCTGTCTCTAAATAAAATACAAAATTGGGCTGGGGATGTGGCTCAGTGGCCAAGTGTCCCTGAGTTCAATCCCTGGTTCCAAAAATAAATAAATAAATAAATAAAGTTAAACAAAATAAACCTACCATCAAATCTACTAATCCCACTCCTAGACATCTATCCAGAAAAATACAAACTTATGTCCACACCAAGACTTGTATGCAAATAGTCATAGATTTGTTCATAATGGTCAATAACTGGAACACTAAAATGTCCATCCACTGGCTAATGGATAAACAAAATATGGTCCATTAATACAACGGAATATTTTTCAGTAATAAAATGTAAAAAAAATAAATAAACTACTGGTGCATGCTACTACACTGATGAGCTTCAAAAAGCATTATTGCTCAGTGAAAGAAGTCAGATGCAAAAGGCTAGGTATTTATATAAAATTTAATATGTGAAATTTAAATATATTTATATGAAATGTCTACAAAAGGCAAATCTATAGAAACAGCAGATCAGTGTTTTCCTGGAGCTGGAGCTAGGAGTGGGATTGAATGCAAACTGGCACAAGAGGACTTGGGGGACAATGGAAATATCCTAAGACTAAAGTGTGGTGAAGGCTGCACAAATCTATAAATATACTAAAATCCATTGAATGGTGCACTTAGAATGGGTGGATTCTACAGCAAATAGATACAGTTGCTAGAAGACTGGGGATGCAACTCCGTGGTAGAGCACTTGTCTAGCATGCATGAGGCCCTAGGTTCTATCCCCAGCACCACAATAAAGAAATAAAGCTGCTGAAAAAAAGGAGTACCTACCTCGTCAGATTGCTATTTACAAAGCACTTGGAACAGTGTATTAAATGTAGCAAACTCTGTGTGTGTTTGCTAAATAATAAAAACAAATATTTGTGGTGGTGTGATTCATCACGGGAGCATATTACTAACAGTTCCCGTACGTTTTTCTGCACCACAGGAAGCACTTCTGACTACTTAAGCAATGGAATTCCTTGTCTACTATAAAATAGGCTTAAAAAATCCCTAAGCTGGAGGTCATTCAACGGGAGACTGTAAAATGTGTTACATGACCAGCCTTTACCTGTCCTGAATCCAGCCTCTCTCCTGCACAAATGTTTCAATATACCTTTGTGTCTATTTGCTCTGCCCCTCCAAATCCTGCAGCTGAAGAGCCCTTGTCAGTCCCTCCAGACCCCAGAAATGGGCTTTTGCACACATTGCTGGCTCTATGTGGAATGTTCACCTGCTCCCCTGCACACACATGCCTCTCTCTCTCTCTCTGCCATGGATATCTGTGTCTCCCCAAATTTTGCATGTTCAAATCTTCATTCCCAGGTGCTGGTCTTGGGAGGTGAGGGTTTGGGAGGTGACTGGGCCATGAGGAGCCCTCAGGAATGAATGGATGAGTGTGATCAGGAGACCCTGGAGAGCTTCCTTTCCCTTCCACCACAGGAGGACAAAAAGAGAACCGAAAGGTAGGTCCTCACTGAACAGGGAATCTGCTGATGCCATGATCTTGAATTCCCAACCTCTAGAACTATGTGAAATAAATTTTGAGATTTATGAGCTTTCCAGTCTATGATAACCTATAATTGCAACACTAACATACGTTCAAAGGTCTAGTTCCTATCTACCAATCAACTCTTCATTTCAGTCACTTTCCCTGGGAGTTGTCCCTGTGTTTATGGTACTCAGCACCTTTTCCAACACACACATACACACACGCACACACACACACACACACACACAACTTAATATTGAATTTGCCAACCAACTTTTTAAAAATTTTTTATTTGATCTTTTTACATATACATGATAATAGAGTGTGTTTTGACATGTTATACACACATGGAGTATAACTATCCTAAATAGGATCCTATTCTTGTGGTTCTACATGATGAGGAGTTTCTCTGTTCATGTATTCATAAATGAACATAGGAAAGTTATGTCCCATTCATTCTACTGTCTTTCTATTCTCATCCTGCTTTGTCCTTCATTCTCCTTTGTCTAATCCAATTGTGTGTTAGCATCCACATATCAGAGAGATCATTCAGCCTTCGATGTTTTGGGATTGGCTTATTTCACCTAGCATGATAGTCTCCAGTTCAATCAATTTACTGGTAAATGCCATAATTGCATTCTTCTTCATGGTTGAGTAATATTCCATTGTGTATGCATATCTCATTTCCTTTATCCATTCATCTATTGAAGGGCACTTAGGTTGGTTCCTAACTTACCTATTGTGAATTGAGCTGCTATAAACATTGATGTGGCTGGGTTACTGTAGATCAAGAACCAATAACTGGAATGGTATCAAACTAAAAACCTTCTTCACAGCAAAGGAAGCAATCAAGATCTTGAAGAGAGAGCCTACAGAATGGGAGAAAATGCACTTCAGATAGAACATTAATCAACATATACAAAGGATATACAAAGAATTCAAAAAACTTAACACCAAAAAACCAAATAACCCAATTAATAAATGGGTAAAGGAACTTAACAGGCATTTCACAGAAGAAACACAGTCTGCCAACAAATATATGAAAAAAATGTTCAACATCTCTAGCAATCAGAGAAATACAAATTAAAACTACCCTGAGGTTCCATCTCACTCTAGTCAGAATGGCAATTATCAAGAATACAAGTAACAGTAAATGTTAGTGAGGATGTGGGGGAAAAGGCACACTCATACATTGCTGGTAGAACTGCAAAATGGTGCAACCACTCTGGAAAGCAGTCTGGAGATTCCTCAGAAAACTTAGAATGGAACCATTATTTGACCCAGTTATCCCATTCTTTGGTATATGCCCCAAAGACTTAAAATCAGCATACTTTTTTGCCTTTTCACTCCCACATCAAAGCATTAGTCAGGTGCTTATATCCCCAGCACTCAGAACATTACACAGAACAGAAGGAACACTCAATAAACACCAGCACACTGATTATTAACCAGGTGACTTCGAAGTCACAGGAGACATTTGTCAATTCTGTCACCTCAAATTTTTCCTTATACAGCTTATCAATCTCTACTATGCAGATTTAGGAACAATCACTGATCTGTTTTCTACAATGAAATCCCTATCAAAGCATTCTTCACAAAATAGAAAAAATAGTCCTAAAATTCATTTGGAAGAATAAAAGACCCAGAATGCCAAATTCTGAGTAATAAGAATAATTCTGGAGGCATCATAATATCCAATATCAAATTATACTACAGAACCATAGTAACAAAACAGCGTGGTATTAGCATTAAAATGGACAGAGATCAGTGGAATAGGAAACACAAAGATAAGCGCAAAGAGATACAGTCATCTAGTCTCCACAAAGGTGCAAAAATTTACATTGGAAAAAGGCCTTTTTAACAAATGGTGTTAGGAAAAAAGTGGATATCCATATGTAGAAGACCAAAGATGGATCCCTATCTGTCACCCTACCTGAAAGTCAATTTTCAAAGTGAATAAAAGACCCAGGAATTAGACCAGAAATTTTACAACTTGTGAAGTCATCAAATTAAAAAGCTTTTGCTATAGATAAGTGTTAAATTAAGGCAATTTAGAATCTTTTTCCTTATGTAAAGAAAGTATGCTATAAAAAGTTTTTTTAAATGACTATTACCTCAGTATTTCATGAATAAAATGAAATACAGAATTTTTTAAGAAGGTTCTCCACTTGGAAAATAAAATCTATGTTTCCAAGCTGAATTGTTTTCTTGCATATTTTTCAATTAACATCACTGGAGAAAAACAAAAGTGTAATTGTTCAGTTTTAAATTAAATTGTCAGTCAATTAATTTAATTTGCAAGCAACTGAAGACAACATCATTTCTTTTTGCAATTTGTATGTTCTTCTCTGTTAGTCAGCTTTCCATTACTATAATAAATGCCTGAGAAGTCGACTTATAAAGAGAAAAGGGCTATTCTGACTCACAGTTTTGAGATCCTGTAAATGATTAATAGGGGGCAGAGGTTGTGGCTCAGTGGTAGAGCGCTTGCCTAGCATGTGCAAGGCACTGGGTTCGATTCTCAGCACCACATATAAATAAATGAATAAAATAAAGGTCCATCAACTTTTAAAAAATATTTTAAATAAATGATTAATAGGCCTCATTGCTTTGGTGCCTGTGGTGAGCCAGCACGTCATAGCAGGAGCATGTGGAGGAACAGACTGCTCACCTCATGGCCAGGACATGAAAAGGAAAGAGGAGAGACTTGGATCCCACAATTCCCTTCAACTTCCTGACCCCAATCACCTGCAGACCTCCCACCAGGCCCCACCTCTTAGAGCTTCCACCAACTCTCAATATGCTGAGTGAGTTACCACATGAACCTTGGGGGAACATTCCAGATGCAAACTATAACACATGTCATGTAGAGGTCAAGATTGACTCTTTGTGTAGCCTATAGCTATTTCCTAATGAGTACACACAAGAAGCTGAATCTTTATTGTGTGTAAGCTAATTTATAAAATTAGTAATGTTCAAAATAATTTTTATAAAATTAAATGAGATTTTTTTTCAAATGCTGTTTCAAGGCAGTACATGCAGGCTGGGGATATAGCTCAGTTGGTAGAGTGCTTGCCTCCCATGCAGAAGGCCCTGGGTTCAATCCCCAACACCACTAAAAAGCCAACAAGAACAACAACAAAAAACCTCAATGCAGTGCATGCAATCCCAATGTAAGACCTAACAGGTTTGCAGATACAAATACGGTAGATCATTCCCCATTGTCCCTACAATTAGTATGGGATACTGAGTGGGTCCTCCTCATGTCCTACCAGTCTTTCTCTCATGCATTCAGGGAAATGTAAAACTTCCCTTCATTTTTTGCTGCTTGTTTAATGAGCTTTTCAATGATCTGATGATCAAAGATACCAGGTGTTTGACACACCAAGTTTCAACTCTGCAACTTACATTGTTGAAATCTGCTGCGGTCTTCTGGAAGCTGTAACTATATATTCTTTCCCAGGCCACTTAGGGGATTAATTGGGCCTGCAGAGTCCTCCTTCCCTTATCCAGAGTTTCACTGTTCAGAGTTTCACTTCCCCCATAGTCCACCAGTGTCCAAAATAGTAAGGGGAAAATCCAGAGAGAAAAAAACTCATAAGTTTTAAGTCACCAGCCTTTCCGAGTAGCTTGATGAAACCAAGCTACTTTCCCACTGCATGTGAATCATCCCTTTCTTTGTCCACAGTATCCCCACTGTACACATCACCCACCTCTCGGGCACTTAGCCATCCAGATTGTAGTATTTGCTAGCACAAAAGGACAGGGCCGGACACAAACTTCATGGATCATCTCAGCTTTTTATTCAGGAATGAAGTTTCATACAGAAACAGGGTAGGCAGGAACAAGGTGGTGCCTCTGATGGACCCACTTTCTTGGTGGAAAATGAGCCACTAGTCAAAGGAGGAGACTAGGTTTATAGAGATTACATGGAGAAGTTTGGGCACTCAGGAATTTGGGGGCTGTTTTACTGGGTGAGATGGGAGGTGGTCTGGGGTAGCAGTCAATATCTGGGATTTCTCTTACTGGATCAGATGGAGGACCTGGGGTCAGTGGTCAGGATCTGGAATTTACCTTTTATTGGGCCAGATGGAGGGTCTGGGGTCTGTGATCGGTATTTGGGAAAGGATTGTTTAGGGAAGGATCAATGCTTTGGCCTCTTTCCAGAGACTGTCATTTCAGACTTGATGGATATCTCCTCCCTGGGAAGGAATGTATTGGGAAAGAATCAATATATGCCTTCTCCCTCATCCTCTCTCCCCAGGCTACACTATTTTGGGGTTTGTCATTTTTCATATCAAATAGTATTGAAGCGCTTAAGTTCAAGTAACTTAAGCTTATTTTACTTAATAATGCATGCTTTTAGTGCAGTATTTTGTTATTATTATTCTATCATTGCTGTTAATTTCTGTGCCTGCCTTACAAATTAAAACCATGGTTATATTTGTACTGGAAAAAACAGATAGGGTTTGGTACTATCTGTGATTTCAGGTATTTCCCTGAGGATCTTGGAATGATTTGGGAGGGTGGATAAGGGAGGACGATTATGTTATCAATTATGTTCTAGTCATAATTAGTTGTGCTAATTTTTGAGAAAGGAAACACAAGAAAATGTATAACAGGGAACTTCTGCAAGGCACCAGTCCTAAGAGGTTCATGCCAAGTAACAATAATAGAGCTAATATTTATTGGAGGACCTTCGTTTCTCACAACTCTTAAGTCATTACATAGCTCCCATTTGCTGACGTAATGAGGTTCTATGGGACCTAATGGTTTGCCAAAGGGCACAGCTAACTGGGCGACCCTGCAGGCATCTCTGGCCATCCCCCCACGTCCCAGACTCCACCGCACACCAGGGCGGAGACTGCAGGAGCCAGTCCCACCCCTATCTATCCCCGACCCCGTCTCTGCCCGGCGCACGCAGCTCGGTGCAGGGGCAAAATCCTTCGCGACTCGCCCCACTGGGGCCTGGAAGGTCTCTCCACCGAGGCTGCGCGGGCGCCGTGGGCGGGGCTAAGGGCGGGGCGAAGGGCGGGCCTGGAAGTCAAGCGGGCGGAGCTCGGGGCTACCCGGCATAGGTGCTCGCGCAGCCTGTGCTCCAGCAGCGGCCTGCCTCGCTTCTGCCTCCTCCGCTGCAGCATGGGCCCCTTGCCGCGCACCCTGGAGCTCTTCTACGATGTCCTGTCCCCCTACTCCTGGCTGTGCTTTGAGGTGACAGTGGGGGAGCCTGAAGGGCGAGGGCACAGGGTAGCCGAGCGCCGAGCAGTGAGGCAGAGGCCTGCAGAAATTCCTGGAGCTGCCCTGGGGTTAGGGCAGAGAGCTTACGGGGTTAGGACAGAGCATACCCGACTGAAGTTTACTGTGTGCTTTAGAACCGGATGGAGTCGGAGTCCTTATTTCCAAGTAGGGCCCTTATTTCCTAAGATAGTACAGTTGTTTTCCACAATAGTGAGAAAGAACAGGAGCAACTCCCAACAATCAAGGAGAACGCCAAGGCCACATCTTGCTCTGATGTCAACTTGGGGTCAAGGTGCAGAATAGGATGGAAACCATCCACAGGAGCAAAGATCCTGGAATCGATTTCTAGGACTAAAGAGCATTTTGCCTTATCACCAAATAATTCAGTGTCCTTGTCACCCTTGCTGTGCACGTAGAGTCTCTGGCTAATTGGTTATCCCATGACAGCCTGTCCCTTACCTTTAGCATGTCACTTTTTCTGTGATCCACACTGGTTCTCCTTCTCCTCTGCACCAGTAGGTCCTGTGCAGATATCAGAAGATCTGGAACATCAAGCTGCAATTGCAGCCCACCCTCATTGCAGGAATCATGAAAGATAGCGGTAGGAGGGAGAGCATTTGGGGTGGGTGGATGGGTGGGTGTTGCAAGAAGGCTGATGTCAGTGGTCCGGAGGAACTGTCATCTGGGTCTTTATATTGGCACCTGCAGCTAGTAATCTACCCTCTGCCCCTCACCCGGGGAGGGATCCTCCAGGCCTGCGACCCTTAGGTCTTTTCTCAGCATGTACAATTCTCCACTACCAGGAAACAAGCCCCCTGCTCTGCTTCCTCGCAAAGGACAGTACTTGAAGAGTGAACTCAATCTCCTGAAACAGCAGTTCCAGGTTCCCATCAAATTCCCCAAGGATTTCCTCTCTGTGATTTTTGACAAAGGTGAAGAGAACAGGATGCATGTGGGGAATCAAGTGGAGAGCAGAGTAGCTGGAGATCAAAGGGCCAGGAAGGAGGGATTCAGGAGACTAATTTAAGTGAAGCATCCTTGGGAAACTTCAGGATCAGAGCAGGGTGAGCTGAAGGTCATGGGAACTTAAAAGAGAGACTGACAAGGCAAGTTGGTCAGAGAAACTTGGTGAAGGGCTCCAGGTGATAGAGCCTTGGGGACATCAGAAGAGCTGGTCCTCCATCCTGGTACAAAGGAGAGGAGCCCTGCCTCTAAGTGTCTCTGCCCACAGGAAGTATATCTGCTATGCGATTCCTCACCGCTGTGAACATGGAGAACCCAGGGATGCTGGAGAAGGTGTCTAGGGAGCTATGGATGCGAGTCTGGGCACGGGTGAGAGCAGGAGTCTGGGAATTCACTGGGGGGGACGGGGGTGGAGGAACCCTGGATGATCTGACCCTTTCCAGGCTCATTTTCTGAATTCTGATACTGTCCTCCCCTATTGTCATACCCCCCTCCTGCCACACTGCTTCCTGATGAGCATTCTCTTCTTCCCAGGATGAAGACATCTCAGAGCCCCAGAGCATCCTGGCTGTGAGTGCCCCGGCCCCATCCCCAGTGCTGTCATAGGGAACCTTAGAACAGCTGGCTCTTGGGAGTGAAGAACACAGTGGCTTTCATATTGCATGGAAAGGCCCTAGTGGTTTGGGGAAAAAGAATGTTTGTGTTTAAGGGAACAAATTACCAAAAAGCTGGAACTAAGAGGATTCTCAAAAGAATGTCTCAGAGGCTGGGGGTATAGCTCAGTGGTGGAATGTGTGCTTAGCATGCTTGAGGCCCTGGGTGCAGTCTGCACCAAAACAAAAAGATGTCTAATGGTTGCAAGAGGAAATGCAAAATGAGCAACTGTGGATAGAATGTGTTTGATTAAAGAAGTCAGTGGGAGAGAAAGGATCAGTGTTAGAACTCCAGAAGGGAAGGATGGAGTATCCACAAGTCTCCAGAGACCCCAACACATGTAGAGTAGAAAGCAGGAGACTTTAAAAAGACAAAAAGGGATCACCGACAAGCGCCAGAATTATACAGACACTGAGTGAAGAGCTCAAAGAATCATGCCAGACAGATACAAGGGCTTTAAAGTAAAACGTTCTTTAGGATTAAGTCAGGAAATTCAGAACAGTATTTTTCCTCCAGCTTACAGAAGATAGATGAAGCGTGTTCATACGTAATGTATGAAATGGTGAATCATACCAGTTAAATGTAACAAAGATCAGTCAGTATGTCTGCTGGTGTCTTTCTTTATTCCTGCAAAGTATATGCATATTTTTAAACTGCTTTTTTACTTAGCAATCACTTTCTGCTCCAACCTTAACTCTTTGAAGGGGATGTTCTTTGTCTCTAGCATTCCACCCAGTGGCCTTATTTTTGTTTACTTATCCATTCCCCTGTTGTGGAACGTGCACACAACACGTGGTCCGGGACACATTCTCTTATTTAACCTGTCAAAGACGATGAGTCCTTAGCATGGACTTCATGAAGTCAAGTTGCAGTGCTTCTCCACCTGAGCAGTACATTAATAATACCTGGAACAACTGAGTGCCACCCCACTCCCGGAAATTCCAATGGAGATGCGGTGGGGAGGTGAATTATATGTTAGGATTTTTTTAAAACTCCCAGGAGATTTTTAATGTGCAGCTCAGGGTTGAGAACCACTGATCCCAAACTTTAACAACCACCCTTGAACTGAAATAGTTATCATTCTCTTGAAACCAGGTACATGGCTATAATCATGATCTTATTCCAGAATTCTCTGAAGTTCTGTGGGAATTACAATCCAGCCACTGATTTAGAACAGCAGGAACTGGGGGTATAGCTCAGTGCTCCAGCACTTGCTCCAGGCCCAGTCTTCCATCCCCAGCACCACAAGACAAACAAACAAAAAACCAGCATGAGATACTCAGGAATTCTGAGAAAGAGGAAGGAAAGCACTTTGAACTTAAATTCTAGGCACTTGGAATCTAGTGCTCCTGCCAACAAATTCTACCTCTGAGCTAATAATCTAGAGCTCATTCCTGAAGGGAAGAGGTAGGGCTAACTGGTTTCTAAGATGCTCTCTGGCATTTAAATTCTGTGACTATGACTCTGTGCTCCTGCTCTTTTTACTCTTCTCAAGATTTTAGAGAAAGAAGAGCTTCTGTTGACAAGTATTGATCACCACTGTTGGGTGGGTCAAGGCATTGCCAGGGAAGCTGCGGGGCAGAAAAAGAAAAGACCAAAATATTCTGCTGAGTTCCCACCTCCACGGTGTAATATTCCCTCATGCCCCTCAGGCTGCAGAGAAGGCAGGTCTGTCTGCAGAGCAAGCCCAACGCCTTCTGGGGATGATCTCCACCGCAGAGGTGAAGAAGAAGCTCAAGGAGGTCACAGAGGTGGCCTGTAAATATGGGGTGAGTGACTGTGTGTGTTCCCAAGCCCCATCCTGAAGGCAGAGCCTGAGAGTCTCTGGGCGTAGGACTCCTGCCCTCATGAGTCCTCCTCAGCGTTCCCAGGCACCCTCTTTTCCCTTCTTCTTCCTGAGCCCAAGAAAGGTGGGGAAGGAACATGTTGAGAGAAATTCAGAGCCTCTGTGCTATAGAAGCAGAGAAGGCGACTGGGGTCATGGAGCCTCTCATCAGACATCTCTTTGGTGGCTTTGCTTCTATGATCCCCAATAAGTATTACTATAGCCTTCAACCCCAGCCCAATAAACACCTGCTCCGCACCTTGCCCCCAGCACTTTGAACTGCTTTCTCCAGGCCTTTGGACTGCCTGTCACTGTGGCCCATGTGGATGGCCAAACTCACATGCTCTTTGGCTCTGACCGAATGGAGTTGCTGGCATACCTGCTAGGTAAGTTCAAGTTCCCACTCTCAGCTGCCTTTGATCCCAGCCCCACTTCAGTTATATCAGTTGAGCAGATGGAAGGGTTCAGAGCTAAAAATATTCTTCCAATAAGGAAACCTTGGATAGTCAGTGCTGCTCAAGGTCAAATGGGGTGGGAGGAGCCATCTTCCCCATGGGAGAAGGAAGGCTTTGGCTTCCTGGAAGACCCCTGTGGGACAACCTCTTCTCCAGCACACTTGAAAACAGCATGTAGACATCTGTGATTTTCTTCATGCAGGAGAGAAGTGGATGGGCCCTGTGCCTCCAGCCTTGAATGCCAGACTTTAAGATTGTCCTGCAGGCTATCCTGTAAGATTGTCCTGCTGGGTATCAACAAGCAGGCCATGTGTCTAACCCTCCTCATTGGAGCACTGGACTTGGATTTCTCTCTGATAGGGCTGTTCTCTGTGGCCCCAGGGTCTCTCTCTTCTGCCTGTCCCCTGGGATGAAGAAGAGGGGGCCTCTTCTTAGCTATGGTTACTTCTGTGCCTCATAAGTGCCTTATGAAAGCCCCAAATTCTGCTGCCCCACAAAATAAACCTAATGCCATCAGGCAAAACCTTTCTAGGACTGGGTCTGCCTGGTGGTGTTGCCATACCCTCAATGCTGCAGTCACGGCCTTCTACTGTCCGAGTGGAAAGAAGAGCTCTTTCAGGGCTCAGAACCACAGCCCACCCTGCCCTCTAGCCCCCTGTGAGACAGACATGGGGAAATAATCCCCCCTTTTCTTACTCAGACACCTACTTGTCTCTGTCAGGGACAGAGGACCACATAAACTTTGTAACTAACCAGTTTGCCAAGATATGGAGTAGATCAATAAGTGCCCATAAATGAAAAAATAATATGTGACATACATGTACAATGGAATGGTATTCAGCCTTAACAGAGAAAGAAGCTCCATGTGTGATAACATAGCGGAAGCCAAAGACATCATACTAATTCCAGTGATCAGGCACAGAAAGGCAAATATGCACAATCTCACTTCCATGTAAAATCTCAAAAGGTCAAACCTGACATGAGTAAAGCAGAGTGGTAGTTACCAGAGACTGAGGTAGAACGGTGGGAGTTGGAAGATGTTGTCCAAAGGGTACAAAGTTTTTCAAGATCAGTTGCACATCATGGTGCCTATAGTTAATAATAATCTATTGTTGATTTCCAAATTGCTAAAGGAAGATATATATTATTATTCTCATAAAAAGGGCATGGGTATGTTAATAGGCTCAATGTAATCATTCCACAATGTGTATGTATATTAAAACATCAGTCTCATTTTACCCTATAAATATACACAATTATTTGCAAGATAATTAAAGGTATTAAAATATTATATAAGGGGTTGGGGATGTAGCTCAGTTGGTAGAGTGCTTGCCTGTCAAGCACAGGCCCTGGGTTCAATCCCCAGCACCGCAAAAAAGAAAAAGAAAAAGAAAAAAAAAATTTGTAGGTACTGTCAGGTAAAAAAAAGACATAATGAGATTATAATTTTTAGATGCTCCATGTTTTGCCCTCTCTCCACAGTGCTATTAACATAAGCCAGCTTCTTGGGCTTGCAGCCCACACATTCACATGGCTTTACCCCTGCAATCACTGTCTTGAAATTCTTCATGATGTTTAATATGCAGCCCTGCGTTTTCATTTTGCACTAGACCCCACGCACTCTGTGGCTGTAGCTGATCCTGTAAGCACATAATACATGCTGAGAAAGCACTTCCCAAGTAAATGGAGCAAAGAAGAGGGAAGAGAGTGAGGGAGAGGAGAGAAAAGAGATGGAGGCAGCAAGGAGGAGGAGGTTGCAAGGTCACAGGAGAGGAGGATGAAGTTACAAAGTAGAAAAGTCAAATGGAGATTGCAGGAAATGATGCTGCTGGGAAGGCAGGGCAGTCGAGTGACAGTGGGAGTCTGGGTGGAAGGTAAGAGTTTGGGACCCATTAGCCATCATTTTCCTTCTCAGAGGAGTTGTAGCCCTTCATTCAACTGCTATTTTCCATACAAGCAAAAGTAGAAGCAGAGAAAGGTGGCCAGAGGGCACAACTGCTGACTTGTCCCATCTGCTTAATCCCAGCCACGGGAGTCCCTTTACTGCCTGGGGAATAGTCAAACCTTGGCTTGAATCAGACCCACACCTTTTTAATTTTTAATTTTTTAGATATCATAAATTTATCAAAAGAGGCATGGAAAGCAGTTACATGACAAAAGACTAGAGAACTGCAGTGGAATGGGCAGTTATCTTCATGTACTGCCATTTGAATAGTGATTTGTTTTCTACTGTTATGGTTTGGATGTGAGGTGTCCCCCAAAAGCTCGTGTGGAGGCAATGCAAGAAGGTTCAGAGGAGAAATGGTCGGGTTAGAGAGCCTTAACCCAGTGAATTAATCCCCTGATAGGGATTAACTGAGTGGCCACTGAAGTGGTAGGGTGTGGCTGGAGGAGGTGGGAATTGGGGCGTGGCTTTGGGTATATATTTTGTATCTGGAGTGTGGAGTCTCTCTTTGCTTCCTGATCACCATGTGAGCTGCTTCCTGCCACGCTCTTCCACCATGATGCTCTGCCTCACCTCAAGCCCTGAGGAATAGAGCCTGCTTTCTATGGACTAAGACCTCTGAAACTGTGAGCCCCCAATGGTAAAGTACTCCAGACTCCCCATTATCAAAATCTATTTTTTTTCAATATTTGTTTGTTGAACCTCAGTTTAAATAAGTCACAAATGTGTAAGCCTGACTTTAATCATTATTTAATACTTTCTAAGATCACCACCTCTAAAGAAATAATTCTGACTGCTTTTTACAACTAAGCCCATGTTCAGGGTGTGGCTGGCTTTAGCCTATGCCAGACTGGAAAAGATTTGAAAAGGGTGTGTGGGGCAGGCAGGGAAAGCAATGGAGGGGAAACCAAGGGATCAGGAGATCATGACTCATTAAATCAGTAAGTATTCACTAATTACCAATAAAAGATATGAAGAGTATTTATTCCCTGCCCCATGCCTATTACCAAGCCAGGCATAAAAGGAGCGTGGACAAACCCTGCTTTCCTCCCTGGCACTCTGGATCCCCACCCTGCCCAGCCCTCAGTGTCCTCTCTGAACCCCAGCAGCACCTTGTGCCTCACCACCAGCCCTAGTCACTTGGAACCTTGTCTTACAGTTAGTTGTATAGATGTCTTTCCTCTCTGGACCGTAGCTCCCAGTGGGTGAGATTCCCCTCTGAGCCATCTCTTCAGTACACCTTAGAATGTCCACATCACCAGTACAGGATAAAAAATTTTGACCCTAAATTTGATAACTCCTTCCACATGGGGAAGTAGAATCCTCAGCAACGGGAGTGAGTGTGGCCAGCTACACCTTCTTTAGACAGTAATTTGGCCATACCTATCAAATGCCTCACTTTGAGAAATGTCTCTTATATATACATGTGAATAAAGACATGGAGAAAAATATTAACTGAAAAATCCTGAAAACAATCTAAATGGATATCAGTTGGAAAGTCATTAAACTAATTGACAGTTGTTTCCTAAAATACAATAAAATAAAATGCATATTTTATATATAATATAAAATGCATTTCAAAAGATGGAAAAAATAGTATTTGCCTATGGAATTGACTATGAAGCGATATGAGGAAACTTTCTGGGCAATAAAAATGTTTTACATTTTAATTGGAATTGAGGTCACACAAGTATATGCCTTCCTCAAAACTTAGGGATTGGGACGCTTAAAATCTGTATGCTTTGTTGTATGCAAATGTTACTTCAAAGGGAAAAAAATTACCTTAAAGCAAATACTGAACTCCATTTTTGCACATGCTAAAATACTTAGGCAGAAGTGTGCTGATGTCTACAGACTTCTTTGAAATGTACCAAAGATTAAGATACATTGATGGATGGACAAAGGAATAGATAGAAGGACAGATACATAATAAAGCAAGTGTATATAATGTTGATTGCAAAATCTAGGGGGTGGGTACACTCCAAAATTCAAAATTCTTTTATATACATATATATATATATGTATATATATATATACACAGATATGTATCTTTTCTGTATATATATAGATATATGCAGATATATATATACACGTATGTGTGTGTGTGTGTGTGTGTGTGTGTATTTCCTCCAATACAAGGGATTGAAACAACCAGGGGCACTCAACCACTGAGCCCACATCCCCAGCTCTTTATTTTTATTTTGAGACAGGGTCTTGCTAAGTTGCTTAGGGCCTTACTAAGTTGCTGAGGTTGCCTTGAACTTAGGATCCTCCTGCTTCAACCCCCACCCTGACCCCAGCTGCTGGAATTACATGTGTGTGTCACCACGTCTGGCTGTGTATTGTGTTTGCGTATTCGTGGTCTCTCTGTGTCAGGGTAATGTGAACACAGTTATCCAGAAAACTGTCTCTGGGGAAGGGATCCAAGAGGCTGGTTAGACACTAAAAGGAGTTTGCTATTAAATTTTAACTATTAAATTTTATACCACAACTATAAATTAATTTTAATTAAATAAAATAATTATATTTTAGTAATTGCTATCTTTAACTTTTATATTCTTTAAAATTTATTAATGTCCATGCAATACTTTCTCGAATACTGTCTTTAATCATTAATTCTTTCATATGGTGTTTCATCTCTCTACCCATGTCTCAAAACCCTGAATATCAAGATCAAATGTCACTTCTCCTGGGTAGGTCCCCTTAGAAGTCAGCACCTCTCCTAAGTAGGTCCCCTTAGAGGTCAGCACCAGGTCCTATGCAATGTTAGCAAACACATGCTCCCCGTCTCCAAGTGACATCAGGTCCCAGTCACAGGGTGGTGCCCCCCCTACTGGTCCCACACAGATGTGTCCTTTAAAATTCAAATCACACAATTGCACAAAACTGCAGTTCACCAAGGTAAGGAATACAAATAGGAAGGGGATGGTAAGCTTGGGCTTAATTTCCTCAATTTACAGATTAGAAAATGAAGCTCAGAAAGGTTATGTGACATAAGCAGGGGCACATAACTAGCTGACATGAGCTTTGAGACCAGGTTTGGCCACCTCAAAAATACGTGCTTAACCCTGATGCTGCCTATTAGGTGGTATTTTTAGGAAGCATGCACGGGGGACTTTTGCCACCATCTGCAGGCATTTCTAACAAACAGTGCCTTTGCTGCTGTTGCTGCTCAGCAGCAACCATGTTCCTTTCTCAAGTTTCAGGAAAGCTTTTGGTGGCATCCTGCTGAACACCTGAGCTGAGGCGCCTGGCTGATCCCATTGTTCACTCCATTTTCTCTTAGGGAGCATTGTATGATACTAAAACTGGTGGTGAGGGTGCTGGCATGTTGTTTTCCTCCAGTATTGGAGGATTTATGGCTTCTTAGGAAGAAATAAGGTGATTGTGGAGCACAAAGCCTGTTTGAATTAAAAGTTCACAGCTCTGAATTAGGTTCTAACTAAATAAATCATGCATTTTCTCTGATTTCCTCCTCTGTAGAATGAAAATAATAATCAGACTTACCCCTTATGATTATTATTAAGGATCAAATGGTACCTCGTGTATGGGGCCCAATTTTTTCTACACAGATATATACATACAGAAGAAGCTAGTGGCATTGACATGGGGATCTCTGTTGCGTCCCCATTGACATGGGGATCTCTGTTGCGTCCCCATTGACATGGGGATCTCTGTCTGTTGCGTCAAATCACACAATTGCACAAAACTGCAGTTCACCAAGGTAAGGAATACAAATAGGAAGGGGATGATGAATAAGTAGATGAGGAAAGGTTAGCATCCTGATACAAAGCTGCGGTCTTAATCTTCCCTCCTGCCTTATGTGTCCCTAACCTTCCTTCATCTTCTGGTGGTCTTCTGTGCTGCCCTTGCTGCCTGAAGAGCAGCCTTCTGTTAATATGGACACGCCAAACAGTGGAAAACAGCAATGAATCACTCCTCAGGGAAGACCAGAGTAATGACCCAGAATGTTGTAGGTCTTTTGTTAAATTATCATAAGGCAGGCAGCTGCAAAAACTGTTTGGAGGGGGCAGATGCAGTGTTTAAGAGCCAGGGTTCTAGGATTGGATTGTGGATTCAAACCTTGACCCCAACTCTGATTAGCTACCCAGGTTCCTCGAGTTTTTGACCTCATCCATAAAACGGACAGAATCACAGTAACTACCTAATGTACTTCAAATTACTTAGTTCATGTATTCAAGCACAGGGAGCAGCACACACCACACTATAGAGCAGACCCAGATTCAGAAACAGGATCACAGGAATGCACAGCAGAGACAAGCAGCCATTAGGACATCCAGATCTCACCAGAAGTCATAATCATCTCATTTCCTCCTCTGTTCCCCCTTCCTGGATCTCCCCCATTGTCCCCCAAGAGGAGGTGGGAAGAGTGAGTGGGCAGAGAGGGGTGATTTAGCCTCTCACAGGTTTGTCAAAGGCAGCCAAGGAGAAAGTGGGATGAGAGTTCGATCAAACCATGCATTTTTCTAAGATTCTAAGTCAATGGAAAAAAAGAAAAAGAATGAAAGTAAAATCTTTGGGAAACTGGCCATACTTATTCAGAGCAATAAAATCTTTCATATTTCTTGTCTCTCAATGACATATCTTAGAAACGTTCTCCTCTTAGAGTTCATCATTCAATCCAAAAAGGAGGAAAAACTACCTATAAGAAGATGTTCACTGCATTATCTTTAAACAGCTTTACTGAGAAACAATTCACCTTTTCAAATGTACAACTCAGTGGAGTTTTTTAAAGTACAGTTCTGTGAGCGTCACTACTAACTCTAGAACATTTTAGTCACCCCACCAAAAAAATCCCATTTAGTGATTACTCCCCAATCTTCCCTCCCCTACCCTAACTGAACAGTAAGCATGGAAAATGGTGGAAACAAAATAACCACTCTCTCCTTCCACTTCCCATGTCTACTTCGTATAGACACCTCAGGTGGCTACCATCACCGACTGCTCTTCCCTCTCTCCATAATGATCTGAGACAAAGGAAATGAAGCCACCCCCCCCCCCACTGCCCATATGTCCTACTGCACACACATCCGTTCTCTCTCTCTCTCTCTCTCTCTCTCTCTCTCTCTCACACACACACACACACACACTCCACTGTGGGGTTAAATACTGATCAGTGCCCAGGAAAGCTTGCAGTAAAAGAAAGTCTCTAGGGAATGTGATACCTGAGGAAATGGAGAAGCGGGGGCTGGCCATTTCCTTATCGTCTATCTTTAGGAGCGGATCCTGGTTGTGAAATAAAGGAATGTGCTCATAAAACGTCTTGGGAAATCCACCTGCGCAGTGGGCATGCAGCCTATCCTCTATATTCCCCGGCTTGTAGGCACACGCAGCCCTCCACTGCATCCCAGGAGCAAGTTATAAAATATCCAAAACCTCTCTGTTGAGCCTTCCAAGCTCTTTTTGGGGGATTGGAAAACAGTAGGCTGGGCATTTGCAGCCCTGGGGTGAATACTCCACACATCCTCTGCTGCAGCAGCCTGGCTGGCCCTCCACAACTGACCCTGCAGACTGCATTATATTTGTGCCCCTTTGTCTGTAGCTCCTCCTTTTTTCCCAGCTGAAGGGCAGAAGGAACAGAGCCCAGTCTTGTGTGGCTCAAGGACATCATAGGCTCCAGCCACTCTCCATCTCCCAGCACCCTTCACTGCAGACTTATTGCTTGTCGCACACCAAAAGAGTGGCTTCTGGATCCACAGTGTCATGAGGCCTCCAGCAAGGTGGTATCACCTCCACTGAGTTCACACCTACCCTGTGTCAGGAACCCAGCTAGCTTCAGGGATTCAGAGATAACTGGAACTCATAACTCTCCTAAGAAACAGTGGAAGAAAAGCAAACAGAAAAAGTATCAGGGAAAGGCCCCGATAAAGGAAGGAAGGAATGTCGTGGTTATACAGAAAGGCTCCAAAGCAGGTATCCAAAGCAGGTATCTCCAAGTGAATTTTGAAGAATCAAGAGTTAAACAGAGTGGGGCGTGGTGGCACATGCCTGTAATCCCAGGG
>JAJEJO010002595.1:0-102597 GCA_020662805.1 Glaucomys volans
AAGGGCCAGGGCACCATGGGACCAGAGCCCCCCGAGCCTGCAGAGGGCAGAGGGGGTCCTGCAGGCAGAGCCCCTGCGAGGGCGCCAGATGCCTGTGCCCAGCTCGGACTGCCTGTCTGGTGCGCCCACCCTGGGGACTCCCTGGGGACTCCTCCTGGGCCCCAGCCAGTGATCCAGGCTGGGCCTCCTCCAACTGCTTGATTCCTCCCACCCCTTCGCCCCTGTCCTTCAGAGTGTGACCCCAGGTTCTGCTAGGCCCTGACCTTGTCTTGAAGCCTGACCTCGGACCCTACCTCTCGCACCCAGCCCAGAGGCCCAATGGAGCAGGGACCACACAGGGCCTTCACTGAGATGCTCCCTGCCCGGGGAGGCCCCCCAGGACCCCCTAACCTGGCTGTAGCCCAGGGGCTGCAGACAGAGGGACTGAGCAGGAAGGGGCTGGAGGCAAGAGCCCAGAGGGGCAGGCCACTGTCCCGGGCCTGGGCCAGCACAGAGCACAGGCTTCAGGGGCTTGGATCCGAGACTCTGGGAGAGGCTGCACTGGGCTCACATCAGAGTGGGTGCCCCAGGGTGACCCCAAAAGACTGCTGGCCACCGGGGGCCCCGGCAGGTCTGCTTCCCCTGGGCTGAGATGCACCCCATACATTTAATCTCCCCACCAGGAAGGAAAGACTGAACCTTAGAAACTGCAAAGGAAAGGAGGCCACCCAGCCCCACCCGGCACCGGTCAGCCTTGGCCCCGGAGCCCAGCCTGTGTCCTCAGGTCAACGAGGGTGGGGCTGCCTGCCCAGGAACCAGGGCCCTGTGACTCAGCTGGCATGTGAGGCAGGGCTCCGGGATGAGCAGGACAACGGGCCGTGTGAATGGACCTCATGAGGGGCTGGCTCACAGGACTGTGAGGCTGGAGAGTCCTGTGATCTCCCTCTGCACACTGGAGCCCCGGGCCAGCCGCTGGTGTAAGTTCCACTAAAAATGACATTTCTCCTGTGAAAGCAGAGTGGACTCTTCTTATTGGGGGAGGGTCACCCTTGTTTGTTCTGGTCAGGCCTTCAACTGATTGCCCGTGGCCCACCACGCTATAGAGACCCTCCATAAGCAGTTCAGGGATTCCAACGTTCATCTCATTCAGAAATGCCTGAGTGACCTTTGAAAGCAATGTCCACCACCCTGGGGTCCAGACAAGTGGACACATAAATCTACCCCACATTGGCAAAAGGCACTCTGTAGATGGGGTCACCGGAAGGATCTTGAGACCGACACCATCATGGGCTATCCAGGTGAGTACAAAGTAAGCTCAAGAACTCAAAGCAGGAGGCAGGAAGGCCAGTGCCGAGGGCAGGGGGCAAGGGAGGACCCTGCGGAGGGGAGGAGGGACCACGCAGCCCAGCCCGCACTCCGTCCTGGGCCTCTGATGTCCAGAATTCTAGGGCTGCTCACGGACTCAGGGAGCAAGCCCAGCCCACAGAGGCCAGCATCCACTGCACTCCTGCTCCTGTTCCCCGACCCTGTCAGACCAGGTCCAGAACCACCGCCCCCAGGCCCTGCGTGGGCCTCTGGTGGCCACAGCCTCCTCCCAGATCCTCCCTGATTCCCTGCAGGGAGGGAGCCACGCAGGGCAGAGCGGAGCGTGGAGCACGGCCTCCCTCTGCTGGTCAACCTGCACAACGACATGGAGGACCCCTGAGGCCAACAGGACCCAGAAGGCAATCCTTGGCCTGGCCTTGACCTCTGGGAGCAGGACTGGCCCCGAGTGGTCCTAGAGGGAGCCCGATCCCCCCCATGCCTCAGGGGAGCCTCCGTAGCCTCCTTTGTCAGGTAGGAAACTGAGGCACAGAGGAGGCACCCTCTGCAGGGAGACTCAGCCCTTGTGCCCGCCTTCGCAGAGGGCACCATCTCAGTCCATTGTGCTGGCCTCCTGGCCCCTGGAACCCAGTCCCTCAGCCCCTGGTCCGAGAACCCTGCCCCTGTTATCCCAGTACCCTGGGTCCCCTGGGCTCCCAGCTCCGATTCTCTAACCCTCTGACCCCCAGGACTTCAGACTACTGGCCCCCCATCCACCACTCTCCCACCCCAAGCTCCCTGGCCTGTGCAGACAGGGTAGGCTTTGGTGGCACTGGCCCAGCCTCCCTGGCCTCGCAGCTGGGCCCACCGGGGTCTCTGATGGGGCCTGGCGGGGAGCAGCCCCCGAGGATGGAGCTGCTGCGGCCCGCAGACTCCCCACCCGTGTGCTGCCGACGGGACCCTTAGGAAATCAAACTCTCACCTTCACATCACGAGATCAGGATCAACAACTCGGTTGCTCGATTCATTCAAAAAGGCAGCCACGCAGGTCTGCGGGCCTCGGGCTCCCAGCTGGAGCCGCGGGAAGCGGCCACTCAGCACGGGGCGGAGCTGCCGGGGGAGTTGGTCCTGCCGCAGCCGAAGGCTCCCTAAGAGCCAGGCGGGCAGAGGGCTGGCCACTCAGCCCCTCAGAGGCGCCCCGCAGGTGGCGAAGCCCAGGTGACCCAGGTAAGCCAGCAGCCAGCTCTGAGCAGCAGCAGCCGGGCCGTTCCTTCGACCACATGCAGAAAGGGCACCTTGGGGTCCAAAGAGCGGAGGTGGCCACAGCCGGCCCTTCCCGCACCCGCCGCGGCAGGCTCGAAGGCGGCTCAGGGCCTCCCAAGGACAGACGGAGTCTGCCCGCCCACACCTGGACAGACCGCATCTGAGCTGACCACTGGGCCGCAGAGGAGCGGCGGTGGCTCGTCGAGG
Organism: Glaucomys volans; assembly: GCA_020662805.1. NCBI lineage: Eukaryota > Metazoa > Chordata > Mammalia > Rodentia > Sciuridae > Glaucomys > Glaucomys volans. Next base: position 2,752 of record JAJEJO010002595.1, read on the forward strand.
CAGCCGGGGGGAGTCCCACCTCAGCCTCTGCCCGCCCTCCAAAGCCTGAGGACACCAGGGCAGCCTCGTGGAGACCCGGCCCGCAGCCGGTCTCGCGGCCAGTGTGCCAGGCCCAGCGCCAGGGCAGCGGCCACTCGCTGCAGGCTGCTCCAGCCCCCGAGGGTCCAGGGTCGGGTGGCTTGTTCTGCAGCTGCTGCTGACGGTGCCAACAGCGCCACCCAAAAATAAGAGACTCAGACACGGACATCTGGAGTGAGGAGTGACGGCCCCGTTTCCTGAGGACTGAGTCACAGCCAGCGGCCCCGGGCTCGCTTTACCCCGAGGTTACATCGTCCCTGAAATGGTGGCTTTCCCTCCTCCGCCCGCTAATGCCGTGGCGTTGTGGGTTCATGGAGACCTTTTTGCTTGATAACACGGCTTGTTCAAGCGTTTTTGCATCGAAACTGTGGCAAACAGTTAGCTTCCTTGGCATTTCTAAAGAAATCCGGACCCCTTTAAAGTCGTGTGGAGTCAGTACTGTGGACGGACTCCCACGGCCCCCACGGCCTGGCTCGGTCACCAGGCCACAGCCTCGCAGCATTCAAATGCAAAGGAGTCCCAGCCCTGGGGCCCTCGGCCCCTGCCCACCGTGGGTGCTGGCTGCAGGGAGGGCTCTGGGCTGCACGAGGGGACCCTTTCCTACTTCCCCTGGACAGTAGGTCAAGACAGGGGCAAGGAAAGGGTCAGCTCAGTCTGCAGTCCCGGCAGCCAGGGCGGCAGGGGCCACCTCCCCCACTGCCACCACGGGGGATGTGGTCTCATAAGGGAAAGACCCAGTTCCTCCTTAAGCCACTGAGCAACATGCAGAAATCTTCCTGTCCTTTTTTAATTTTAAAACTGCCCCCCTTGTTTTCTAAGGGGGTGGAGGGCAGTGGATCTCCTTTAAGCATTCCGGGGATCTATAAATGGAATAAATGGGATTTCCTTTTTAAGTGCTTTCATGGTCTCGTAGACCAAACCACCCACTGCTGGCCAGATAAGTCTCGTCGCCCTAAGGAACGACACTGGAACGCAGAACCACCTCACGCTCCCGGCAACGCCAACTGTGCCCCACCTGGTGAGGCTGTCCCCTGTCCCCTCTGCAGCTTCATCTGAACCGTCTCTCTGTTAAAAGGTCTCAAAGCAGGGGGCGTTGCTCAGCGGTAGAGCGCTTGCCCACCACATAAAAATGAATCCAAATGAAGCACTGTGTCCGTCTCAGCTAAAAAAAACAATTTCAATGTGGAATCAAGGCTGATCTGCGGGGCAGCCCCAGCGCCCTCCCTTCAGAACTTGCCAGACCAAATATAGGGACAACTTCCAAGAGGACAGCCCAACACGCCCCGCAGCTCTGGAGGGCCGTGCCAGTTCTGGGCTCCAGCCCGTTCTCGGGGTGGGGACAGGGACGGTGGCTCACCAGGGAAATGACGACTCGGCCCGAGTGACCTTTCTCACGGTCTGCACGGCTGAGCTTTTCATAGCCGCCACGTAATGGCCTCCCTGACGGAAGGGCTGGCCTCCCGTCCCCAAGTGGGTGCAGGTCTGGCTGTCATCCACTGCCCGGGGACATCTGCCACCCTGGACGCAGAGATGGCCTCGTTCCCAGAACCAAGCAGATCCCACAGCCCAGCTGCTCCCTGAGAGGCGCAGCCACCGCCATCCTCACCGTCCAGGGCTCCCAAAGCCCAGCGCTTCCCCTCAGGCCCTGGGCTGCGGTGGGTTTTCAGCCTCCTGGGTGAAGGTCTGGGAGGAGCCGGGTCCAGGCCCCGTCCGGAGACAGCTCGTCGGTGCTGAAGCGCTGGGAGGCCCCGTGCTGAGGAAACGCGTGGTCACGTCCAGTGCTCCCCAGGCGTGCCACACGGCAGGGCCATTTCAAGAAACCCGGTTGAAGGTTGTGGGACTGGCTCACTGTGATCCCTCCCCCGTGGCCCCGCACACTTTTCTGGGGCCGTGACTGACCCAGCCCACTGACTTAGGGCCTGGATTTCAGCCGAGGGACGGAGGCCACTCTCCCTGCCCTGGGAGGAGAAGGGAAGGGTGTCTGGAAATCCCGTGCTGCGGTTGGAAAGCTGCTCATCCCGGGAACGGCCAGTAGATTCTTCTTTTAAGACACAGCCTGAGACAAAGCCCAGAGCACGGAGTGGGCTTCACAGCCGGTCAGGCCTCTGGGCCGGGCTCTGGGAACCAGGTCTGCCCTCAGGCTGGAGCGTGGCTTTGGGACCACGATGATTTGAAAGGGATTCAGAGGTGGCCGCACAGACCAGAGCTCCAGTGCTGGGCACAGCCTGGATTGGCAGAGATGATGGCCGTTGAGGATGAAAGCAGCCCTGCCCCGTTAGCCGGCCTTCCGTGGAGATGACAAAATACCTGAGAAAAGTGACTTAGAGAGGGAAAGATTTATTTTGGCTCAGGGCTGCGGAAGTCACAGCCTGTGGTCAGTGGGCCCCATTGCCCTGGGCCCGAGGCAAGGCAGGACACCCTGGTGGAGGTCATAGTGAAGGAAAGCTGCTCCGCTCCACGGAGGTCAGGCGGCAGAGGGAGTGGAAGGGGTCGGGGACAAGACAGTCTCCAGGGGAACTGCCCCAAGGACACTCCCCCCAACCAGGTCCTTCCTCTGCCATCTCCACCACCTCCTAGTGGTCCATGCAGTCATGACTCCATCAGGGAGTTTCCATGATGCGGTCAGAGCCCTCGGGTCCAGGCACTTCCCAAAGTCCCGCCTCGGGACATGGCACATTTGGGGACAGGTCTTTAACCCAGGAGCCTGGTGGGGGGCGCATTCCAGACCCTCAGCAACTCAGCCACAAGGCCATGCTCCCAAGTCCTGCAGAATGACCAGGACACTGAGGAGGACAGCCCCTGGGGGAGCCTGTCCCAGGAGAAGGCCCAGACCTCTTCACCAGCTCGCCCACCCATCAGGGACAAGGCACAGCACACACACCCCGAGGGAGCCTGAGTGCGTGTGGCCCGTGGGAGCCGGGTGCCATGCATGTGCGGGACGTGCCAGTCCTCCCTTGCCCATCCCCCCGCCCAGGGGAACCAGAGTGCGTGGCTTGACCTGCCGTCCCTCAGCCAGCACAGACTCCTCCCTGACCTCTGTGGACACTTCCCTGACTCTGACCATCCACCTCCACCTCGCTCCCACCTGGGATCACGCTGCTCCACATGACCCTTCACGAGCTGTGGCGGGCCGTGTGTCCCTGGGCTCCAGGGATTTGGGACGGGACAGGGCTCTCACTGCCGGCCACACCTTCGTTAGCCATTGGGCAGAGGGAGGCCTGGCATCTGCAAGGGAAGCAGAGTCACTCGGCTGAGCTGGCCCAGGACCACAGAAGAGCGTCGGGTGGTCAGCGCAGCTGACACTGCTCACAGACACTGTCCCTGAGTCCAGGGGCACATGTCCTTGCTTTCAGACCTTCAAGAACAGCAGCTTTTTAACTGGACCCTGAGTGTTCTTCTCACTTCCTGGCAGAGGACTTTACCCCGGGGTCCTCTCCCGACAGCCAAGAGGTGGGTTTAAGAATGACCGCAAGGCCCCTGCTCCAGAGGCGGGGCTAGTGACAGTGATGTCCATGACCCTGAGCCAACCGTACAGATGCTGCAGACTGGGGCCTCCACCCTCCTCGGACCAGAGAGTGACTGGGGACAGCAAAGGAGGCAGACACCACAGGGACAAGAGGTCTCCAGGGGACCAGGGCCCTTCCGACCACCAGTCCCCAGGGTGGCGGCCAGAGCCAGCAACCCTCACGGCTCCCGAGGCCACGCTGCCTTCTGTGCGCACAGCTGGGTGCATGCCCCCTCCCTGGCCCAGGCACAGAGGGCACGTGGGGCCTGCCTGTCATGGACAGCCTCCACGCCGGCCCCAGGAGGCCTCAGCGGCCCTCAGCTCCCCCTCCAGAGGCTCCTCCTCCACCTGGTTCCAGACCCGGCTGCAGAGCTAGAGCCTGGCCCTGGGCTGAGGCTGGGCTGGACTGCAGACCTTCCTGTGGGGCCTGGGACCCACGCCACTGCTGCCTGCCGCCCACAGCCATTGGGCGCCAAGGGAAGACAAGCTGGCCCAGACCGTTTCCTGAGGAGCCCACAGCCCTTGGGGTTTGAGGTGGGCCTCAGGAGATGAGGCCAGCCTGCCCTGCAGAAGGGGACCTGTTCCAAATGCCAAGCACAGGTGGCCACATCCTGAAACCTTGGACTCTGCCGGGAGGCCAGGCCATCCGTCCCCAGGGCCCCTGGGGTCATGGGCCCCCTGCCCAGCAGCCCTAGGGGCCATGGAGCAGGGCCTGGTACCACTGCCCAGTGAGGTCAGGCAGAGGGTCCTGGTGCTAGGGAGGGCCACCTGGTGCACGGCTCACTCCGTCACACCTGTGGCTGGTCCCCTGGCTGTGCGGGTCTTCAGGGGCAGCCCTGCTGGACGAGGGCCTGCGGCCCAGAGAGCAGGTGGGCCTCTGGCTGGGCAAGGCCTGAACCCAGGGGAGTGGTGGGGTGAGCAGAAGAGGCAGCAGACCCCTGGTGGGCAGGAGGGGCTGTGGAACGCAGGAACCAACACCCACACCTCAGCTCGCTGGACCACGCTCCAGGCCCGGAGGCTGCGCTGGAGTGAAGGCCCCGTGAGATCGGGGAATGTGTGCGGACACCAGCTTCTCCGGCCCGGGTACAGCAGGGACAAGGCCAGGGATGGGGACTGCAGATCCCCAGACACGAAGGGCAGGGCAGGGCCCCGTGGCGCCCAGGAGGACTGAGGTTCTGGCCGTGTCTAGAGGAGGAGTGGGCCTGGGAAGGAGGTTCTGGGATGGGCTGGCAGGGGAGGGGCCATGCAGGGACCCCCACCCCTTGGCCGCCTGGTCCATCCCAGGGTTCCCGTGGGTCTCTGTGCTCCACTCCATTCATTCCCACCTGGACTCCCACACAGAGTCGGGGACCCCAGACCTGCCCGCTGCCGCCCTGGGCAGGCCTTGCCCCTTCCCACCTCCCTGCTGGTCCCTGAGTCAGGCGGCTCCGCTCCGACGGCCCCCTTCTGTTTTGGGTCCCTGCCTGGCCAAGGGCCCTCCCCACACCTGCCCGGCTCAGCATGCACGGCTAACGGGAGCGCCCCAAGCTGCCCTGGGAGATCGTGATACCTGGGGGGATGGTGGCCCCCGGAGGGCTGCACTGCCCCCGGGGCCCAGGAAGGGGAGGGAAAGGCAGGCTGCAGGCCCGTGGGAGGCAGCCGGGTGCTTGTTCATGCTGGGAGTAGAGGAAGGACTCGGACGCCCACCGCACATCCCACCTGGAGGCACGGGGACTGAGAAGGGAGCCCACTCGTCCAGGGGCAAGGCCGCCCTGGCCAGCTCCGGTGCCGACAAGTCAGGCGCCCTGGAGACGCCCGTGGCCCCACCGCCCGCCTCGGCGTGTCCCTCCACGCCTGCGCTCAGTCCCAGCTTCCAGAGCCCCTGGCCGGACCCGGCTGTCACCAGGTTGTCCCCAGTGTCCCTGTGCCCAGGGAGCAGCACAGAGGAACAGGTGCCTGTGCCCTGCCGCAGCTCCTCCCGCCTGGGGGTCGCTTCCTGCGGCACATCAACAGCAGCCGGGGCTCCCGCACCTACTTGGAGCCACCTGGGGTGGAGCTCGGAGGGGCCCTGCCCACCCCGAGGCCAGGCCGGGCCCACCACCAGCTCCCCCGCTGTCTCGGGCGCCTTCGTTCCGCAGAGCAGAGCTGCCAGGCTTCAGCAGAGGCCATCTGGCCTGCAGAGCGCAAACTCCAGAACCCGTCCTCCCAGGAACCTGTGGCCACCCCAGCCCGGCTACTCAAGGGGCAGGGAGGCAGAGGGCCGTGGAAAGTGCCCTGCTCTGGGGAGCTGGGACTCCAGCAGGGAGACTGAAACGTGAGATGCCGCAGGCAGCCAAGCAAAGATGGGAAGGGAGAACCGGCAGGTTTGGGGTCTCCTTGAAAAGGAGAGCCACACCAGTGTGGGGTGGGGGGGACATTGTGAAGGGGGGTGGCAGGTGCAAAGGTCCTGGGGCAGGAACTACCTGGCAATCCAGGAAGGACAGGGAGACCCACACCAGGAGAGGCCTGGACTCCCAGTGGTGGGGCTGCAGGCCTGAAGCAAGCCCCATCCCCCACACTTGGCTAATGAAGCCCCAGCCCTCCCAGGTGCTCTGCCGGCAGGCAGGAGGGGGAGGCTTGCTCGCACAGGGGCTTGGTAATCGCACCTCTTGGGAGGAACAGACCCCAGAGTTTGGCCAGGCGCTCCCTGAGCGGAGAGAACCCAGGCTTTGGGGTGATGAACTTGGGCCAGGCCCTCTGAGCCCTCCTGCGGCCCAGGCCCCCCTGCCGGGCCTGGCTCCAGCCCGCCTAGTCCACTGTAGCAAGAAGTGGCCAGCTCCGTCCAACGCCTTCTGTGCAAGCCACTTAGCCAGAGTGGCCAGCTCTGGACGTCCCTCTTGGGCATTTCCCATCCACCCACTCCTCAGCTGTGACCCTGCTCGTCCTAGTGGCCTGAGCAGAGCCCCATCTCTCTCCTCTATCCCCACAACCTTGAGAGCCTCTCGCTGACCCTTGCGGGGTCAGATGGTTCCCTGTGCAGACGCGGCCTCCAGACTTAGCCAGCCCAAGCCGCTCTGGACTCTCCCTGTCCAAACAGAGGCCGCAGCCCCCCACAGGGGCTCCCAGGCCAGTGGCTGGACAGCACCTGCTCACAGCGTCCCCTGCCCAGGCCCTGTGCAGGGGACAGCCCACCCGCGCCCTGTGAGGGGCTGCCCCCAACTTCATCCATCTCAGGTTCGCTGAGTGTCAAAGTGCATGCGATTTCTTGTAAAAATGATCTGGCTGCTAATTAGGCTGTTTATAACTTGTTTCCCTGGTCGCTAATGATAATTAACATGCAAATTAGCTTGGGGAGGGGAGGCTCTGGGGCCCCGGTTCATTACCACGTTAATTACTGTTTGCATACTTAAGAATCACAGATACAAATGGCAGCATTTAGTGTAATGGCAAGATGATAATTACACCGCGGCATTTTGAAAAGTCATTTCGCTGTGTTATTTTTCTGCATGATTGATGACTCTGCTTGCCTCCTTGATAAACTTCGTTAGTTCAACCCAATACGGGCTGTGTGCAAAGCGGCGGCGGCTCCCGGCACAGCGCCATCAATCTCCAGTCCCCCGTTGGTTACAAAGTTTCAGGGGGAAGAAAAGGCGAAGGAAAAGTTGGGCAGCACGGCTGCCAACTCCAGAAACTTCTCCGTCTTAAAGGAGCAGCCCAGGGATCTGCGCTGCCCAGCAAGGACACAGGTGCTGGTTTGGGAGCAGCGACTCACCGCCACCCTGCCACCCTCGGGGGCAGGACCTCAGAAGCCACCCGCCTCGCCATCCTTCCCTCTGCCCCCACCTGCCAGGCACCTGCTGGGTGGGGCAGCCCAACCCGCCCTGAGGCCAACGTCCCAAAGGTGGGGGAGGGCCACCGTGAACAGTGAGTGGGCGCTGGGTGGCCAAGTGGGCGGCCCAGGAAGTGAGGAGCCGGGGATGTGTGGGGACAGTGGTGGGGCCTTGAAGGTGGACGCTGGGCTGCCAGGAAGGGAAAGCACAGAAGACCATGGAGGCGGCCCCTCCCTCTGGCCGGCCCCTGGGAGCCCTGGGAAAAGCCGTCCCCACCGAGCTGACCAGCCCTGGAAGGCCAGCCTCCCTCCTGGAGCTGCCCCTGAACTGCGCTGAGCCCGCATGGCGCCCAAAGCCCCTCTGCCAGGCGCACAGCCCCAGGACACCGCTCACGCCCCTGCTGCCCCCTACACGGCCGGAGGCAGAGAGTGACTCTGGAAACCCTCCCGGTGCAGCAGGTGGGCGGGTGACGGCAGCAGGGCCCTCCTCCTGCTGCATTATTGATCAGGGGGAACAGGAGCCCCAGGGCAGGAGGAGGCAGCTCCCTGGCAGGCACAGCTCCCAGGCGGTCAGGCGGTGGGCGTCCAAGGCTCCCTCCCCTGGGAGGCCGAGTCCCCAGTGCGGTAGCAGCAGGAGGTGCTGAGACTTCCGGACCCGGGTCTCCTGGCACCTGAGCGCCTCCCCAGGTAAACCTCCAGGGTCGGGGTGACTCCCTGCACAGAGGGTGCTCAGGGCCTTTCAGGGGAGTCCTGAGCCCTGGCAGCCAGGGAGGCCCAGGTGGGCTCGCACGGCTCCCCGCGCACCCCCAAGTGCTGGAGGAGGCCGGGATGGGCGGAGGAGGTGCCGGCGCCCACCTGTCTCCTCGGTTGGTGGGAAGGCAGAAAGTCCAAGGTCACCCCCTGGGGTCTTGGCGAGGTCACAGACGGCGGGTCCCCTTTGGGGTCAGGGTTGGTCTAGCCAAGTGTGTCTGCCCCTGGTGAGCGCCTGCAGGGGAGGGACGGGGCAGGTGGCAGGCTGGGGCCTGGGGAGGACGGCCATCACGGAGGGCCACTCAGGCCTGCCAGGAGCCTGAGCCGGCCCAGGTGGGGCTGCTCCTCCCTGTGTGCCGGGGGCAGCTCTGGGGCAGCTCTCAGTGTCGGGAGGAGCCCTGGCTGCCGCCTGGCAGGAGGAGTGTCCAGCCGCTGGACCTCATGGGCTGCACTGGGGCTGCAGGTGGCGCTGGCAAGCGCGGCAGGGCCCGAACCCAGCTCCCAGCTCTGCACTGGCACCGTGGTCAGACACGGAGGTCAGGCACGGAGGAATCTGGAGGTGGGCGGGGCCAAGGGCAGCCACTGGCCACCAGGGGAGTGAGCTGTGCTGTCTCCAGAAAGACGGGAAGATGGGTTGCACGGGGCTTCTCCAGCCGCCCCAGGAGCCAGGGCAGGGTCTGTGAGGAGTCCTCGGAGCAGTGTCCCCAAGCTCCTTCTGGAGCACCCAGAGGACCCCAAGCACCGCAGAGAGCCTAGCTGAGTCCCCGGAGCCCAGGCGCCCAGCACCCCACGAGCAGTGAGAACAAAGAGGAAGCAAGCTCAGCCCAGGTCTTCTCCACAGGCCAGTCCGGGTGCAGGAAGCCCTCCTCGTGGGTTCCGGGTGGCTTGGCTTGCCCTCTTGGGTGGGCCAACCTGACCTTGTGAATGGACCGTCAGAGCGGAGGAATGGCCCCTGGCACGTCCAGGGTCGTGTTCTCAGGGAGCTGACTCCTGCCCGGTCCAAGCACAGCAGGAGTCCAGCGGCCAGCATTCAGCCAATGCCTGATGCTTCCTAGCAGGGACATCCTGTCCCCCGAGGCTTTGTGTGACAGTGGCCTCTCCATGCTGACCCCACAGCTTTGACGGGCACAGGACACGAGGGGCACATTTTCAGGCCCCTGCAGCAGGACTCCAGGCAGAAATGGTGGCGGTCCCTTCAGTGTGAAGGGACTAAAGCACGGCGATCGCCACAGCGATGCCCCGTCCGGAGCCCAGATCCTGCAACTCCGTGGCCGCCGGCCTTGGCCTCCCCGCCCAGCTCCAGCTGCTCCGGCTGCAGCAGAAACAGAAAGCAGACGAGGGGTGGCAGGTGTCCTGGGCAGGCCGCCGCTCACCTGCACCCGGTGGCTGCCCTCCAGTGGGGACCCCAGCCCGACCCAGCCAGGAGGCCAGTTCATCCAGCCGGGGCCCGCGAGTCCTCACGCAGCCAGCAGAGACGCAGGGGGCACAGCGGGGCGGACGTGACCAAGCTGTCACACAGCCCTGCCACCTCTGCGCCCAGGCCTTCCCGCAGCCCCTCTGCAGCCGGCTCTGTTACCGCCTCGCCTAATTAGAGTGATTAAAATGAACGTAACAAAAGCAAATAATGGGGACTCTCTCCACGAACGGTCACCACCACACTGAGTGTCCCTGTCAAAGTCAAGAACTGGAGAAGAGGCCAGGCTGGACAGGCAGACCACCCTGATGACACACCTGCCTGCACCCTCCGACCTCCCCCCAGACTCTGCCTTTGCCACCCCTGGGGGTGGGCCACATCTCAGGAGGCCTGCCCTGAGAAGGACATCGGAGGCTAGTGCCCCTCCTGGGCCTGCTTCCCCTGCCCTGGCCTGGTGCCCGGGCACCTGGGCATCCTGAATTGGACACGAAACCAGTCCCCCCAGGACAGCACCCCACCCAGGGCAGCTGCCTTTGCCCTGGGCTCAGCTTCCCAGACCTGAGCCCCTCCTACCCTCCCTGCTCCGGCACCTTTCCTCCCCTGCAGTCCAGCCTCTGGGCCTGGACAGGGAGGAGGGCAGCAGCTGGGCAGGCTGCCAGGCAGGAGGGAAAAGGAAGGGAAGGGGCTGCAGGCAGGAAGGCCAATGCGGAGCCACCCGGGGGCGGGCCTGCAGGCAGCGGGCGGCTGGGTGCCAAAGGCCCCAGGTGGCCAGGGCACAAGTGCAGACCTGGTTGTACTGGACCAGGGTTCGCCCTGGGGGCGGTTCCCTGGCACCCAGAGGCCCCCACCCCAGCCCACACACTCTGTTCTCTGCCCTGAGGTGACCAGGGACAAAGGGCCTGGAGGCAGGCCCCTGGGGGCTTGCCCTGGGCGGGGCTGGTCCCAGGGTCGCTGAGTAGCCAGGCAGGGGCGGGTGTTGACGCTCTCCCAGGCAACGGGGCGGCTCTGCCTGGGGCCTGGGGCCTGGGCTCTGGGCAGTGTCCATTGGGCAGCTCTGCAGAACCCCACAGCCAGGGCTGGTGCAGAGCCACCCACGCCCACCACACAGCCAGGAAGGAGTGGGGTCGCCAGGGCCTTTGCCTCCCCAGCTCAGGGCTGGCTCAGCCCCAAACCGCAGGCGAGCGAGTCCCGTGAGTGTGTGAGCACCTGTGTCTGTGTGTCCAGGGAGGCTCTGGGGACCCGGGACAGAAGGCCCCAGGTCCTGAGTCCTCAGGTCAGAGGTTGGGGGGGAGGGGGTGGGGAGTGGTCCTGGAACCCCTCGGAGCCGAGCCCCATGTTGTGGGCCAGCGCTGCCCCCCATCCCCACCAGGGGCCAAGAGGTCCCCACGGTGCCCTCCCATGTCACCCAGGTGTGACAGGGCTCAGGCCCTGGTGGTACCGGCCAAGGCTAAGGGCGTGGCCTTCCTGAGGGGCCCTGCTAGAGGGGCAGGGGTGGACCTGGTGTCCCCTCAGGCCACCCAACTCCTCCCACGTGGGCCTCAGGGGTCATGTGCTCTCAGAGCAGGCAGGGTGGCCCTGTGGGAGGAAGCCCTGGCAGACGACCCCCTGCTGAGAGGACACCTCAATGCCCCTCAACACCTGGGCCAGTTCCCCCCTGCGGGGTCTGCACTGGCCTGGGGTCTCAGCGTGCCCTGGGCAGGGGAGGCTCCCTGAGGATGGTCCTGGGTGGCTGAAGGGCCAGTGGATGTCCACCTTCCAGACACTCACCCCAGCCCCCCTCCAACAGGCACCTGCAAGGACTGGACATGGGCCAGCGGGGGTCCCTGGTGTGATGTCAGCCCAAGAGCTCGTGGCCGGCCTCTGCCGGAAGGGGGACCAGCACCTGGCCCTGGGGGAGCCCCCGCTGGCCACAGCCTTCTACCTGGCCGCCTTCAGCTGCCACGCCCCCTCAGCTGTGCGGAGGGTGCAAGCAGCACTGGCTGAGGCCCGGGGGGCGCCCGTGGTGGCCACCCTGGAGGCCTGGTGCAGTGGGGACAGCCGCATTCCCGCCATCCACTGGGACGGCATGGCAGTGGTTTCCCTGACGGGGGCTCTGGCCTCTGCCTTTCTCCGCGCCCTCTGCCCAGACCACCCGGCTGCTGTCCTGCACTCGCTGGCCAGGCTGCTGGCCCACGGGCAGCACCGGGAGGTGGCCCAGCGCTGCACTGCCCTGCTGGACACTCACTGCCAGCAAGCCCTGGAGCTGCGGCTGACACGTGCCCTAGCCAGGGTCCTGTCGGGGGAGAAGGCGGGCGAGGGCGTGGCCGACTACCTCCAGGCCTTCGCGGCCAGCGCGGACCGGACCGTGGCCTTCATCCGCACCCACCAGCATGCGCACCTCCCCACGCTGCTCGGCGCAATCCAGAACCACAGCTCGGCACAGCCGGGGGCCACGGGCAGCGCCGCCCAGCAGGAGACCAACTGCCGGGGACTCCTGGCCGCCCTGGACCCCGAGGGCACGTGGAGCGAGCCCCTGTCCCCGGAAGCACTGCTCCGCGGTGGCAGGTATGAGGACAGCCTGGCAGCCTGCAGCAGGGCCCTGCAGCCGGACCCCCGCAGGAGCAGACCCCAAGGTAGGAGAGGCCTGCGTGGAGGGTGTGCGGGCGAGGGCGGGCAGGACTGCCCTCCAGAGCCGAGAAAGGAGCAGAGACCCGGCTGAGGGAGGAGCGTGCGAGGTCCCGCCTGGCAGCCGTCGGGGCAGGCTTCCTGGGCGAGGGGCCTTGGAGCTGAGAAGGGGGTTCCAGGCAGCAAAAGCGGGGCATGCGTGGCCCTGGGAAGAGCTTGCAAGTCACCACCAAGGGGCCCGAGTGGCTGCCAGGGAAGGGGTGAAGGGTGTGCAGAGGGTAGCCACGGCCAAGGCCTCCGCCTCGGGAGGGCTGGATTTCACCCTCCAAGCCACGCAAGGGTTTCCACTGTGCAGTGAGGAGAGCTGCATCTTTTAGCTTCTTATGGGTGTTGTGTTTGGGACGTGCCGTAGGAGCCAAGGAAAGAACCTGCTGGGAGGCTGGGAGGCTGGCGGCTGGAGGCTGGTCCAGACTGGGAGGCTGGGAGGCTGGAGACTGGAGGCTGGTGCAGGCTGGGAGGCTGGGAGGTTGCAGACTGGAGGCTGGTCCAGGCTGGGAGGCAGTGGCATCACCCCCAGGCTCTCAGGTAAAAGATGATGATCTCAAATCAGAGGAAAGGTTGTAGCAAAGCCACGTGTCTGAGCTGTCACTGGCTTAGGAATAAGACTGGCCAAATTTAATGGGGGAGAAGGAGGGTCACGAATCACTTAAGAGTTTGTAGAAAACTGGACTGGGGGGGCGGGGAGAGTAGATGGGAAAAGGGGGTCAGAGTTCTAGACACTCTCGGAATACAAGACAGCTTTCTGTTACTATAAAAAGAAACCCTGAGATAATGCACTTATAAAGAGAAAAGGTCTATCCTGGCTCATCATTTGCGGTTTCTGTTTGTGACTGACTGGCCCTGCAAACAGGGTTGTTTGCAAGATAGAGAGTGCACAGTGCCACGGCCACTGGCGACCTCAGCAAGGAGCGTGGCGAGGAGCCAGATGGAGAGGACAGAAGAGTGAGGGAAAATCTACTTCTGGGAATAAGCCGGAGCAGATTCCCTGAGACCCTCCACTGCAAGTCATCAGAACGTCAGTGAAGTTCAGAGTCCCGAGCCTCTGAGAGAGCAGGGGCTCACACTGGCCCGTGAGAGGGGCACCGGCCACCCAGGATGGGGGGCTTCCACCTGGACCATGAGACAGGGACAGGCATGAGGTGGTCACAGCAGAGAACCCCACAGAAACCCAGGGCCCGGGAGCTACAGCCTGCGGGAACGTGCGAGCAGGAAGAGCCCGGCCTGCAGGGCAGCCCGCCAGGAGCAGGACCGGGCCTGCCAGGGGCTCCCGGAACCGTCACCCAGCTCAGCACCCCAGCACCAGGTGGCTGGTGACGGGCAGCGAGGAGACTCTCCTACCGCTGCTCCTATGAGGCCCCATTTCCTAACGGTTCCGCCACCTCCCACTAGTGCCAGGGATGCGGGGCACTCTATAAACCATAGCCGAGGCTCAGGCGAGAGGCATGTGAGTGAGGCCCACTGAGACCCTCTGCTCAGTCCAGCCAGCAGATGGCCTCAGTCATGTAAGTGACCACAGGTAAGACCAACAGAAGAACTGCCCACGTCAGCTCAGCCCAAATTTCAAGAACCATGTGCCAATAAAAACGGCTGTTGTTTTAAGGCAGACGTGAGGGCCAAGGCAGGAACCCAGAGACTCGGGAGCCTGAGGCAGGAGGATCACAAGCTCAAGGCCAACCTGGGCAACCTGACGAGCCCCCGTCTCGAAATAAAAGAGTCTTAAAGGAAGGGGGACGATGCTCAGTGGTGAGGTGCCCTGGGTTCAATCCCCAGGACCACAAGGGAAAAAAGTGCTGGTGTTTTCGGCTGCCAAGCCCGAGGCTCACCGTGTCACAGCTGTTGGAATTGATCAAACTGCTGCCGGGGTCAGAGCCCGAGCTTCCTGTTAACCGTCGCATGGTAGTGGTGCGACCTTACGGCTCTTGGCCTCCGATACGTGTACACAAGTGTGACGCCCACTCAGGGCGATCGGCCTCGTCCTGTGCAGAAAAAATAACACAGTTCTAGGTGGATTATATGAATAGCTAAATCTTAGTTTCTAAAAGAAAATGTAAGAGGATATAATTAAGACCTCTGTGAACAGCTGGGTTTCTTCAGATACAAAAAGTGGAGACAATAAAGAAAAACCTGATGTATTTGATTAAATTAAAAACTAAGAACTTTTGTTTTGAAAATAGAAGGACCATCCACAGAGAGAAAATAGTTCCCAGATAGACAACGGGCGAAGATTCGGTGGGCAGAGCACTTGGCGAATTCCTGCCTGTGGATGGTAAAAACCCACAAAGGAGCCGCGAAAGCGTTTCCCAGAAGACAAAGCCCAGATGGCGGATCACCGTCAGAGCAGTGGGCACCGCGGTAACGAGCCCGAGGCAAATGAGAACGGTGACAAACAGGCTGCCCCCGGACTGGGGGAATTAATTAGTGAACCTCACGAGGAATCAGGAAAATGAAAATTAAAACAACGATGAACAGACGGTAAGAGCTGTTAAACCCACAGCAGAAACCTGGCCTCCAGGAGGGTGGAGTGGCTTCAGGACAGACGTGCCCCGCAGGGGACAAGGGTGACTCCTCAAGGGCACCAGGCGAAGGTGCTGGACAGTAGCTGTGTGCAGCCAGAAGCTGGCCCACCCTGAAGGACCAGGGGAGTGGGAGGCACACGCGGCAGCTTCGGGGGCTTCCTAGTGCCACAGAAAGCTGCAGGCTTGAGGTGACGTGGGACAGAGTTCAGGGCTGGGAACGTGGCCAGGAGGAAAATCCTGAGACAGAGCCACAGAGGAGGGCAAGGTCCCAAATGGGTACATTCAATCCACTTAAGCCCTTGGCAGACCGTGGTATTACACGTGCGTGGGAAAGACTAGGTAGCCTGAGAAAAGCGGCAGATGGAGGCTGGCGCCGTCAGGCACCACTTGGAGCGCGAACCCAGCCTGGTTGATGAAAACGAAGTTCAACCCTTCAGAGGAACATAACCAAATCCAGCGTCTCTATGAGGCTGCAATGAGACAGCTAGTGCACAGGTTGAAATCCCAGCTGGGGCTGGGGCTGCAGCTCAGGGCAGAGCACTGGCCTACGCAAAATAAAATACAAAATACGAAAACTAGACGTTCAAGGAAAAGGAAAAGGAAATCTGAGCAACAGTCAGGAGGAAAAGAAAGTCAACAGAAACTGACCTCAAGAAAATCCAGAGGCTGGAATTACCAGACCAAGGGCTTTGAAGGGATGATTTAGATATATTCAAAGGCCAAAGAAGCTCTGGTCGTAATGAATGAACAAATGTGGAGTCTCAGTGGATAAATGGAAGCTATAAAAAAGAACCAAGTGGAAGCTCTAGAACCACGTATGGTGGCCTGCATCCACAGTCCCAGCGACTAAGGAGGCTGAAGCAGGAGGAGAGCCTGAGTCTAGGGGTTTGAGGCCAGCCTGGGTAACATAATGAGAGCCTGGCTCAACAAGAGGAGAGGAATAGAAATTCTAGAATTGAAAATGCAATAACTGAAATGAAAAATCATAGCAAAATGGAACAGAAAAGTCAGGAAATTGAAGACAGAATATAAATTATCTGATAAGAAAAAGAACAGAAGAAAAATGAGCAGAGCCTCAGTGACCTCAGGACGGTACACAGGAGGCTACTGTGACTGGAGTCCTGGAGGGGAGAGGCCACACTGTCCCGTGGTGAGAAACAGCTGCTCTCCTCGGCCCCAGGGCTCCCTCCACTGCAGCGTCACAGGGCCATGAGCCAGAGCAAAACTCAATGTCAGTCACCGAAAGGAAAGGCCCCGTTTCTGGCTTTGGCCACCAGGACTAGACGGGGGTGACCCTGCTGTTGGTTAGCCAGTCTCGGGGTGAAAGATGCTCTCTTCTGGATTCTGTGAGCCCTGAGTTAAACTCACAGCCCTGTGAGTGTGGACGGGAACACAGGGAAGGAGCGTGGGTCATTATCGTCCGCTAAGGGGTGGATCTAGAATGTCCCCCAAAAGCTCAGTGTGTCGAAGTCTTGGTCCCCAATGCAGCGATGTCCAGAGGAGGGGCTTTGAGAAGTGATCGGTGGCCAGGGCCTTGACCTCATCAGTGGACTAATGGAGCACAGGGAGGAGGCAGAAGCTGGGGCAGGAGGGACGTGACTGCAGGGTAGGCCACAGGGAACATGCCCTGGGGACTTCCTCTGTCCCTGCCCCTTCCCCTTGCTCTCTCTGCCTCCAGCCTCCAGCGCTGAGCAGCTTTACTCTGTTCCCCCATGACATGACCCCGTGCCTCAGGTCAGAGCAATGGAGTCCACAGCCTGTGGGCTCAAGCCTGGAGCTGAAATAAACCTGGCCTCCCTTAGGTTGCTTTTCTCAGGTACTTTGGTCACAGTGATAGAAAGTGACACAGAAATCATCCCCAACCTAATGCAGGGAAGGGAACTGAGACATGGCTGGATTCAGTAAGTGGCCCCAGTCTGCCTGCTTAGGGTCACTGGGTGCCATTGCCTCCCTCCTGCACCCGGGAGGGGAGATCTGATTCATAAGGAGAATATCAGGTCTCAAGGGGCCCAGAGAAGGCAGGACACAAAGATGTGCACGGAACAGCCGGAGTTCGGACGCTGACCCACAATCAGCGTCCCTCCAAACTCCAACTCTCACCTGGGGGATGAGGAGGTTTGCTGAGTCCCTAAGAAGAAACTCAGTCCTAACTCCATCATTCAAATGTCAGGGGAAGGCAGGCACGGTGACTGGGGAGGCTGAGGCAGGAGGATCTTAAATTCAAGGCCAGCCTTAGCAACTTGGCCAGACTCTGTCTCAAAACAAAAACTAGAAGGGACTGGGGGTGGAGTTCTGTGGCAGAGCACCCCTGAGTTCAGTTCCCAGTGCCAAATAAATAAGTTCAGGAGGAGGAAAGTAAAATTTCCATTTGGGTTAAGAGGTGGGTGGGCCTTGGACTCACTGGGGAGCAGTGCTTGAGGTCCAAGGCAGATTTCCACACACCCCGCCCGGCCGTGGGCTGGGTTCTGGTCCCGCTGGTCCCTATGGGACTGGGGTGCCTCCTGCCCGGCTGGTCCTGGCCTACGGAGTCTGCAGGGAGATGCCCTGAGCAGGACTTCAGAGGAGCTGGTGGGGCCACCGCCAAGGGGGTGTCCCTGAAGCAGGACGGCTCCTGTTTCTTTCTTTCTCCAGACGAGCGCCTGGCCACCCTGCTGGTCACGCGCGCGGCCGCGGCCTTCTTCCTGGGGGGCCGCACCGGCGATGTGCTGCGGGACCTGCGCGAGGCCTTCCGCGAGAGCCCGTGCGCGGCGCGGCGGCGGCTCCACGCGGTGCTCTCGGCTGCAGACCGGGAGCGCGTCCGGCTCCAGGCGCAGGAGGCCGCGGACCTGGGCTTCGCCCGCTTCCAGGAGGCCGTGCGGAGGCGCCCCCAGCTTCGTGAGGACGCGGGACGTGAGGTGCTGGTCCCGGTGACGCACGCGCTCCGCGTCCTGCTCCGTTTACAGCCAGCAGGGGAGCGACCTGTGCTGGGCACCCGCCTGGCGGAGTGCCTGCTGCTGGCCGGGGACGTGGCGGGAGCCCGGGCGCTGTGCGAGCGGCTCCTGCGGCCCAGGCACCCTGGGGAGCTTGCTGGGGACCTCGAGGAGGGCCGAGCGCCTCTGCTGGCGCTGCGGGGCTTCTGCGCGCTGCACGTGGGCGACGCGCGGCGCGCCAGGGAGGACTTCCAGGCGGTGGTGGAGCAGGGCGCTCCGCATCTGGGCGGCTGCGTCCGGGCCCTGTGCGGCCGAGGGCTGCTGCGGGTGCTGGCCGGCGGCGCCTTCCTGGGAGCGCTGGATTATGTCACTGCGTGCCGCCTGCAGCCCGAGGAGGCGCTGATGGCTGCCAAGGCCTACGTGCCCTGGAACCAGCGGGGGCTGCTGCTGACCGTCCTGCGGGAGGAGGGCCGCAGGATGCTGCTGCGCAGGCGGGACCCTGGCCTTGCGGGCGCGGCCGGCTGCAGGAGCAAAGCCGCGGAGACCGACGTCCCCTCAACGCAGGAAGGGTGAGAACCAGCCCCAACAGGGAGAGGGGCTGCGGCTTCCCTGCGGCTCCCGGGAGGTGGCCAGGGGGGTTTGTTTCTGTTTCACCTGGGAGAAAACCGGGCAGAGTGTCTGGGTGGCTTCCAGGCATCGCTGACGATGCAGCCCCAGTTGAGGGCTTGGGGTCCTCGGTGGGGCTCCTGCACTGTGGGCCTCACCTCTGGGGGGAAATTAGAAACTCCCACGGGAAAGGAAACAGTAAAACCCATCAGCCGGCTGCTGAGGCTCCTCCTTGTGCAGATGGAACACACCTGTGCTGGACGCACAGCCCATGGCCTGCTGTTCCCAGGAGAGGTGAAGTCCCCTGTTGCTAGGAGCACTTCAAGGCCACAGTGTCCTGTCCCGCGGCTGCTGTTCCTCCTGCCTCCCTACACCGCAGGGTTCTGCTCTTGGTAGTAAGGCATGGTGGGGACGTCCTGTGTCCCCGATGCCCTGCCCTTCAGTTGGGAACAGTGTTGCTCTGGGTGAACAGCAGCCCCAGGGCAGGGTCCTGGACCTCAGAGCTGCCCGCCCTGCCCTGGTGCCTTCTGTACAATTCCTTGCCAACCTGATGGGTGCCAACCTCCAGCTGCTCTCGTGTGCACTCCAGTGGTGGGAGGAAGGCAGCCACGTGAACTGCATGGAGACAGAGGCCTCGGGCGGGCGCCCCTCCGCAGTCACCCCTCGCATCCTCTGCCTCCAGGCCTCGTTTGACCTTTGCCTGGGCTTGCTGGTGAGGAGGCATTGGTGTGATGGGGCCGTTTACATGTGTTCTCTCTGGGACGTGCCAAATCCCAGGCTCTGGCCCCTTCTCACAGTGGAAGGTCAGTGACATTCCCATGGGCACACCAGGAACATTCCAGGTGCATCCTGCCTGCTAACAACGCCCCTCGAGCCCAGCAAGCCAAACTGTGAACCCACGTTTTTGCAGAAAAGGAAGCCAAGGCAGGGTCTACTCAGGGTCAGCACTGCTACTGACCGTGACATGGATTCAGTTCCTCCTTCTGGCAAGTGCCAGATGGGTGGGGTTGTCAGAAGACCAGGAGGGTGGAGCTGAGGGCCATGTTGGAAAGAGTGTGGTGTAATGGCCGTTCCTCTGCAGCGGAGGGAGCTGCCCAGGACAGCACTCACCTGGGCCCAACCTGCTGAGCAGGTGAACGGGGTGGAGGGAAGGGGCCGGCCCACCCTGAGCCACGCTTTGCACAGGGATGCCCACGGCGTGTACCAGCTGGCCACGATGCTGATGGAGCTGGACGTGGAGGACGAGGCCACTCAACTCCTGGCAGCTGATGCCCTGTACCTCCTGGGCCGCCTGGAAGATGCCCACAAGTCCCTGCTGGTGGCCCTCTCCCGGAGGCCCCAGGCAACCCCGGTGCTGGCACGGCTGGCCCTGCTGCAGCTGCGGAGGGGCTTCTCTTACGATGCCAACCAGGTGGGAAGGCTCAGGCGGGCTGCCGCAGGGCAGGCGAAATGGGCACAGCTGTGCAGAGGGCAGCAGGCCTCCTGGGGCCCCCACTCACCACCCTCCACCCTGGACTGTGGAAAGCCTTGTTCTGCCCCAGCTCTGCCACCTGCAGCAGGTCCTTGCCTCTCTGACCCTCAGCATTCTCATCTGTGCCCGGGTCTTGCAGATTGTCGTAATTAGCTGGGACAGGTACCCCAGGGCCTGGCAGGGACGAAGAACTGATCACAGGCTGGGCTTCTCCCCAAGCCTCCCGCACAGGCTAGGCTTGGACGTGGTCCTGCGTGAGATGGGGAGTGGATATCAGGGGAGGACCCCAGGCCTCAGCCCCCGCCTGCCTGCCTCTGAGACCCCTCAGCTCCCAGGATGGCAGAGCCTCCCCTGCCTCCCCTGTTGTGGAGGCTCCCATTTGGGCCAGAGGCAGCAGGTTATGTTTGGGGGACTTCAGACTCTGGAGTCCAGGATGAGGCACCTGCTCCCTTCTTCCTGCTCCTCTGCCTGGTTTGGGATCCTGACCCCCTTGCCCCAGGCAGAAAGGTAGGAGGGAAGGACACCCCGGAACTTGCTATCCTTCCACTCTGCCCTGGGGCCAGTGTCTGGCCAGAAGGGGGCAGTATTGGGTCTCCTTGGTCTGGAGCCATAGAGGGGAAGAGATGTCTGCCTGGGGTCTTGCACTGCCCGGAGCACAGACTGACCCTGCCGGGCCCCTCCTGGGATTCTCCACACCTTCTGGACGCCTCCCTGAGCCTCTGCCCCTGGTTGGCTGGACAGCCCCTTCCTGGTGATTGCTGCCCCGGCCCTCCAGGCGGCACGTGGAGGTGGGTCTCCCCCCTCCAGGGTCAGAGGAAGCCAAGGCTGGGGCACTGGAGAGCTTGGCCCGCCCTGGCCACCAGCAGACAGTGGGCTACAAGCGCAGCTGGAGCACTCCTTGCTCCTCCAGCCCTGGCTTTCCTGTGGTCCAGGCTGGGGACCCTGTCCCTGCCCTCGGGAGCCCCCCCCCCACAGCCAGGTGGGGAGACAAGATACCTGCAAAGACTCACAGTTCATGGCAGATCTAGTGCTCAGCACAGGCAAAAGGCCCCTGGGCTGGAGGAGGCAGTGAGGGCCTGGTGGGCAGGGCACACAGCCTCGGTCAGCGAGCAGGGTCTGGGGGAGCCAGAGGCAGGTGGTGGCAGCGACTCTCTCCTGCCCCAGCAGTTGGTGAAGAAGGTGGTCCAGTCCGGGGACACGGCCTGCCTGCAGTCCACCCTGGACATCTTTCACCACGAGGACCGACTGCGGCTGCAAGGCCACTGCCATGCACGGGCCCTGAGCATCCTGCGAGCGCGGCCGAGTGGGGCAGACAGTGAGGGCCACACCAGGGAGGCCATCGCCTACCTCTCTCTGGCCATCTTCGCTGCAGGTAAGAAGATCCCGCCTGCCCAGGGGTCTAGGCCTGGGCCAGCTACTTGGGAGACTCGGGGACTGAGGACAGCTTGCTTCACAGGTCTGTGTGCCCTGGGAGCCCCTGAGATGGACAGGAGGGGCCACCCACTGAGGGCATCTTACACTGAGGCCCTGGTGGTCCAGGAGACAGGCCAAGGCCTGAGAAGGGTCTGGGCCAGCTGGGCCTGAGCCGTCCCCTGCCCTGGCTCCTGGGCTGCTGTCCCACGCAGTCTGGGCTCCAGGGGTGAACAGACCCCTTTCCCAGCTCCTCCCCTCCCTCCAATGGGGGACGTGAGATGCTGGCTCCCCTCGGCCTTCCCGGCAATAGTGCCCGAGGCTTCGTGTGCACACACCAGGCTTCGTGTGGCACACAGGCCGAGCCACCCACCCCCAGAGGCTGGGCACAGGGATGCTGGGTGTTCTCAGTGCTGTGTGGGCACGAGGTGCTGAGACGGAGGTCAGGTCTTCCTCAGGTTCACCACCAGCTCCTGGTTGTGCCGCATTGGCAAGTGCAGACCCCCAGTCAGCCCGCAGTGGGTTCCTCCTGCCCACGAGGGGCCCACGCGATGGCAGGGAAGGAACGGGGCTGGGAGCACTGGACAGACCCCAGAAGTGGGGTGGTAGTGGTGTCCTCTCTGGGGAGGGGCCTCTTCCTCTTGGCACGTGGAGGCTCCTCCCCGGCTGCCCACCCAGAGCCTCACACCCTCCCCGGCTACCCCGGGAATGTCCCTATCACCCCTCACCTGGCCCCACCTCAGAAACAGTGCAGTGCCCCCACCTCTCTGAAGTCCCTGGCTGTCCACCAGTCCTTGATGCCACCCCTCCTAATGGGCTCCTTCCCCTGCAGCCAGGGACCTGCCTGGCCTGATCTCCAAGGGGGGCCCCACAGCCTGGGCACCAGGAGGGACCCTGGACCAGTGGCCCAGCCACAGCCATGTCCTGACCACACCCACTTCCCACAGGGACGCAGGCCAGCGAGTCCCTGCTCGTCCGAGCCCGCTGTTACGGGCTCCTAGGGCAGAAGAAGACGGCGGTGTTTGACTTCAACTCCGTGCTGCGCGCCAAGCCAGGGAGCGTGCCGGCTCTATGCGGACGGGCCCTCGTGTACCTGGCCCTGGACCAGCTGCAGGTGCCGGACACTCTCCTCACAGGGGTGGGCAGTGGGGCAGGAGACCAGGATGTGGCCTTCCTCCTCCACCCAAGGAGAGTGGGCAGGGTCAGGTGTCCATCAGAACCCCCGCCCCCTGCACTGCGGGTGGAGGAGCTGCACCCCACAGGTCTACTTTTGGGGCGTCTCCCAGCCTCAGCCTGCATGGACAGATGTGCAACCCGAGGGTAGATGGAGGCCCCCCAGCTTGAAACACTCCCTAGTGGCTGCAGGTGTCCCTGTGCAGAGCCGAGGCCAGGAGATGTCCTCTCCACTCGCTGGGCTGCTGCCCCAAGACTAGGAGGACAACAGAAAATCATGAAGCCAAAAGTGGGTCCCTCAGAAATATCAAAACTGACACCATTAGCTAAATGGACTTAAAAAGAGAGAAGAGCCAGGGCGGTGGCCACACCCGTGGCGACTCGGGAGGCTAAGACAGGAGGATCGAAAGTTCAAGGCCAGGTTCAGCAACTTAGCAAGGCCCTGTCTCAAAATTAAAAGTATTTAAAGGGCTGGGGATGTGGCTCAGAAAGTGGGGACATGAGCCCCAACTCCACAGAGGCGAAGGGACGCAGGAAAGTGCCAGGCACAGCCGCTCAGCAGGACCACAGGCCAGCAGACGCCTGGGCAGAGTGGGACAAAGAAGCGGGAAACTAACCAAGAGGGTCGTGAAGAAACGGAAAACCCGGAGGCCGCCCATGGCCACCGAGGGGAGAGCCTGGGCCCGGGCAGCTCGCTGGTGAGTGAGTCTCTGAACACTCAGAGATGTAACCCAGCTCCCAGCCTCTCAAGAAAGACCAAAGAGGATGGAGAACTTCCTAACTATCCCAAGGCCCGGACATCCGACGCCAGGCCAGAGTGGACAGGAATACCAGGGAATAACCCCACGGGCACGGATGCCCACGCCCTCGCAGAGCACGACCAGTGGGCTTTGTCCACAGCGCGTGAGGTGGTTCAACACAGTCCCCGTCAGGGGTCCGGGCATCAGCAGAACGCAGGGAAATACGTGACGCTGGACATCTAATCCAGCTGGAACCGAGAGCTTTCCTGGTGCCACAGGGACTCAGGTGAGACCCCAGAAGGGCCACTCTATGAGAAGCCAGCCCCTACCTGAGGACTGAGTTCAAGATGGACATCCGCCTGCTCTACCAAAGAACAAAGCCACGCCTGGCCAGACCAGAATGGCCCCCTGGTGACCAAAGGTCCACCAGAACAAAACCCAGCACCCTCCCGCCCCAGAGCACCAGTCGAAACCCTCAAACATGCAGAGAACCAGGAGTGTGACCCTGAGCAGGAAAGTGCACGGCAGTAGAAGTGGCCCCTGGGACGGCCGCAGGCTTGCAGGCACCGCCTGACCCCCAGAGCAGCCACAGCATGTGAAGGGGTGGAAGAATCCAGAGGAGGTGTCAGAGGGACAGGCACAGAGCCAGAACTCCACAGGACTGGGTGAGGAGGGCCCACGGGGCTCGTCCACCCTGAAGACAGCAGGCAGTTGGCTTTTAAGAGCGGGTGCTCCAGTGGCCCCTGGGGCAACTGACCAAGCCACTTCACCTCTGGACTCCCAGAGGGGTGAGCCCTGGAACAGCGGCAGGGACTCCCAAGAAGCCCAACCAAGCCAAGAACCAGTGAGCCACGCTCAGCGCTCTCTGGAAAGGAAGGAAGGAGACTACGGCTCAGAAGCAGCCAGCGGGGAGCAGACAGCACTTGGGGTGCAGGAGGGGACGCCACCTGAGGACCCATGGAAGCCACACTAAGAGATAAAGGTGCCCAGAACTCTCTCTGCAGCTGGAACTTCCCTAGAGACCTGCCTGGACCAAGGAGAGGGGGTGCCCAGCAGCGCTGCCGGCCCCGACTCGGGGGCCGCTGGCTGGAGACCTTGGATCACAGGCGTGCCTGTCCTGCCCTTGGCTTCTCTGGACGAAGCTCCCTGGTAAAAATGGTCGCACTGTGCAAGGAGGTTTCCAGCTTAACTAACAACGTGGCAGTGGGGGCGTGGTTCGCCATCGTGGGCGTCTCACCGTGCGTGGAGAAGTTCCGGAGCTCCACGCACACCGCGCACCTTGAGCCCCTGTTGGACCTGAGGAGCGAATGCTAAAAACAATACAGGGAGGCACAGTTCAAAGGCCAGGGAGGGACAGAAATGAAGCACTGCTCAGTAAACCCCAGAAAGGTAGGAGGGGAAGACAGGGCACAGAGGACAGGGAAAAGGAAAGGAGGGACGGCACGGGCCCCACTGTCCACCAGGACAAATGTCCCACCTTACCTGCTCATCAAGGCCCTGCCTCGGGCCTGGCCTCCTGTGCTGCCAGGGCATGGGCAGGGCCTCCGCCTCCGAGCAGCACGCCCAGCCCTCGCTTTTCCTGCCTGCGTCTTGCTGCCCCTCAGGCCCCAGCCCAGCCCACCTCTGTGCCATGGCCCTCAGGGAGCGCCTTCCTGTGCCCCATACCAAGCCCCACTTCCCAGACCCCAGGACACTTGCCAGAACTGGGTGCTCTGCCCCTGGGGTGCCACGGCCCCAGGCTCTGTGAGGAGCACTGATGACTGCCTGAACCCGCTGGCTCCGGAATCACCCGCTGGGGGCAGCTGCCCAAGGAGGGCGCCACGGGCCTCGGGCAGGTCAGGGCTGAACTCAGAGGACTGATGGGCAGATGCAGGGTCTGGGCTCAGAAAGGAGTCTCAGGGCTGGTGACTGTGGGGGATGAAAGCCAGGGAGCTGGGTCCTTCAGATGCCAACCAAAGCTGGGATGGGTCATGAGGCTGCAGCCATGGAGGGTGGGGAAGGGCAGTGAGCTGGGTGCAGCAGACCCTGGAGGATCCCAAGGAGAGGACCAAGGCCCAAGAGCATGGAATGTCCCTCCCGCTGGGATGACTCATGCACCCAGGCTGCCCTCTTCCCTTGCAGGACGCTGTGGACGACATCATCTCTGCTCTAAGACTTGACCCGGGGACTGTGGTCCCTGAGATCCGCTCTCTGAGGCCAGAAGCCCAGGTGCCGCTTACACAGGGCCTCCACTCCCGCTGCCGGGCCCTCCTGAGCCAGACTCTGGACACGGGGGTCTCTCTTGGGGACGAGGACACCCAGGGCCTCCTTGCAGTGGGGGAGGCACTGACCAAAATCGATGCCACACAGCCCAGCTGGCACCTCCTGCTCACAGACATCCTCATGGCTCTGGGTACGTGTTGTCCCAGGAGTGGGGGACACAGACATCTGTCCCCCACTCCTGATCCCCTGCGATCTTCTCTGAAACAGAAGACGAGCCCTGACTGCAAGGCTCCTGAGGCCCCTTCACCCCAATTCCATGGGCTCAGAGCCCTGTGGGCACACTCTGCAGGAGGGGCTCACTCTCCCTGGATCTGGGGGTTTGCAGAGGAGCCCGCTCCTGCCCCGCACACACTCACGCTCTAGGAAGCAGGGGTCCACTGCGGTCCAGGGGAGGTCATCCCCTTCCCAGCCCCTGTGTGCCAAGTGTGGGTCTCTCCTGCCAATTCCACATCACCTGGTGCCCCCACCTCCTTGAGGGATGCTCTCAGCATCCTGCCTTTGTCCACCAAGAGCTTCAGGAGGGCCACCCCACCTCCTACCACTCACACCCAGCCTGCTCTGCTCGCGAGGCCCAGCCTCGCCCGAGGACCTCAGGAGAGAAGGCAGTCCCTGTGGTGACCTCCAGGAGGGCAGTCCAAGCCCTGCTGCCCCACTAGGGGTCAGGCAGTGGGGTCGGGGGTAGGTGACTCCACACAGCCTGGGTGGATTCCCAGTGTGCAGCTCCATCTCCGGCCTCCTGGGGCCAAGCCTGTGTCCATCAGCTGACCCTAGCCAGCATGGAGCAGGGAAGGCTCGTCTCACCCTGTGCACTCCCCGGTCCCCAGCCACACCCCCAACTGTCCTTCTGGACCCACAGGCCGCTTCGAGGAGGCTGCCACCCACCTGCAGGAAGGCCCGCACCCCACCCCACCATCAGATGCTGCCCACGCCCGGCAGGGCCTGCTCCTGCTCAAGAAGGGAGCCGTGCCCGCTGCAGCCCGGGCTCTGCAGGGTCTGGCCGAGACCGATGCCCAGGACCTGCGCTTCCTGCTGCAGCTCCTGGGGGCCTCAGAGCGGCAGAACCTCTCCCAGGTGCGCACAGCCCCCGCAGCCCCCACGGGCTTGAG
Source organism: Glaucomys volans (assembly GCA_020662805.1). Classification (NCBI taxonomy): domain Eukaryota; kingdom Metazoa; phylum Chordata; class Mammalia; order Rodentia; family Sciuridae; genus Glaucomys; species Glaucomys volans. Next base: position 29,143 of record JAJEJO010002595.1, read on the forward strand.
ACCCTGGGGCCCACCCCGCAGGCCCCTCTCCACTCCCCACTGCTGGGTTGGTTCCTGCTGATCTGCGGTGGGGTGTGAGTGGGAAGTGCCAGTCTTGCCCTGGAAGATGGGCCTCTCCCCCCGACCCACACACATTCCCACAGCCTCTAGGCCTCTTCGAGGCCACCCAGAGCTCAGGTCAGGCCAGGAGAGCAGGTTTGGAGCTTTGGGGCCAGGGAGACCCAGGGCCACCCCCGCCCCCAGTGTTCCTGGGGAGCTTCCCTTTCTCGCTGCCCCTGGGTCCTGGCAGCAGGACCTCCCCGGGCATTTCCATGAAGGGGCTGGGGGCCGGGCTGGGGTCTCCCCGCGGAAGACCGCGCTGCGGTTTCTGGGATGGGAGGAGGGGCCAGCCGACGGGAGCCTCAGAGACCCCCAGGGACCGCTGCGCCAGGGTCGCGAGCTCTGATGGGGTCCTGGTTGGTGAGTCTCCAGCTACCCGGGAATGGCAGGGGTCTCTGCCCAGTGACTGACTTTGGCCGCGGAGTGTCGCTGTACTGTCGCAGGGCGAGCGGCGCCTTTCCCGCGGCACTCCCGCAGCACTGCGCCTGCGCTCCCCTGGCACCGCGGCGACCCGGGCTCCGCGCAGCGGGGCCTAGTGCGGTCGCACTGCTGCATCGCGCGCCTCCGCGTCCGCGCCCGCGCACATCCGCGTGTCTCTGCGCAGGGCACTGACAGCCGCGGGCAGGGCCAGCCCAGCACAGTCGGTCAAGCGTGCGCGAGGAGCGCCGGAGCCCACTGGCCCGCTTGATGCCCCTCGGTCTCGGGAGGGTCGGGAGAGCTCCTGAGCCCCACGTTGCAAGGCCCCAGGACCCTGATCCTGGAGCAGCCTGGGGACACGGCACCACTGGCGCTTGCTCCCTTCAGCAGTACCCTGCGAAGCCCTGGGATGCTCTGCGCCTTCCTTTGGGTGGCAAGGGTTTGGACTGGGGGGCGGGGGATGGCTTGGCACAAGACCAGCTGCAGCGAGTACAACTGGACTGCCTGATGAAGGCAGAGAGGGACACCAGAGAGACTGGTCCGCAGTCTGCCTTATTCCTCGGGTACTGGGGAGCCACTGAGGCCGTGTGAGGCTGGCAGGTTTATTGTGGAGTGTCTTGGGATTTCTGTCCATAGCTGTGCAGAAGCAGGGTCCCTGGAGAGGAGATAAGGCATTTGGCAGCTTTCGGAGTGTGGGCTTCAGCTCAGAAAGGAAATGGCCCCGGGGGCAGGGAGGTGGCAGGCTTGGCCAGCAATGACTGTCAGCCTGGCAGTTCAGAAAGGAGGGCTAAGGTGGACAGTGCTCACTGACTGGCCTCTGGCCCTGCCCCAAGTGCCCCTGAGGCTGGGGGCAAGTCCAGCACACAGCAGACCCAGCACCTCGGCATCCATGGGCCTGCGACATGCAGAGCTGGAGGAGGAGGGCGGGCAACGTGTTTTGTCCCCAGCCTTGACTTTGGTGCAGGGCTGCAACAAGGGGGAGCCAGTTTGTGCACAGCTGGCCTTCCCCTCCTGACCTTGGGAGGTGCTGCACCCAGGGACTGGGCTGGGAGAGGCCACCTTGGCTCCTTGGCAGCAGCCTGTTGGAGGGCCCGCAGAGAGGTTTTGAAGATCACCAGAGGCCTGCCAGGAGCAGGGGCTGTAGGGCTGCTCAAGGGAGGTCAGGAAATCAGGTGTCCCAGCTGAGTCCCAGGGAGAGTGGCTGCTGAGCCCCGCCTGGCAGCGTCCAGGGTAGCGGGAGTTGCAGGGAGGGCCTCTCCATCAGCAGGTGAGGGCCGTGGGCCTTCCAGGCTGACCCTGTACTGCCTCCCTCCCTACGTGTCCTCTGCAGGTGGCAGCCCAGGAAGCCAGCATCCTCCTGGGCACAGGGCACCCCCGGCGGGCACTGGGCTACTGCTCATTGGCCGTCCTGGCTGGTGGTACTAGGACCTGCCACCTGCGTCTCCGGGCTGCCTGCCTGGCTGAGCTGCAGGAATTTAACCGGGCACTCCAGGACATGGACCGTGTGATCCAGGACAGAGCCCTAGATGGTGACCTGCCAAGGCAGGCAGAGGACTTCAGCTTTCGGGGCCACCTGCTGCTGAGCCTGGGCGATGAGGAGAGGGCCACAGGGGCCTTCGCCCAGGCCCTCGAGCTGTCGCCTGCCCTGGCCCAAAGCTGCCTGTGGGAGCAGCCAGGCCAGGCGCCCACCACCAGCATGTTCCTGCGCCTCGGGCAGTGCTGCCTGGAGGAACAGCGCTGCGGAGAGGCCTGGACGGTTGCCCAGAGTGGCCTCTTGGTGAACCCCAACCACAGCGGCCTGAAGAGGCTGAAGGCTCAAACCCAGAAGGAAGCCTCCTCCGGCTGCCGGCTGCTCTGACCAGCCGCTGTCCCTCTGCTAGGCCCCATCCCTGGGCACCCTGCCTCTCTCAACCTGGAGTGCCCCCAGCTGCCCCAACCAGTGCCTGCCACCTTCCTGGCCCTTGGGTGGCTTGGTGTTGGGGGGCCAGCCTCCCACCTTCATGGAAGCCTCCCAGCCTTCCCACCTCTCAGCCCCTGCGTTGGGCAACCTCCCACAAAGCTGGGGTCCCTTGGCATGCACCTGGGGCTCCAGCTGCAAAGCAGCCTCAGGTTTGGTCCCTGGCTTGGGATCCTGCAGATTCCCCTGTCCCCTCTTCCTGCTGGGAATCTTCACTTCCTTCCTGATTTTCCAGGATTTCCCAGCACAGGTCCTTGCCATGTCACTCCTCCACCCGTCCGTCTCCAGCCATCCTTCTGCCTGTCCATCTGTCCATGCACTGGCTGGGGTGGGCCAGGTTCAGGGAGTTCTGGGAGCCAGGCAGGTGGCCAGGGGTGGAGCCACAGGGGTGGAGGCAGGTGCCTTTGCTCCTGCAGTCCTCCCCACCAGGCCTCCTGCCCCGCCCATTCGTGTGAGGACCTCTCAGAGTTGGTGGCAGCAAGCCTGGAGGGGTGTGTCCTCAAATCCAGCGGGAGCCCCTCCAGCCCACTCCTGCGTCTCCCTCCCCAGGGTAACATCCACGTCCCCCGGTTCATCTCACAGGGGAGTCAGGTCCATCTTCCCTGCCTGGCACCTTGCTGTAGCCTGAATGTTCCTGTCCCCTGGAATTCATAAGCTGCGGTCCTAAGCCCCACCCGGATGGCACCAGGAGGTGGGGCCTGTGGAGGTGATGGGGTGCTGGGAGCAGGGCCTGGGGAAGGCACTGATGCCCTTATTCAAACAAACCCAGCCAGAAATCCCCCCTTCCCACAGGAGGACAGTGGGAAGGCACTGCTGAGAGCCAGGGAGCAGGCCCTCCCAGACCCTGAATCTGCCGGCCTTGACCTTGGACCCCCGCCTTGGACCCCCACCCTCTAGTGCTGTGAGAAATATATTTTGGTGGCTGCTCTGCCTCAGGCCTGGTGTTTTGTTGTGATGGCTGGAAGGTCCTGAGACACCCCTGCTCCTCCTGCCCACACCTTCACCCTGACAGCAGGCTGCTGGCCCTGAGGACGAGGCTGTCTTGGTCCCTACTGGGCCCTAGTCCAGGCCTTCCCCGGGGAGAGGGGTGCTCCAGACTGACTGAGCAGCCCACAGCCCCTCTGAGACTTGAGCCGAGGAGGCCAGGGAGCCAGTATGCATCCCCCAGGTCTGGGCCTGCTGCCTCGGGGGCCTCTCCTGGATTTCAAGTCCACCCGCCTCCCTGGGAAACACCTGACCTGCCTCTCGGGCCCCAGCCCCTCACTGTCCCCTGGAGGCGGAGAAGGCAGGCCTGACTGCCCTGCAGGGCGTCCCGGACTCAGGAGCGCTGGCCCTCCACACCACTGACTGTCGGCCCCACGGAGTCCAGGTGCCACTCAAACGAGTGCCCTGGGGGTCACTGCCAGCAGTGTTTGCAAGCTGACCCATGGGACTCCCCACTCAGCAAAGCCAGTGCCTGCGGTCACCTAATGCCCGTCCCCAGGCTTCTAGTGTGGACGTGGAGTCTCGCAAGTTCTTGGGTGTGTGAGCCATTTCCTCCTGACCCAGGGGATGCCCTGACCTGACCCTCATTCAGGTCCAGAGCTGCCAGGGCGTGGTGGAGGACTCGACGGAGCTCAAGGGGCCCTGGGCCTCATAGTCACCATCACTGGTGCAGCAGGGCTGGTAGCCCCAGGCCCCTGGTCCAGCTGGCACTTCACGACCCACACAGGGACAGCTCTGGCTATGAGCAGCCCCGGCTCTGCCCCTCCTGGCTCCTGATCCCCACTGGAGGGAGGTCGCCCTGAGGTCAGGCCCAGGGACAGCAGGCCAACGGCACCCCCTCCTGGAGGGCCCAGGGGCAGCAGGCCAAGGCCTCTCTGTCCTGGAGGCACCTCAGGGCCACTCCTGCACGCGTGTATGGATGGGGCAGGGCCACTGGCAGGTAGAAAGCAGGTGCTCGGGCAGCAGTGATCCCCTGTGAAGATCTGCTGGATGGTTTGGCCCTTGGCTGTGGGAAGGGACGGGGTGCAAGCAACACTGGGGACCAAGGAGGGAGCAACCACCAAGTTGAGAGACCGAGGCCTGCCACTCAAATGCAGCGGCCACAGCCCCCAGTCCAGCTCAGGTGCAGCCCCCTCAGGTAAGCTTGGCCACACCTCCTGCTGGCGCTGGACACACCTTCTCTCCTGCATCTGAGACAGACCCACAAGCCATTCTCAAGGGAGAGGGCCTGAGACCCTCGCTATGGAGGCTAGGCCAGTGACTCGGTGAGGGAGGCCCTGGGCAGTGGAGACCACCGAGAATCCTGTCCCAGCACTCTGAGTGCCGAGACCCGAGAACACGCCCAAGGGCACGGGGCCATGCCAGTGCACTGGACCTGCCAGTCTAAGAACCGGAGGCAGGGAGGGTGGGGCCGGGGCGGGCGGGGCAGCCCAAGCAGCAGCCTGGAAAGGCAATTCTCCAGACACGCGCTGGTCCCAGGACTAAAGTGGGGAGGCGGCGCCACCGTTGCAGGGGGCCCTGCTCTGCCCTGACCTCCAAGAGAAGGGCTGGTGGCCCAGTCCGCGCGTGCTAGCAGGCGCTGGCCGGCACCTGTGGCATCTGACTGCACCCGGAGGCTCCTGGCCGGGGCTGGCCGCAGCCTCCTTGGCCTGTAGAAACCTCTTCCAGCTTCGCTTGGCTGCCGGGTGCCCAGAGCACCCCAGGCCCCTGTGCACATCGGACTCCGGGGAACCAGGAAGCAGCATCCCCAGAGGTGACCCAGCCTTGGAGTCCCAAGGCTCCAGGTGGCCTTGGGCAAGGGGCAAGGGCTGCTCTGACTAGACTGAAGGTGGTGACCAGCCTGGGGGGTGAGGAGGGGAGAATGCAGAGCTGGCCCTGGGGGCCCTGCCCAGGAGGCCCTGCTGAGAGTGGAGGACACAGGCTTTCTCACCCTCTGAGGGACCTTGGGGACCAGAGGCTCTGTGACATCCTGAAAGAGTCTTCTCCGCAGGGTGTGGAAACACAGTCTCCAAAGGACTCCGGCTACTCCCCAGGACAATTGCATCTGGGAGGGGAGTCCAGCAGCCCCGATGGACCTGACCCTCTCCAGCTCCCCAGTAAGGAGTCCCAGCTTCTCACTCTGCTGACCTTGACCTGGTTCCCTTTTAGGCCAGCAGAGCTGCAGCTCCAGACTCTGGGCTGGGTTCTGCCTTGGGCAGGGGGCTGGGGCCACAGCCAGGGAGCTGAGTCCGAGCCTTTCTCAAGCTTCAGGGAGGTGGGGATGGCATCTGGGGTCTGAACCCAGCCCAGGCTGCCCCTGGAGTGACCCTCCTCCCAGGGCAGGGCCCTTGGACCATCTGAATGTGTACCAGAAGCTTCCACCACCACCCAGTGTGGACATTCTGGTCAAGGGGGCCTTGAGGGACCGCTTGCCTCAGGACCCCTGTCTGTGTGACCTGGCCCTTACAGATGGACGCTCTTCAGAGACCAAGACCCGTGGGATTCTGAGATGGAAGCTGGTCACCCAGTGGGGCCCAGAGAAGGGAAAGCCTGTGCCCCCACTGGGGCCTCTGATCAGAGACCCCCACGTCAACATGCAGGGCTGGGTCCCTGGTTCCTGCCTCGAAGCCTGAAAGACAGCCACAGCCGGTGCCCGCAGCCCTCCTGCTCCCAGTGGGGGCGGGTCTGAGCCTCGCTGCCACCTGCCGGCTGTCAGAAGCAGCCAAGTCCCATCACTAGTGTCCCTGGGTGGGCCCCTCCCTGCAGCCCTGCCCACCCCATCGCGAGCAGGACCACCCTTGCCGTTTGCCTGGTGAGGACCCCAGAACCCACCACCCTTGTTAGAGACCGAAGGAATGGACACTTGGGAGGTGGCTGCAAAGCCCTTGCAGGTGGCTGGGGACAGAATCCTGGCCAACATCTCTGGAGCAGGTAAGCTGGGAAGGCAGAGGGCCCGCTTCCCTGCCCAACCACTCAGTGGACTGAAGGGTCAAGAGACAGGAGGAGAGAGAGCGCTTGCGAGGCCAGGGCCAGAGGCCCTGGGCAGTGCACCCCCCAGCAAGGGACCCCACAGCCTGGAGCTGCATCTGCCCATCCCCCACCCCAGCCCCCATGGAACTCCGGCTCGGAACCGCCTCCAGGGGGCCACCCTGCATCACAAAGGACCTCCAGGAAGTGGCTCAGTGTGACCTCCTAGCGTGGCCCCTCCTGACCTGCCTTCTACCCAGCCCACCTTCTTGGCCTGCCTCAGCCCAGCCCTGGGTGTCCCTGCGCCACTCCCAAGTGGTGGAACGGTGACGCTTGCTGAGTAAGTGCCCTTTGGCGGGCTGACCTTGAAGACCCTCCCCAGGCCAGCCCAGCTCATGCAGGACAGGCGGGCATTTCCTGCATGCCTCCACCTGACCTGGGCAGCGGCTCCTCTGGCACAGGCCGCAGTCCTTGCCAGAGGTCCCCATGTCCCCCCATCTGCAGTGACAGGCCTGAACAGGCTGCGGAGCTGAGGCTAGGGCAGGTCTGGGCTGGGCAGGGCTCAGGGTGACTCCAAGGTGTGGTTTTAGCAGCTGGGGGACAGGCTGGTCTGGGGACAGCAGAGATGCTTGGAGGAGACCCAGAGGGCATGGGGCACATCAGCACCAGGTTCTGGTTCACCCCAGGGGAGGCACCAGGCAGGCACTTGCGGATTGGGGACCCCTGTGGATCAGAGGAGGCTCAGCAGAACCCAGAGCCAGGAGATTGAGGGAGAAGCAGACACGCTGGCCACACAGCCTTCGTGGGGACTGACCTGCCGTTTCTAAGTCACCCCCATGTTGGGCCATTTGGCAGGTGATGCTCGGGTTGGATTAGAGATACACGTGAGCCCCCCAGTGAGTCAGGATGAGGATGCAGACAGAGCCATGAGCGTCCCCAGTAAGAACACTGAGCCAGGCATGGTGGGTCCCCGGCTCCCACGACTGACCTGCCCGAGGCAGGGCTGGGCAGGTCTCCTCACTCCTCAAACGCTGCGCCGTCCCCTGCAGGTTAGGCCAGGGCACCAGCACACAGGGGTGTGGTTGTGTTTGACGAGGGCAGCCAGCTGCTCCCTGAGACCCAGCAGCAGCAGCCAGAGGTGCACTCACCCACACACACTCACACTCAGGCACAGCCATGCAAGCACACACGTGCAGTCACACAAGCTCACACGTGTCCTCCCACGCCTCCGGAGCACAGACAGACCCAAGCCTGCAGAGTCCGTCCCTGTGCCTGCTCGCCAGCCCTCAGTCCTGCCCACAGCAGCAACCTGTCCCCAGTTCTGTGTGTCCTCCCTGCTGTACACTATCTGCCTAGCTCAAGAAGGTGTCCCCTTGTCCAGACAGATGTGGGAGGTGACCAGAGCTGCACCCAGCCAGGTGGCTACTGGGCTGGGCTTCAAGGCTCTCTGGCCCTGCTGGCCTTTCCTGGCCTGTATGGCCACCACTGTGCTGATCATTTATGTCCCCTTCCTGTGCTCCTGGGCTCCAACAGGAAAGATGGGCAGAAAGCCTACTGGCCCAAGCCACCTCCCTGACCCAGCTCCCAGGCCCAGAGTCCGAGGATGCCTCTGAGCACAAATCTGCAGAGAGGCCCCTCAAAAACGCAGGAGCTGAGCCCCCCAGGTCTGCAGTGCAGATCCCAGCTGTGAACAGCAAGGGTCACAAGACCAGCCCCTGCCTGCCAGAGTGGCCCGGAGAGAAGCTGACCTTGAGAGGAGCCTGCCACCATGGCCAGCCTGTAGGGCCTTCCCCTCCACAGGGGCCCCCAGGCACTCAGAGGCTACAGCTGGGGCTAGGGCAAGAGCCCTGGGACCCAGACACACAGGGCCCAGTCCTGGGCTTGGAAGGGGAGACGGGAACCCAGCATTCCCAGCAGAGGACAGGCCCCGGAGTGGCACGCCACCTCTCCTGCCCTTGGCTGGGGGCGCTCAGCTGTGCGCTTTCCCACCCAGAGTGTTGCTGATGGGGAAGTCAGAAAGCCCAGTGGGGATGGAGAGAGCCAGCCAGGCGGAGCAGAAGCGCCGAGGCTTCCTAGAGTGGGGGCTGCTGCTGCTGCTGCTGCTGGTGACGGGAGCCCTGGTGGTCCTGGGTGTCCTCTACAGCAGAGGTGAGTGAGGGTGCACACCTGCACCCGCTGCCAGCTGCACACGACCACCCAGCCCGCCCCAAGGGCCTGCGCGCCCCCAGGGGGCCACGAGGGGCTCCCAGGGCCTTGCCGCCGGCAACAGAGAGGGTGCAGGAGGGACACTGACCTGCAGGGAGCCAGTGGCCCCTTTCGGAAAGCTCTGCCGTCATGGCTGCTTCTGCAGGCTCTGCGGGCTCTGCCTCCGCCCCTCCGCCTCTGCGGGACTCCTGGATGCCGCAGACGGCCCCCACCCCGCCCCAGCCAGCCAGCCCCCTCCCCGGCCTGCGGCTCACAGAGCACAGCTGCAGTTCCCAGCCAGCCCAGCAGGAGGAGCCCGGGCTCCTGAGCTGGGTCCCGCCCCGCGGCCGGCTGGCTCACCTGGCTGCGGCCCTCAGAGCCCCGCAGTCCAGAGGAAGGGGTCTGCCAGGATCCACCCCTGCCCTGCCAAAGGCTCCAGGTGCGGTCACTGGGGCCCAGTGGCTTTGGAGACAGACTCTGCTGATTGCAAGATGGTGGGAGGGGGCCAGGCTGGAGATGGAGGTGTGGCCAGAACTGTCCTCCCTGTACCCTGGGCTGCCCCTGGAGCCCCCTTCTCCTTTGCTGTCCCCCACAAAGACCTGCATGGAGGAACCAGGATGCTCCCCTTCACATGGAGTGAGGGGTCACCCAGGCATCAGGCGACCCTGGTCACATGCCACCCTGCTCCCGCCCAGCCCTCATGCCCTCAGAGCCTGGGGAGCCTAGCACGTGGCAGGTGATGGTCACATACCCAGGGGTGGCTCCTGTCCTGCTGTGGGCAGGCAAGGACGCAGACACTGCAGGTGAGGTGTCTGCCTGGCCTGGCTGCAGGGACAGGGCACCGTGCTCACGTCACTGAGCATTCCCTCAGGGCCACCATGCATGCTGGGCCGCTGGGCCTGCAGAACACAGTGGGTGCATCCTGAGAACGGGGCGGGCACCCACAGACCAGGGCTGCCCTGCAGGACCCTTGTGGAGTGGGCAAGAGGAGACACCCCACTGAGGTCTCTGTCTCTGAACCTCCACCCGCTCGCCTGCCTACCTCTTCCTGCCCCTTCTGCATACTGGGCTCTTGGACAACTGGGGTCTCCCTGGCCCTCCAGGGCCTGCAGCCTTGGTCTGCCCAGCAGGACCCCAGTCCCCCAGGGATGACCCAGGCTAGCCCTGACCTCAGTCCCGGATGAGGGGTAGGAGTTTCCACACGCAGCCTGGGCATCCTTCATGTCCAAGTATTCTGTCTCATTTCCACTGGGTTTTTTCTTGATGTGTGGGTGATTTAGATTTATTTCTTTAATTTCTAGATGCATGTGAGCTTTGGGCTTCTTACATTATTGCCGGTTTCTGGCTTAATGGTGCTGTTGCCGGAAGCCCCCGTTCCTGCTGTTCTTGGTGAGGTTCTCTGGCGCTGGCTGGGCCACCCCAGGGACTGACTCTGGGTCAGTCTCGATAGTCCAGGCGCCCTGTGGGACATGCCAACCCTGAATGCCAGCTGAACGTGTTCCTCGGTGGCCGTGAGACCCAGGAGTCCTCGGGTCCTTGTTTTCTTCATTCTCTTGATCTTCCTGTTGGGAGATGCGTGTGTGTGCAAATGGTACACTTGGAAAGTGCCGGTGCCCTGGGTCAGTTCATGCGTCTCAGTTGTTTAAGGCTGTATTATCACATGGGCACAAATTTAGATAAAAGTACAAGCCTGGCACTAAATGTGACACGATTTCATCTTTAGATGCACATAGCGAGTCCCTCTATCCTCCACGAATACCCTGCAGCAATCCCGAGATTCTTAGCTCCCCTGCCCTGAGCTCTCCGCCGTCTTGCAGTGGTGGTCGCCTGGTCTGTCCTTCCCATTCTTTTCTCCTGCAGCTCTGTGCGCTTTGCCTCGGAGGTGCCCCTGGCAGGGCTGCGTGGACCTTGCCTTTCCCTGAGGACTTTCTGTTGCGTCCACAGTCCATACCACAGGCACGGTTTCTCTGCTGTGCCCCCCTGGGCTTCTGATGCCTGTCTTCGCTCTTCTCTTGCCGTCTTTGGATGGACCTATTATCATTCACTCCGTTTTTCCTCAACTCACTTGGAACTTTTATATCTCTGTCCTTTGGATGGTTATCTTAGATTTATACATTTTAATTATTGGTTATTGAAAAGGTCACAGATAAACCTTCTGATAAGAAAGTCAGCATCTCAGTCCTGCGCCCCAGCCCCTGCCCACCCTGGAGTTCTGCTCCACGGAAGCCACCATGTCCTTCCTCTAGTGCCAAGGTTGGCAAACAATGGCCCTCTGCCTGCTTTTGTAAATAAAGTTTTATTGGAACACATCAGCACCCCTTCATTCATGCGCTGCCCGTGGCTGCTGCTCTGCCAGCTGGCAACAGTGGGTAGTGAGGTGGCGGCCACCCATGGCCACAGAGCCTGACATGGTTGCCCCGGCCCTTTGCAGAAACACTGCCAGCCCCTGGACTGGGGTGTCTGGGGTCGTCATCCAGCCTGCTTCTGTGACGTGGTGCGGACTGTGAGCAGGCACAACGTGGCTGTGGCCAACACCCAGACTCCCACGTGGACACCCACGGGCACTGCTCTCCAAACCCAGCAGGGCGAGCGTGGGGGTTTCCATGACACCTCGGTGCCTCAGTTTCCTGCTGTAGAATGGAAAGGATAGGAGGGCATGCCTGACAGCCTCTGGAGGTTCAATGACGTCACATAGCAGTGACAATTAGAAAACTGTCCACAGTGCTGTTGGTGATCGGATGCAATCATAGAATGCCATATCCTGCTCTTGGCCATCAGCATTGTTCCTGCCCTCTGGGACCAAGGCACCCAGGTCCCCACTTGCCAACACGGGCTCAGCCACCACTGCCCGTGAAGCCCACACTCACCATTTACCGCTTTTCATGGCGTGTTTTCAGAGCTGAGTCGGAAAGGGTGACGGAGTACCTTTCCTTTATTTGTTCTTATTTTGTTTCTTTATCATTACTAACTAACCTGTTTGAAGAGTTTTCCTTTTTTCCTGCCAAATTATTCTTATTTCAAGGCCCGTCCTGACCCATCTCAAATAATAACCTTGTGCTTTTTAAATCAAGGTTCGGCTGCGGGAAGCTGGCACACGCGGCTGGAGTCTGGGGTAACGATCCACAGCAATGTTCATTGTTAGTCTCTCGGGATGTAAACCAATTCAAGGTGGCATTTCTAAATTTTAAAATCTAGAACCTTTAGAAAGGTTAGGAAAACATTTTTTTAAAAGCGAGCCGTTTTTACTTTTGCACAAGTGGTTATGCTTTGCTTGTCTTTGCCAAGGGTCACAAGCTTGAATCAAGAAGGGGCCCTTCTGACAGCTTCTGACCTGAAACAGCACTTTATCCTCTGTTGCTCTGAGATCCTGGACAACTTTTAAGAAGAGGCCTTGGGCTGCCTCCCAGGGCCCCCTGCACCCCTGACAGTGTGTCCCCAGAGCTGCAGGGGGTGAGTCCTGCCCCACGTCGTGGGCACTACATAGGTGGCTTCATTTGCATCTACACACACGAGTGCCAGTCTCTTCCAGAACTCCAGCAATCCCACATCCAAGCGATCCTTCTTCCTTCCCTTGTCCCTCTTCCTGGGAACTTCTGTATCATTCCTAGACGGCAGGAGAGCCACACATGAACCCGCCCCACCTGTCTGAAGGAGTCTTTATTCACATCAGTTCTGAGAGATCCTTCTGGGCACAGACTCCTGAGCTGACCAGCTCTTTTCCACCCGGTCACTCCATCGCCAGCTGCCTTGCACGATTCTGCTGAAAAGTCTGCTGTGAGTCCCACCTTTGTCCCTTTGGTCTCAAAAAGGCTTCTTTTCCTGGCGCCCGAATGAACTTCTCCTGGGTTTCCAGCAGTGTGGCTGGGACGTGTCTGGTGAGGTGTCTGTCGGGCTGTGTGTGCAGATTTTGCATCTCTGTTCTTCGGGTTCTCTGCAATACTTTGGTCTTACTGTCTTTCACTTATCTTGGAAAATACATGTCACCTTCACAGATATTCCTCTGCCCCTCTCTTTCTCTCCCTCTTCCTCTCCTCTCCTCTCCTCCCCTCTTATTTTCTTTTCTCATAAAAGAGCAGGACAGTCCCTTCCCTGGGCTTTATCTTTCCCTCTAGAAACACTTCTACCATGATGCATCTACCATGAGGTAATGACCAGAGGCCACGCTGATGGGGTGCCTGTTTTGGGCTGTCACCTTCTAAAACTGTGAGCTAAATAAGTATCTTGTAAAGAACCAGCCCAGGGTAATTTGCTATAGCAACGAAAAATGGAGAGATGCCTTCTGCTGGTGGTGGCTTACTGGTGCCCTTTGGTAGTGATCTCATGCTGGTGCCTGGCTGAGTATCAGCCCTAGACAGGCTTGAGGTGCCCTGGGCCCACGTCAGCTGAACTTGACCTCGTGCCTGAGTGCTCTCCCTCATTAGTGGCAGCACACCTCTGCTTGAGGTCATTCTAGGCTCCTAGCCCAGAGGGTCTTCTGTCCTTCTCCATGGGCAGTAGCTCTTCATTGCCACCCTCCCACAGAGCTGCAGGATTTTGCCTGGCCTCTGGGGGGACAGGGTTCACCTTTCCCCAGTGTTTAAATCTCTTGCTCCCAAAGAAAAGGGTCCCGGCAAGCAGAAGTGGTTTGTGCCTATGTCACTGCCAAAGTGAACCCTGCCTCTCTGTGCCCTAGGCAGGCTCCTCCGGTCTTCCAAGAACCACCCCATCTTTCCCATATACACCTGGCAAGGGCCATGGGAGGAACCTGTGGATGCTCCAGGGCTCTCGGCTACTCTGAACTGATGGGCTCACTTGTTGGTTACAAGTGTAGCTGACTTCTTCCTGCCCCCTTCTTTGGAACGTCTCTTACTTCTAGGCCCTTTCAGACGTGAAGCTACTCCACGTCCCAACTTCCCCTGGAGGGGCTCCACACCCTCCAAAATCCCAAAATTTTGTTTTCCCAGTTGTCTTAGGACAGTGAGTCTTGGATGGGATCCAGGAAAGTGGTGGTTTCTGTAGACTATCTGGCTTTATCTTATGGTTGGGAAGGAAATGATATTCTGCCATGGACCTTGACATTCCTAGGAAGAAGGTAGGACTACTCAGCTGAAGTTTTATGTGTATATATATTTTTTTTTGAACCGGGGATTGAACCCAGGGACACTCGGCCACTGAGCCACATCCCCAGCCCTATTTTGTATTTTATTTAGAGACAGGGTCTTACTGAGTTGCTTAGGGCCTCGCTAAGTTGCTGAGGCTGGCTTTAAACTCACGATCCTCCTGACTCAGCCTCCCGAGTCGCTTGGATTACAGGCATGCACCACCGCGCCTGGCTTTATGTGTATATTTAACTTAGTAAAATACTAAGCAAATTAATATCACCATTGTTTCCAAACAACACAAGCATTGACTAGCTCTTTTCACACACACTCCGGCCTGTGCCCATGTGGCTGCTGTTAAGGACAACCCAGGAACCCAAAACCAGATCGGCACCTGTGTTCACAAGACGCCCAGGTGACCCATCTGCACACTGAGGTTCGGGAAGCCTCGGTTTGGGACAATGTTCACCACCTTGCCTGATAAATGGAATACCGGGGGCGATTGTTAAGCCTTCCTCGGTCTGCTTGAGCCTTAAGGAACGCCGGGGCTGGGTGACTTCAGGAACAGAAACGCTCCTTCTCACAGTTCTGGAAACTGGAAGTACAAGACCAAGGTGCCAGTCAGTTGGGTTTTGGTGAGGGCTCTCTGTGACCTGCAGATGCCCCCTCTCACTGCATTCTCCTCTAGGGGACACAGCAAGCTCTGGTGTCCCTTGCTCTTCTAAAGGGATATCACTTCTACCCAATTAGGGTCCCACTGTTTTCTCACTTGACCTTTATCTCCCATCAAAGGCCCTACCTCAAAACACAGTCCCATGGGCGTTGGGGCTTCAGCATATGAACCTGGGGCAGATCCGAGCATTCAGTTCATCATGGGCCTCAACCTGGAGGGCCTAGGAGTCTTCCAAAGCAAGACCTCCAAATCTTACTACCACCAGCACCTTAGGCCTTTCTGGCGATCAGTCACATTGGGAAGCCCTACTCTAAATAATAGATTGACTTTGGTTGACATGGAATTAACTTGGCTTAGCATTCATCCTTTGTGATAGTTTAGCTGGTTATCAAACCAGGCCTAACCCTTTCTCTCAGTGTCTCAGAGGAAGTTTTGCTGCCTCTGACTCCCACAGCTACTTTCAGAAAACAGCTGTGGGCCTGATCATCCCTCTTCTGTCAGGTGAACACTCTTTTTCCCCTGAGTAGTTTCCTCTATGTCTGCTGTTCTGCATGTTTACTGGGAGATGTCTGGCTACAGAAGTCTTCGTACTTGTTCCACTTTGGGTTTGCTGTGATCCCTGAATTGATATATTCATTCATTTTGGAAAACTTTAGCCACTATTTTTTTGGATACTGTTGTGTCTCACATCATCTCTATTCCCTCCTCCTGAAATTCTGATCACATATATGTTCATTTTTTTCTCATTCTATCCTCCAGTTCTCTCAACTTCTCTGTCATTTTTTTGTATCTCTTTGACTTTGTCCCACGTTCCAGGTAAATTCTTTAGAACTACCTTCCAATCCTCTAAGTCTCTCTGCAGCTTAGCCCATCTATTTTGAATTTGTGTTTGTTTATAAACCTCAACAACTGCAAGATTTTATGTCCAGAATTTACAACTGATTCCTTTCCAAATTGATTTTTTAAAAATATTTCTTGTCCTTACTTTTGATTATTTTATTTTCTTTAAGTATTTCAAACATACTTGTTTTTCCACATTGGTTTGCTATTGAAGCTTTAAATCCACCCCAGTACTCACTGGCATAGAACAATTATTTAGCATGATACATCTGCCTTTCGGCTGGGGTCAGCTGATCCAGGTCACATTCAGTTGAGGTAGCTCTGTTCCATGGGAATTTTGTCCATCTCTGAGGACCTGGGCATGTTCCTCCCTTGGAAGTGACAGAAATTCAAGAGGACAAGTGAAAGGACACACGCCCCTGTGGGGTCCAGAACTGGAACACTGTTGTTCCCACCCCATCCCATTGACTGGAGCAAGCCACACCCGTAACCCACAGTGGAGAGACGGCAAGTACCCTCTGCCCGTCAGTGGGAGCAATGACAGTGTCTCGTGTCCGAGGCATAGACATGGACCGTAGACGTGAGGATGCATTCCTGGATTAGACAGTTCAAAGTCCAAAACACTCGGGCTCTAGTTCTACTGTTTTCTGCTTCTTACTGGGAGATTTTCTTTTCATAAACATAAATCCACATCCAAATTGGTTTTACCTCTGGGACTCTGAGAAAGTTTCCCTCTGAGAGTATGTGTTTGTTTCCATGGGGACCTTGGGATGCTCCCAGCCTGGGGCTTGCTGCATGCTGAGTCTCAGCGTGAGTGTCCCCAGCCACACAACACGTAAGCTGGTTCCCCAGGCCTGCACGGCGACCGGTCTGTGGTTGAAGGTTCTCGGGGGATCTTCCCATCAATGTTCTGTGCAGACTGGGGAGCGGGGTAAGAAGCAGGGAGAGAGGAAACATTAAATTACTCAAATGAAGGTCTCAATTCAAACCATTTGGAAATCTTATGGAAAACAAACTTTCAGAGGGAATATCAAAACTCTTCTTTTAACCCTGTGTCTGTGAAATGATTGACAACACAGAAGCTATTCAAGCCAATGTGAAAGGACAGAGAGGACATGTCCACCGGACATTGAGCAAAGGCACTCCAGGGAGGTCTCCCTGTACTGCCCATGGGGACTGTCCAGCATGCTTCCTGGTGGCCACATTTTAGCATCAAAGGGACACTCCTCGCATCCTTCGTATCCAGGGGTCTTGCACTTTGATTTTCCTCTTACTTGGAAGAACAGAAATTTTGAATGACAGTACGGGGCCTGGAAGTCCAAGCCCAGCCACCTGCTGGGGACATGACCTTGGTGGATCTCCCCAGCGCCCCTCAATTTTTCTCAAGTGGCTTCTCATGATAATCAGTGAGATGCTCTTCGTTACAGGTGACTTGGGAAAACAGGCCTCTCTCCTCACTCAGCTCTGGAAACATCGCCTCAGGAGAACAGTGTGTCCTCAGGCCACTCGAGATCGGCTGTGCCTGGAACCCCCCGGACTTCCCTCCACAGGAGCTGGGCAGCCATGTGGGGAACGCAGGCCCTTCCCCCTTCGGCTCCAGCTCTGGTCACCTGACCAGCCTGGCAACACGAGTCAGCAGCATCGCCTGGCTCCCCAGAACTCTCCACTCCCTCTCCGTACCCTTCATGGTGCTGGTCACTGCTTCCCACTGTGCTGGCGTCCAGCCGCTTCTGTCTTCTTTCAACACAGAGGCAGTACTTTTTGTAGTGCCCATTGGGCAGACAGACTCCCTCAGATTTGCCTGAAATGTCTCTATTTTACTTTTCTTCCTTGGTAGGTGTTTTCCTGGGTATAGGATTCTGGGCTGAGTTGACTAGTTTTCTTTCAAGCACTTGAAGGTCTGTTCCATTGCCTCCTGGGCACCATTGTTTCTGGTGAGAACTCAGCCATCATTCTTACTGTGGATCCCTGAACACAATTCTTCCCTCTCTCTGCTTGTAAGGATTTCCAGGATGTCATGAAATTGGAATGAATAGTGTGCAGCGTTCACTGACTGCCTTCTTTCACTAGCCATATACATTTAAGAGTCATGCATGTATTTTTTGTGACTTAATAGCTTATTTATTTTTATTGCTGAATAATAATCCATTATATGGATGTGATAATTTGTTTACTATTCACCAACTGAAGGACGTCTAGGTTGCTTCTGGTTTATGTAAATTATAAATAAAACTGCCATAGACATTCATGAGCAGGGTTGTTTTTTTTTTTGTGGCAATATGTTTTTAAATCCATGGGGTAAACACCCGGGAGTGTGGTAGCTAGATCATATTCTCAGACTAAATTTAGTTTTGTCTGTCTTCCAAGACGACTGTGCCTTTTCGCATTCCCACCCACAGCGAGCGTCCCCGTGGCTCTGCATCCTTGCCAGCAGTTGGCATTCTTGGGCTTGTTTTTAATTTAGCCTCTCTGATAGATGCACAGTGGTATCTCCTTGGCGTTGAAGTTCGCGGTTCCCTGAAGTTAAGCGTCTTCTCATGTGCATATCCTCCCCTGGGTACTTCCTTTGGTGAGGTGTCATGTCAGATCTTTCACCCACTTTCAGTCAGCTTGTTTTCTTATTCTCAAGTTTGAAGCATTCTTTGTACATTTTGGATAAAAGTGTTCTGTCTGATGCATGTTTTTTCTGACCATGTGTTATCTTTTTATTCTCTTAACAGGTCTTTTATAGAACAGAAGGTTTTAAACTTAATAATATTGGGTTACATTTTTTTCTTTTATGGATTG
The DNA here is from genome assembly GCA_020662805.1 of Glaucomys volans. Classification (NCBI taxonomy): domain Eukaryota; kingdom Metazoa; phylum Chordata; class Mammalia; order Rodentia; family Sciuridae; genus Glaucomys; species Glaucomys volans. The sequence continues at coordinate 47,108 of JAJEJO010002595.1, forward strand.
TGCTGTTTATGTCACAGTTTTAGGTTGCCATCAAGCCCAAAGTCACACATCTATTCTTCCTTGTTTTCTTTGGACATTCTAGAGCCCTGTATTTTAATTGGTGTTGTGGTTTGTTTTGAGCTAATTCTGTGTCCAGTGGCCTTTGGTCCCAGGTCTGCTATTGAAAGGACGGTCCTTTCTCCATTGCATGACCTCTGCTCCTCTGCCTGTAGCTTTGTGTGCCTGTTTCTGGGCTCTCTGTTGTGCTCCACTGACCTGTTTCTTTCCACACACCTGCTCTTGTGCCAGTGTGCTGCCATGTGGTCACATGGAGCCCTAAGGGAGGTTGTGTGACCAAGTGGTGTGATTCTCCCACTTGGCTCTTCTTCACTATTGTGTTGGCTAGTCTAGACCTTGTCTTTCCAAATGCAAGCCTCAGAACACCTTGTCCACAGAGAAATGGCTTGCTGAGACTTGGATTGGAATTGTGCCAAACCTATAGGCCAAGTTAGGAGGACATGAAGTCTTAATAATATTACTCTTCCATCCCGTGGCACAGACTCTGTTCACTCATTTAGATGTGTGACTGTTTTAATGATGTTCCTCGGCCCCACATACAGGTCCCATACATATTTTGCTAGATTCATATCTAACTTTCTCAGTTGTGGGTGCTACTATAAATGGCACTTTGAATTCCAATTGCTCACTGGGGTGTCTAGGCAAGCAATTGGCCTTGGGGTATCAACCGTGGATCCCCGACTTTGCTACAGTCTCTAGTTGGAGCATTTTGGTGATTCCTTGGGACTTTCTCCCTAGAGGATCACGGCATTTGAAAACCGAGAGAGCTGTGTGGCTTCCAGTCCTGCTGTTCGGCTCCTTCTCCTTTCCTCACCGCGTTGACCCAGTGGGACCTGCAGCAGGGCGCTGGGCAGGACTGGTGACGGAGGACGGACGTCCTTGCTCGCCCCCCCGCTCCCTACCTGTGATGTCAGCTCCAGGTTTCTGTGTTCCCCTCTCTTCTGTGTGACTACTTTCCCTCTGGGTTTCGGTTCATGTGCCTCCGCTGACCTCCACACGCTGCTGTGGATTCTTCCTTGCCGTGCTCAGCGCCCCGCTGTGACAGCCACTCCACTCCTGGAGGGAAGCAGCGGTCTCTCTTCCGGCACTCTTTCCGCCGCCCACCTGCCGTCCATACGCGCTCCCTTTCCTAGAAGACCTGTCGCTTAGGCATCGCACTGATGAAGGCCTGGCTGGATGTGACAGCTGTCATCGGGAATCCACTTCTTTCCCCCATTTGGGGTTTCCTTCTTGATCACGGGCCACATTTTCCCACTTGCTCACACGGGAGACTTCTCTCAGCTTCCCTGCCCAGCCTGCAGGCCCCACCATGCACTCTGCGACCGCCTGCCGTGAGCAGGTGGCTCCTGGGACCCCCACCCACACACCAGCCCACAGGCAGGTGCACAGCTGCGGAATGTTCCCCAGCGGGAAGCAGCCTGGTGGGCAGGAGCAGCCCCAGGCCTCTCCTCTCCTGGGAAGGGCTCACCCTTTCTGGAATCTGGTTCCTTATGCCTCCCCACTGCCTGGTGGGTTTCCAAAAACTCCTGCCTGGTGTCAAGACGTTCACCTTGGTAGGGTGGGAGCCACAGTCTGCAGAAGCCCCTTCTCCTCCTCATCTCCTCTTTGGATGTTTTAGTCAGCTGTTTCGCTGCTGTGACTAAGAGGATCTGACCAGAGCAATTGTAGAGGAGGAAAAGTTTATTTGAGGACTCACGGTTTCAGAGGTCTTAGTCCATGGAAGGCCGGCTCCATTCCCGGGGCTCAAGGTGAGGCAGAACATCATGGAGGAAGAGTGTGGCAGAGGGAACCAGTTCACACGATGATTGGGAAGCAGAGACATATACCCCGTACCGAGCCCCAGTGAACCACCTCCTCCAGCCACACCCCAGCTGCCTCCAGCTACCACTCGGTCAATCCCAGCAGGAACTAATTCCCTGATTAGGTTAAGGATGTGGCCCAATCATTTCTCCTCCAAACTGTGCATTGTCTCACCTGTGAGCTTTGGCAGGACACCACATCTAGGCCATCACACTGGAGGTCACATGTCCTTGGGTCCACTCTCACTGAAGTCCAAGGTCCAGAGTCTCCTCCCAAGACTCCAGGCTCCTGAAACCAGGAAACGCCTGTGGGGCAGTCACAGCTGGCACCCTCTCACCCCTCTGGCCTGGGGCTGTGCCTCTTCCCCCTGAAGCTCGGCTTGCATTAGAAGGTCCTCCTCATTCCAGGTGCGGGCAGAGCGCCTCCTCTTCCCACCGAGGGACCCCTGAGGGCACAGCCCCAGAGGCCTCCTCTCTCAGGTCTGCCTGGCAGGATCATCGAATGCTGGATCACTGGCCCTTGGGATGGCAGGGCCCGGAGGAGCAGCCTCCAGCACCTTCTGTGCCCAGGGCTGTGCAGACAGACCCCACTCTCACCTCCCCTGGGTCTGTGTGCCTCTTCAGGGGGGAAATGGAGTCACAAGCCAGATGTGAGAGAAGTCAGGCCTGTCTCACCCTCTCCCCAATCCAGGGGTTCCACCTCTGTCCTCCCCACTCCTCTCCAGGCAGTTGACAACCTTCTCAGGAGACCCTGGAGAGGAGGGGAGGGTGGCCTTGCCCTTCCAGTAGAGGGGGTGCAAGAGGGTGCAGGGGCTAGAGGGGAGGCTTCCAGGGTAGGGGTCACCTCCCTGGGAAGGGTCTACTGTTCCTCCCTGGTGGGACTCCAAGGAGCTGCCCACCTTGGGTCTGTCTTTGCCAGATGGACGGAGCCTGATGGGTGAAACAGGTCCAGGTGGGGCTAGTGGGCCAGGGTGCCCCTCTCTCAGGCCAGCAGGAGGCAGACAGGAAGACTCCCTGGCGACCCCCGCTCACTGTGGGTGGGAGGCTCAGACCCCAGCACTGTAGGGACCCAGTGCTCCTCAATAGGCCCAAGGGCCGGGGAGCCAAGGCAGGAGGCGAGCTGAGTGCTGTGTTTCTCCCCAGGGAAGCAGCTGCCCACCTTTGCTAGCCGGTTGTTCTCCCAGGAAGAGAGGACCATTGTAAAACGAAAGCCCCGAGGTAGCCTTTGCCTTCCCTGCCGACCAGCCCCAAGGAGGTGGGCTCGGCACCCACGCACCCACGCCTGCCTCGGGGCGGGGTCCCCGCGGAGGGTCAGGGAGCCCTAGGAGTGCAGGAGGGGCTGGGGGAAGAGAGGACAGCGGCAGGGCCTCCTGAGCGCTTGCGGGATCGGTGCTCACTGGGTGCTGGGAGCTCCTGGGCGCTGCCCGTGAGGCACTGACTCGGGACAGGAGCACAGTGGGGACGGCACAGGGGACTGCCTGGAGGAGCGGGCCCCTGACCCTGGAGGCAGGAGGGCGTGGCTAGCTTCAGCCTCAGGGGCCTGGCCACACAGGGCCAGTGGAGGCAGGGGATGTAAAAGGGGCCCCAGTTCACTGCACGGGTCACTCAGGCTGCACCTGGGAAAGACCGGGCTGTGCCGCAGAAGCGCCCTGGAGGCTGAGACTGGACTGGCCCTGGGGGGGGAGGTGGGGGAGGACCAGGCCCCCACCCAGCCCACCCAGACCACCTGGCCTCCGTCTCCCCACATTCATGCCACTCTTTGCCTGCAGCCATCAAAGAGGCCTCGTCGAAGGAGGTCTGCACCACCTCGGGCTGCGTGATGGCAGGTGAGCCCTCTGTGGGGTGGGGCCCCACCCGCTCCCTGAGGCCCCTGCACTGCCCTCCTGTGCGGCAGCCCAGTGGCTCCCAGGACCGGGGCTCTGGTTGGCGCTCACAGAAAGGCCGAGGCCGCCAGGCGCCCTGGCTGATTCCATGGCTGCAGTTCCCAGCTGTGGAGGTGGGGGTGGGGGTGGGATAGGAGCAGGTCCTGCAGCCCCGGCCGGTGCTGTCACAAGTCCCCAGGCTTCAACGGGGCCAGAATGCAAGGGAGGGCTCTGGATGGGGGGTCCCTGGAGAGGGGTCGAGCATGGCCAGCCCACCTGAGGGCACTCTGCAGGGAACCTCAGCATCTCCTGTCCCCGCACAGGGACGCAGTCACCCCCAACAGAAAACAAACCCAGATGGGGGCTAAGAGCAGCTGATGCTGAGGGGCTAGGGTGCTAGCCGGAGCCGGAGCTGGTGCCAGCTCAAGGGCAGGGCCACCACCTGGGCCCTCCCAGGGGCCAGGCTCATCTCACCCATGGCCTCAGTCCTCAGGTCAGAAGTGAGACAGGAAAGCCACAGCCTTCAAGGTCATGTGGTCAGTGAGTAGTAGCCCTAGCACTGGAATCCACCCTGCTTCCAGCCTCACTGCAGCCCAGAGAGGGTAACGAACCCTCCCAGGGGCACACAGCTGAATCTCTAGAGGCTGGCTGGGGAGAGTTGGAGAGACTGTGAGCCAAGAGAGTTGAGTCAGGCGGCCCACAACCCTTCCCCTCTTCCTCCTCTGCCCCTGGGACAAGCAGCTGCTAGGATTCTACGGAACATGGACCCAACCAAGGAGCCCTGCGACGACTTCTACCAGTACGCCTGTGGAGGCTGGCTGCGGCGCCACGTGATCCCCGAGACCAGCTCACGGTACAGCGTCTTCGACATCCTGCGCGACGAGCTGGAAGTCATCCTCAAAGGTGGAGAGCAGCTACCCCCTTGGGAACAGCAGTGGGGACAGCACTGAGCCAGGAACTGGGGTCACCTGGGTCTCAGGCCCAGCCACTGCAGGAGGGAGCTCAGGGGCACAGGCCTGCTGAGCTGGCCCCGCAGTCACCGCAGGCCTCGCCCACAGGTGTGCTGGAGAAGCCCACTGCCAAGGACCGGCCAGCCGTGGAGAAGGCCAAGATGCTGTACCGCTCCTGCATGAATGAGAGTGAGTGGCCGGGAGGGGCCCCGGTGGCCCTGCCAGTGGGGCTGCTCCTGCCAGGGCCTGGCCTGGAGTGGACACTCAGGCTCAGGTCAAACAGTCTGTGCACTGTGCCCTCCACCTGGCCCTGATCCAGAAGCAGACGCTCTGTCCAGGCAGCGGGAAGTCAGCAGGTTCCTGCCAAAAGCCCAGCAGAAGCACACGTGTGTGGGCGCCGTGTGTGTGTGCACGTATGTTCACATGCACGGAGTATTGTGTGTGGTACACACACGTGTGTGCATCGTGTGGACACGTGCATTGTGTGTGTGTGCAGGAGTGCACCGTGTGGGCTCCGGGCGTGCTGGGTACAGGTGCCCACGTGTGTGCACGTGTGTGCGTGGGGATGTGTGCTGGGGTGAGACGCTGGTTCCACAGGGGGGTTTCTGTGGGGGGACAGCTCGCCCAGAGCCCTGGATGCCCCCCGGGGCTCTCGCCAGCCTCAGGTCCCTGCTCTGCTGTGCGCCCCACTCAAAGCCAGGGTTCGGGGGGAGTGTGTAGCTAGCGTGCCTGACAGTGGGACTCCTTGGACCCACCCTTTATGGGATTGTCTCCTTGGGGCCCCACCCGGGCACATCTGGCCCATCTCCCCTTCTCCCATGGAAACTGAAGGTCAGTGGGTCTGGCCAACACCCACGGCAAAGCAGACTGTGCCGCCTTCACTTTGCTTCTGGCCTGGGAGATGAGCGCACAGAGGGACAAGGGCCAGTCCCACTTGGGAATGGAACTCTGATGGCCCGGCTCAGGTGACAGCCTGTGACATCTCGCCCCACCGGCAGGACTTGATTCATAGCTGACACCTCCTCTAGTTTTTGTCCTTGCTTCCAGCATAGGATCAGCCAGAGCCAGGACGCTCCTGCTCAGTCCCTGAGGAGGCCCCACACTCCTGGCCCTGCAGGTCCCTGGCAGCCCCCGCTCCCTGGTCCACTCCACAATCCCTGCCTGCCTCTAAGTCTGCCAACAAGCACAGGGGCGGCCCCTCTCCGTGCGGGCCCTCTCGCGGGCTGTCCCTGGTCTCTGCACCTCCTGGACTCAGTTCCGCACTGCCTTCTCCTGAGCCTCCTCCAATGGCACTCCCGCAGGATCTCTGCCTATGTTCCAGCCACCACCTCTAGTCTAGGACCCCCGCGCGGCCCCACCCACCGGGACACCCAGGGCTGCCGTTCTGCAGTTCCACCATAGCACCACTGGTCACCTTGTGGTCACCTGGGCACGCTCTGCTTTCCTAGGCTCGCTCACCTGCTGCAGCTCCCTGGTCCCTGCCCTTGTCCTGGGGCCACGTGCTCCCCGAGCCCGGATGCTGACCCTGTGAAGGGGGGTGCGCTGGCGTGGCAGGCACGTGAGCCCCTCACTCCCCTTCTCAGGTGTGATAGAGAAGCGCGACTCTCAGCCCCTGCTGCACGTCCTAGAGACTGTGGGAGGCTGGCCAGTGATCATGGACAAATGGAATGAGATCAAAGGTGAGGCCAGGCCTGGAGACAGCCTTGAAGACAGACGGGTGGACACAGCACCTGGGACTCCTTGGGACCCAGGCCCTCCAGAGCAGGCCACCCACCTGTCTTCAGCCAGCTGACCACCCATTTGGCCACCAGCTCTCAGGGAGTCCCAAGAAGCCCATCTCTGCCAGCACCAACCTCAGGGCCCTGGGGGCAGGGGCGGGCTCAGGCTGCAGGCCGGGGAGTGAGTGCCATCTGGACCCTGCAGCTCTGCAGAGGGGGCTTCCTGGGCTCCTGGACTCCAGCTCTGAGCATGCTCTGCACCCAGCACACCTCCACCTCGGGCAGGCGTGACCTACCCAGCAGTTATCGGCCCCCACACTGCTGCACTGGGGACCCTGTTGTCCCTGTGACTCCCTCACCCTCCTGGGCCTACAGTGAGCTCAACACCCCAAGCTAAGCAAGGGCCACCTACACCCTGGAGCTCTGGGCTTAGGAGGCAGATGCCTTGCCTGGCGAGGGCTGGGGTGAGACCCCAGGCCCTGACGGTCTCCAGAGTGGGCGCTGACTCCCCAGGCCCCAAGTGGAAGCTGGAGCAGCAGCTGGCCGTGATGAACTCCCAGTTCAACAGGCGCATCCTCATCGACCTCTTCATCTGGAACGATGACCAGAACTCTAGCCGGCACATCATCTACGTACGTGCTGCATGGGGGCTGGGAGGCTGGGCCTGGGTGTGGCCGGGGGCCCCCAGGACGGCGGGCACAAAGGCCAGGGCAGGGGGGCCCGTGTGCACAGGGCCTGGACTCCCTGAGTCCTCCCCCGGTTCGCATCTGCGCCTCGGGACAGACATGAGCAGGATCCCTGCTGGTTCTCGGGGCAGGAAGCCCGACCTCAGGTGTGGATGCCACCTGGGGAGCTGAGGGTGCTGTGAGGCCCTGCAGGGTCCGCACCCTCCAGCCCTCCAGCTTCCCCCAGGTGCTGTCCTCCAGGCCCAGCCCAGCCCAGCCTCCCTGCAACTCAGAACCAGCTGGGCTCCTGGGGGGCACACTATAGCATCTACCCTGGGCTGTGAGTGTCCCACTGGGCACCGTCCTGGGAGGGGTGCTGCCAGGAGGTGGGGACCCTGGCCCCTTGCCCAAGGTCATACCCTCTGTTTCCAGATAGACCAGCCCACCTTGGGCATGCCCTCCCGGGAATACTACTTCAACAAGGGCAGCAGCAAGAAGGTGAGCTGGGCCCTCCCACCTCAGGGCCTGCTGGGGCCAGGTGCCATTCGTCCATTGCCATTGTGGGCTTGCAGCCCACAGCAAGCTTCTGTGGCACCTGTGGGGTACGGCCTGGCACTGGGTGCCAGGGTCGCAAGGGCTCCCCTTCAACAGCCGCTGCCAGGCACAGAGAGCTCAGCCCAGGGGGCAGCGCCAGCTGCCCTGTCATACAGAGCCAGGTGCGTCAGCACCGGCAGGTGGGCCCTGAGCCTGCACTCGGCTCCAGATCAGGGAGCCCAGTCAGGAGAGGAGAGACGAGGGTCCAGACAGTCCAGCCAGGGCAAGAGGAGAGAGCAGGCAGGGAGGTGAGGGTGCCCCCGAGCAGAGTGGGAAAGGCAGGAGGTGTGGGTGATCCCCAAAGGAAGGGCTGGGAGCAGTGGGGGCAGCAGCTACTCCTGGTAGAGATGACACTGAGCTGGATTTTGAAGGATGGGTCAAGCCAGCTAGAAGGACAGCTGAGGCCAAAGCATGGGGCCAAGGGGTCAGGAGAATCCTCAGACATGAGGAACTGGAGTATCCAGGCCCATGTGTCCACCTCAGTCAGACCTCCTGGTGCAGAGCAGTGGAAGGGTGGCCTCTGGCTCTTTCGCCCTGAGGAAAGCCCCTCCCAGGAGGGGGGTCTCGGACAGTCTGGGGCCCCAATCCCAGGCTTACCCCGAGCAAGGGCCTCACAGGCTTGCAGGGCCAGCCTTGCTGTGCAGCCTGCAGAGCCCTCTGCCCACAGAGGCTGGGGCATGGGCCACCCGTCAGAGGGATGGAGCTGGGACAGGAGCAGCCTAGTGACTGACGTGTGTGGCCCTGGTGGGCAGCACAGCACCATGGTGGGGGAGCGCAGGCCCAGAGCGCACAGCTGGTTCCGGGAGCGTGGGGGGTGCCTGGGCCCCTGAACTGGGCAGGCACCAGGCGCCGCGGCCACAGAGCCTGGGGCTGCCCCACGTCATCACGCACCCCACCCCACAGAGTGCTCCGTGGTGGCCCAGGCGGCCCAGGCGGCCCAGGCGGCCCAACTCCATCCACGGTCCTTTGGCCCAGGTGCGGGAAGCCTACCTGCAGTTCATGATCTCGGTGGCCAGCATGCTGCGGAAGGACATGAAGCTCCCCAAGGACAACGAGCTGGTGCGGAAGGACATGACGCAGGTGCTGGAGCTGGAGACGCACCTAGCCAACGTGAGGCAGGGCGGGGACCGGGCCAGGGGTCTTCGGCCAGGCTCCGGCCACCCACCCCCACGTGACCCCAGCCTACATGCAGGCCACGGTGCCCCAGGAGGAGAGGCACGACGTCACGGCCCTGTACCACCGGATGACCCTGAAAGACCTCCAGCACAAGTTTGCCCTGAAGGTGAGGCTGGCGGGCACAGAGGCCAGCGCCACACCGGCTTGGGCCGACCCCACCCCCATGGTGCCTCAGCAGGCCGTCCCAGCAGGGACCAACTCACTGGCACCCAAAAAGTAATGTGCTGAGCACGACCAAGCATGGTCACCAATCCAGAGGGACAGCAGGCACCTCCAGCCATCAGGGACGGTCACCTTGTCTCACTCTGAATGGGGGGGGGTGACCCCAGTGTATCAGGAAACCATCTGGAGGGGCTTCAGACTGTCCTGAGGTCTGCCCCCCAGGGCTCTGCCTCACCCTGGCTGTCGTGGCTCTCGTGGCCTCCCCTCCCTCAGACTACATCCTTGGGCAACCTAGCAGGGGGACTGGGACTTTGCCCCCAGCCCTGCCAACACTGACCCCCTACCCTACAACCGCTCAGCCCACTCCAGCTCTGCTCCCAGGGTCTCCAGGAGGGGCAGGAATGCAGGTCCAACCTCAGTAGTTGGCAAAGGCAGGCGGAGGGAGGAGCGTGGGGCTGGCCGGGACCCCAGCTCTTCCCTCAGACCAGGCGGGTAAGCCACGGTGCCTGGCTCTCACCAAGGGTAAGCTGGAACACTGGGGAGAGCACTGGCCCTGCTCATCACACCTGGTGTCCTGGGAGGCCCCGGCCCCGTCCTGCCTTGTCCTGTGCACTGGCCCCGAGATGGCTGGCTGAGACGGGCCTGCCCAGCCTGTGGCTCCTGGGGCCCAGCAGACCTTTGCAGGGTCTGGGCTCCATCCAGGCACAAAACAAAGCCCTGCCTAAGAGCGTGCGCCTCACACAGAGGGAACAGGAGGCAAGTGACACCCAGGTGCCAGAAAGCAGGGGCCAGGCAGCGGGCTGGCTCCAGGTGTGGGAAGAGGAGCCAGGGCCCAGTGCCCGGCCGTCAGGGCCAGCGTGGTCCTGGTAGTGAGCACCAAGAGCCCAAGGCAGGGCTGCACAAGGGGACAGGTGTCCAAGCTGGTGGACTGTGTCAGCCTGGGGGCCATTTAAAGGCCTGGACCCCTGTGAGAGGCTTTGGGTAGACGGGCGGGCTGGACTCGAGTTCAGGAGTGGTGGATGCTGAGGACGTGGCCTGGCAGGGGCAGGCTGGGCAGGCTGGGCAGAGGCAGTAGGAGGCTGTGCTCTTCTTGAAGGAAGAGCCCACGCGGCCTGGGAGCCGTGGGAGGTCCTCCAAGAGCCCTGGCTTTAGCGTTTGGCTTGTGAAGCTCGGTGCTGACTGTGCCAGGCCAAGGCCCCAGAGGCCCCTGTGCCCCTTCCCGTCACTGCCACCAACCCCTCACCGGGGCAGCCACGCCTTGCCTCTCATGCTGAGAGCTCAGCGGCAGGCACATGGCATCTGGGTGTCCCCAGGCTCTGGTTCCGCACCTCGAGGTGACCCACATGCCTGCGTCTAGCGCAGGGACAGCTGGTGGTGCTGGATCCAGGAACGCAGCAGCCTGCGCGCCGGCCCACAGCTGGGCCCATGGAACCCCTGAACAGTGCCACTCGACGGGCTCCAGCACACTCTTGGGGCGCACTGGGTGTATCCCTCCCAGGAGTGACACCACCAGGTGGAGGGAGTGTGGTCAGCCACGGGGCAAGCCCAGGCCTCTTCGGCATTTACAATCCACACTCCTCGCCAGGCCTGGGTGGCACTCACCTTCCTCCGCAGCTTGCCTTTGGGTTGTGTGACATCACATCCGGGTCCAGCTCGGCCTCCCTGAGGCCCACTGGCCTAGGCTGCCTCCATCCTACCAGCTGTCCGCCTTTCTCTTGCTGCTTGTTGGAGCTCCTTGCCTGCTCCCGTTGCGACCCCCGTGGTCAGTGTCCTCCCACGAGGCAGCTTGCTTCCCCACTTCTTTCCAAGGAGGGTTTTAAATCGCCCAGTTTATCAACTTACCAAAGACATAGCAATCTCCCTCCGTGGCTAATGTTCTAGTTCAGAAAGTCTTTGCCTGTCCTCCAGGGCGTCCAGGCCTCCAGAACCCTGCACTGATCGGCAGCCACAGGGAGACGGAGGGGTTCTTTGGCTTCTTCCTTAGGGATCTCCTGTGGCCTGACATTCTGCTGATAAGATGCCCCTTAACCATTGTGAGCGCCATGTTTGGTGTAAATCAAGTGTCTCTGTGTGTTTCTGGATGCTCTTCTTCCACTGGTCTCTGTCCAGGATGCCAGCCACTGAGGAGTCTGGATATCCAGTCAACTGGATACCAACTTGGTTCTTGGCAACTTGGTTCTTTGAGACTCTCTGTATTGGTGAGGCATGGTGGCGCCTGCCTGTAATCCCCGCAACTCTGGAGGCTGAGGCAGGAGGATCCTAGCTCAAGGCCAGCCCCAGCAGCTTAGCAAGACTCTGTCTCAAAATAGAAAATAAAAAGGGCTGGGGGTGTCCCTGGTGGTAAAGCACCCTGGGTTCAATCTCCAGTACAAAAAAAAAAAAAATTGTCTGAATTGTTCTGGATCCTTTGCAGTTTCATACAAAACCTTAAATCAGCACAAAATCCCTGCTGGGATTCTGCTGAACTGCTCGGGGTCTCCACGTGGACTTGAGGAAGACCAACAGCTAGCCCCACCGTGCCACCTCTTCCCATCCATGAGCCTGGTGGACACTTCTGTTCCTCATGACTTAGTTCTGTGAACGGGTCCTGTGGTGTTTACTTCAAGTCTGACGCAGCTGCTCTCAGGTGTATTCCAGGTGTTTCCTCGCGTGCTACGGGGCGTGGCTGTCGTTCATCTCCTGACGCTGCCAGCCATAGAAACACCAGCCCGGAGACAGCAGGCTCACTCAGTCCACTTGTTAGCCCTGACGATCCTCTGTAGGTTCTCAGACTTTAAACACAAGTCCTGCTGTGTGTGGAAGGCCACGTGTGAAGGCCCTGTCAGTCCTTGTTGGGGCCACCTGGCCCTGGCCGGACAGGCTGGGCCATTCCCAGCCAGGCTGAAGTCGTGGTGGAGACACTGCCTGCAGCCCTGGGGTCAGGCAGCCTGGCCGCATCTCACCACGTCTGGCCCGCCAGTCTTTCCCGTTGCAGGGGGACCTGACTGCAGATCTCCCCCATCAGGTCATAGAGTTAACTATTTTTAGTTTGCCAAGCGTTTTACAAAGAGTGAGGGAGATCTTGCTCAAAGCCCCTTCTGTGTCTGTCAGAATCACCACGCGATTCTCTCCTTTATCAGTCGCCACGGTGAGCGTGTAGTCCTCGGGTAGCGCGCCTGGGACGTGGGCACGCGGCGCACCACTGGGATAAGCTGCGTTCTCTCTGCTGAGCTCTGATTAGAATTTTAGGATATGCGATCATAAACATCACTGGTCACCACTTCCCGTCATGCCCTTACCTGGGTGCCGGAGGTCATTTTTGGCCCTATTGATCAAGTCGAAAGGATTCTTTTTCTTTTTCTCCTCCCTGGAAAGTCTGAGCAAGACTGACGGTGTGTGTCTCCTGGATGCCAGATGGAACGCGCTGGGAAAGACAGACGGGACTGGAAACCCGTTTGTGGGACTATTTCAGATGCAAGATTCAGTCACTACCTAGGAGGCCATTTTCACTCTCTGCCCGTCCTCTCACTGTCATTTCTCACAGGATTTTATCAATTGCACTTGACTTTCCACATGCGTGGCTCACGCACTCCCGCCTGTGTCTGGGTCCCTCGCCTCTGCGGACAGCCACCCAAGCCCTCCCGGTCCCGAGCGCCGCCCTGCTCTGCTGGGTGCTCCTGGGTGGGCTGGTTTCCTGGGTGCCCAGGAGTTGTGTCTCTCCCACTCCCGCCTCCTGCAGGGCTTCAACTGGACTCTGTTCATACAGTCTGTGCTGTCCTCTGTCAAGATCACGCTGCTGCCCAATGAGGAGGTGGTGGTCTACGGCATTCCCTACCTGCAGAATCTCGAGGAGATCATCCACATCTACCCTCCCAGGTGAGGCCCAAGGAAGGCCCGCAGGGCCTCAGCGTCTGAGCCACTGCCCCTCACACACAGCCCCGCTCGTGGGAGAGGGCCGCTCCAGTAAGCACCCTCAGGTGAGAGGACAGGGGAGGTTACACAGTGGCCAGTGGCGCCTCATGCTAGAAACCAGGGGCAGACAGACCGACACCTGGGCTGCCCGGCACCAGAGCTCTGGTGGGCAGGACCTGCTGGCCAAGCCCCGCCCCACCCACAGCAGGGCAGCTCACTTGTGCCGCCCCTGCCCTGCCTCCTGCCTCAGGACCTTGCAGAACTACTTGGTCTGGCGCCTGGTGCTGGATCGCATCAGCACCCTGAGCCAGCGATTCAAGGACGCACGCGGGAACTATCGCAAGGTGAGCACTCCCTGCCACGGGGCTCCAGGCTGCCCAGGCCAGGCCCGCTCGCTCAACTCCATCAATAGGGCCAAAACTAACCTTAGGCACCCAGGTAAGGGCGAGATGAGAGAACAGGAATCAGCCATGTTGGTGGGAGTAACGGGCAAGCGGCAGCCAGCAGTTGGCAAAGCAGAAGTCTGTCAAAGCCAGTGTGGTTGGGAGGAGGGAACGAGGGCAGAGCGAGCAGCCACCTGGGGTGACTCTGACCTTAATGGCAGTGAGAGGCCAGGGGAGAGGCCGAGGGGCAGGAACAGGCTGCCCAGGAGGCCAGACCCAGAGAAAGGGACACGCCAGCTTCCCGAAAGGCAGGAGATCCTGCAACCAGGAGGTGCAGCGGGGCCCTGGGCAGAGCACTCCCTGGGCCGGGACGCGTCCATCCCCTTCCATCCCTGGGGACAACTGGCCTGCAGTCTCATCTCCACTTCAGCCAAGGGAAACCAGGGCCAGGGGGCTGGGGCTGGTGGCCAGGGTGGAGTCCCCAGAGCTTGCTCTAGGGTCAATACAGCCCTGCATCTTGGAAGCAGATAACCAGGGCGGGAGGAGGACAGGGGCCCAGAGGACCACCCCACCGCTCCCAAGGTAGGGGCCCATCTGGCCTGGGTGGGAGCCCCCACCACTGCCCAGCTCCCACGCCATGGCCAGCACTCGGAAGAGACATTCCACGTCCCACTCTGGCCTGTGGGCACCCTGAGGCCCAGGGCAGGGTGGGTTGCTGGCCTCACAAACCCAGGGCCCCACACGGGACCCGGGCTGCAGATGCTGGTGAGGGTGCCCAGTGAGCGGCGGTCACCAACGCCAGGCGCTGTACGGCACCACGGTGGAGGAGGTGCGCTGGCAGGAGTGTGTGGGCTACGTCAACAGCAACATGGAGAGCGCCGTGGGCTCCCTCTACGTCAAGAAGGCCTTCTCCAAGGACAGCAAGAACATGGTGGGGCCCACCTCCTGGGCCCCGGTGCCCCGGGCAGGCGGGCCCCTCACACCCACGCTGGGCACCACCCGGGTCAGGCCCCTGTGCACCTGTCTCTGCTCAATGACACTCAGAGGGGCTCACCTTTGTCCCAGTGGCCCCAGAGGGAGGCCAGGGAAACCTTGCCACCAGTGCTTCTGACCCCCACGTCCCTGCTGCCCCCAGCCCTGGGCCCTGCAGACCACCCGAGCCAGGCGGGACCTCTGCCCACCTGCAAGGACTTGGGCCACAGGACCAGGACCCTCAGTGGGGGCAGACACCCCCACACCATCATCACACCGCACCCAGGGCCCCCAGCAGGGGCAGCCGGGACACCTCCCAGAGGTGTCCTAAATCAGCCCCCCAGAGCCCCTGAGGAGTCCAGGACCCAGGACCCTGTGCCCCCAGGTCAAAGAACTCATCAACAAGGTGCGGGCTGTGTTTGTGGAGACCCTGGACGAGCTGAAATGGATGGATGAGGAATCCAAGAAGAAAGCCCAGGAGAAGGTGGGCAAGCCCTCAGAGGCCCTGTGGCCCGAGGTCAGGTTTCAGCCAGAGGGGGCGGCCCGGGGGGAGGGAGTCAGGCCTGGGAGCCATGTCTGGGAAGTCCCCACAATCCCGGGAACCAGCTGTGGGGCAGGGGCTGTGGCCAGGGAGCGAGGGTCTGCCCTGTGGGACAAAGGCACTCCCGGGCCCTGGCTGCTATGGAGTCTTGGCCCCTCGGCCCCTTTGTCCAGGGCAGGGGGCCTCCAGCGGGGTCCTGGCACAATCAGGCCTCTCCTCCCCAGGCCATGGGCATCCGGGAGCAGATCGGCTACCCGGACTACATCCTGGAGGAGGACAAGCACCTGGACGAGGAGTATTCCAGCGTGCGCCCCCACCCCGCAGCTCCCAGGCGCTGTCCTTGCCCATGCCAGCCCCTGCCTCCAAGCCACCACCGGGGACACGGGCCCAGAGGGGAGCACTCTGTGCCAGGCACCCCACGGCCTGGGGTGGCCCTAGCATCTCCTCAGCTTAGATAGGGGACTCCGAGTCACACAGATGTCAGGCCAGGGCACCACCTGTCCCCCACTCCACCGTCAGCACCCAGAGCAGGGGCCAGGTGCTGGCTACCTGGCAAGTCTTGAGGCCCTTCCCTGGCCACCCTCGCCCCCTCCCCAACCCCTCCAAGGACCCAGCCTGAGCGCCGTCGTGACCGCCCCTCTCTCATAGCTGAACTTCTCGGAGGACCTATACTTTGAGAACGGACTGCAGAACCTTAAGGCCAGTGCCCACAGAAGCCTCAAGAAGCTTCGGGAAAAGGTGGACCAGAATCTGTGAGTGGCGTGGCCAGAGTGGCCTGCAGGAGCTACCTGCTGGGCAGGGGTGGCCATGTGCTTGGCTGAGGCTGGGAGGGACTCAGCCTGTCTCAGCACCCGCCCCCCACTCCTCCTCCTGTTTTGGGAGGCCCCAGAGTCTGATCATGGGATGACCAGGACCGGGCTCTGGCAGGGCCACTGGGACAAGGCAGGCTCTAGTCAGTCAGGGCAGGGAGGGCCCAGAGGGAAAGTCCCAGCAGATGTGGGCCCCAGGTGACTGGTGTGTTCACCACAGCTGGATCATCGGGGCTGCAGTGGTCAATGCGTTCTACTCTCCAAACCGAAACCAGATAGGTACGCTTGCCCCCAGCTGCCCACCCAGCCCCTGTGCCCTGGTGCAGCTCCCTCCATCTTCCCTGGGGGCACCCCAGCCCTTACCAGAAGGGGAGCCGCAATCTCCCATTTCACTGTGCCCCCACAGGGCTGCACACTTGCAGGGGTCAGGAGGGATGCAGAGGGACAGTCCCCGAGGGCAGCACAGACGGGCAGAGGCCAGACAGGTCCTCCACCTAGCCCCACCCTCCCGGCCTCTGAGCCTGTTGCCTCAGCTGTGCATCAGGGTGGGGATGGGGCTTAACCCCATCCCCCAGCCATTGGAGAGGATGGCGGGGCCCCCGGAGGTGCCACCTGATCATGGCGCACAGATGTGCCCACTCACAGTTTATTCCATGTCTGCCCTTGGGGACAGTGTTCCCTGCTGGAATCCTCCAGCCGCCCTTTTTCAGCAAGGAGCAGCCGCAGGCCTTGAACTTTGGGGGCATCGGGATGGTGATTGGGCACGAGATCACACACGGCTTTGACGACAATGGTAAGGGCTCCTGGTCTGCAGGCCAGACGGCACCTGCTACCACACACCGTCCCCACAAGCACCCTGGGCCTCCATAGAGCTCTGGGAGGGGCACAGGCCAGGGCATGGGGAGATGTGCTGGGGCCCCAGGGAGCTGTGGCAGATCAGGTCTTGAAGGCCCCCTCCCAGAGCCTGCCACAGGCACGGAGCAAGGGCCCAAGGCTGGATTCCATGGTCCTGATTCCCCTTGACGGCTGTCACTTCCCCTCCCTGGGCCTGTGAAACAGGGAGTGACACTGCCCAGTGTGCCTGAAGCTGGAGGCCTGGTCCACCTGCAACCAGGGAGGGGCTGCCCTGCCTGGTTCTCAGGGCTGGCACCACACACAGAGATCCATGGCGGTTTGGTCGTGGGACCTCCCCAGGGCACCCCTGCACTCCTGAGGGCCCTTTTCCCTCACCCGGGGTTTAGAAAGTTAGGACATCTCGAGAGGTATCCATAAACCACTGTCCCTGGGACCCCAGGACACAGCCACAGCAGGCCCGAGTCAGGGGTGGTGTGCAGAACATGAAGCCCTCCCTCTCGGGCTGAGGAGGTCAACACCCTGTCCCCTACCAGCATGCCTGGGAACGTGAGCTCTAGGCGCTGGGGTCGGCCGGAGCGTGGGCTGGCCAGGGGACAGCCACCTCTGCCCTGCCCTGCTCAGGCCGGAACTTCGACAAGAATGGCAACATGCTGGACTGGTGGAGCAACTTCTCCGCCTGGCACTTCCGGAGGCAGTCAGAGTGCATGATCTACCAGTACAGCAACTACACCTGGGACCTGGCCGACAAGCAGAACGTGAGCATGCCACCGGGCCACAGCGGCCCTGCACCTGCACCCAGCCCTGGTGCCGTGGGACGGCGGGGCCGAGGCCCAGGCCGCACCCCACCTGCCTTCTGTGCACAGGTGAATGGATACAGCACCCTGGGGGAGAACATCGCGGACAACGGCGGGGTGCGGCAGGCGTACAAGGTGGGTCCGAGCAGGGGCCTCCAGCAGGGCAGAGGGGCCTTCAGCACGGGTCGAGACTGTCCTGGGGACTCCTCCTGACTGGGAGGCTGCATTGCCCCAGAGCACCTCCTGGCCATGGGCAGCCATTGGGCCTGTACCAGTCTGAGCTGGCATGGAGGCCACTTTCTGCCTCCAAATGAGGTAGTGGACTAGAGACCACGTGTCCACCGGCCTCGGCATCCCTCACCTACAGCCAGGAATGGATGAGCCCTGGGTACCAGGTACTCATTCTGGGTGGGCACCAGCTGGTGGGTGACCTGGCCAGGGGCCCCGAGGAACCTCTGGAGTCAGCATTTAGAGGCAGTGAGGAGTCAGGTGCTGAGGGCTCACCCCTGGGACATGCCCGAGGGCCGAGCTGCAGAAGCAGGGCCCCCATCCACAGGTGCTGGAGCCAGACCTCCATTCTGCATGGAGATCAGAGGGCGCGGAAGGCCTGGCTGGACTGGCCAGGCCCAGCACCCATTTGGGCCCGCAGGCTTACCTGAAGTGGATGAAGGAAGGTGGCAAGGATCAGCAACTGCCAGGACTGAAGCTGACTTGCAACCAGCTCTTCTTCGTCAACTACGCCCAGGTAGCAGCTGCAGTCCTGGCCCACCCACCCCACCTTGGGAGGGCCGCTATGGGGCCACAGGGGAACCAGAACCAGTGGGCCCGGCGGGCTTTCTGGAGGAAGAGGCTGGGCAGGGGGAGGGACCGGGAAGAGTCAGATGCAGATGTGCAGCGACCAGGGACCTGCTGGCTTCCCCGGAGACCCCAGGAGGGGTGGCCTGGGCTGCGGGGATGCTGCCTGCCCTGCCACAACCAGGGGCGCCCTTCCAGCCCCACAGCCTGTAGCCACGCCCTTCGTGCACTGCAGGTGTGGTGCGGGTCCTACCGACCCGAGTTCGCCATCCAGTCCATCAAGACTGACGTCCACAGTCCCCTGAAGTACAGGCAAGCGCCCCTGCCCACCCCCGTGCCCCCGCCCGCCCAGGCGCCCATCTCAGGTTCTGTCCACCGCTCGTCCACAGGGTGCTGGGCTCACTGCAGAACCTGGCTGCCTTCGCTGACACCTTCCACTGCACCCAGGGGACCCGCATGCACCCCAAGCAGCGATGCCGTGTCTGGTAGCCAAGGCTGAGCCACACCGTGCCGTCCACCCCACCCGCTGCCCAGAGGCACCTGTGCCACCACAGTGCAGCAAGCAGGGACCTGGCAAGCAGCCCGCCAGGTGGCCACGATGCCTGCCCGACCTCCGCGCCGGCCTGGAACGCAGCCACCGCCTGACACCGGTCACCTGACACCTCCGCATCCACCCTCGGGTCAGAACCCGGGCACAGACGCCACCCGCCACCTTCCACCGCTCTGCAAAGCACGCAGCTGGCAGGCGTCTACGAGCCTCAGACAGCCGAGTAAACGCTTGAAAGAGGGCTGCCGCCTGGTGTGTCAGGAGGGGCCGAGGGTGGCCAGGTGGCAGGCTGGGCAAACGGCCGGGCGGGGCACCACAGTGGACTGACGGGGAGAGGGGGCTCTGGACAAGCCTCCAGCATCCTAGGGCTGGGAGCCTGCAGTGGCCAGGACGCACCAGACAGCCACCTGCAAGGGCCACCGACTCAAGGAGCTGAGGTCAGGAGGGAGGTGGCCCAGGGGACCTGAGGAGCCTCAGCTGTGCATCGAAATCTTCAGTTCTGTGACCTGAAGCCCAAGGAGGAGTCAGACTGCAAATGGCCAGACCACCTGCCTTGGTTTTGTAAATGACCACTGCTGTGCCAGTGGGGGGACAAGCCATCCAGGAGGACACTGTGGTCCCCAGGGTTGAACTAGGGAGGCAGAGTGAGGTGCTGAGGAAGCCGTGTGGACGAGGGAGCCCTGGAGAGGGAGGCCTGACATGGAGGGACGTTTGGAGTCGTGCTCCAGACCTGGTGGGTCCTGGGAGGAGTGGCCGCTCCCAGCAGGTGGGATGATGGAACTCCAGTCAGGGAGGGCCTCTGGCGCCACACGGACCCTGAGCCTCTGTCCACCTGACTACTGTCTCCAGCCTGACCCCAACTAGCGCAGGAGACCCTCAGACACTGCTCTCTCCAGCCTCGGCCTACCTTCCCGTCTGCAGCCAGACACAGGTGAGAGCGTAGGACACCTTGGGAGGAAAGTCAGGGTAGCAAGGGCGTCCTCAGGGCCATATGTGCCAGAGCCTGAAGTCTGCACAGACTGCAGGGCATATCCCCTCCAAAGGACAGCGACTTCCATGGTGGGATGATAACACCCTGGCACCCTGGAGGACTACCCCTCCAGCCCAGAGGGAGGTCAGGGCTGCGGAGGACACAGGTGCAGAGCCAGTGGAGAAACATGTGACCCAGGGCTGCAGTTTTAATAGCTCATTGTTGCCTGAGGATCAGAGCAGTCCAGCCCCATAGCCCAGCACTCCATGACGATTCTTCCGGTGTGATCCCCAGCACACCCAGGGCAGCAGACACCTCCAGATCAGAGGAGGTCAGGGTTATCACCTCCTACACACCTCCTCGTCACACTGCAAGGACAACAGGGGCCCTGTCAGGCCAGCCACATTCCCTAGACGCAGAGAACAGTGGGGCCCACCCACCAAAACACAAAAGGGGGCATATTTAAGGCTGGAGGCCCCCATCGGAACAGCAGTCACTCCCCTCCACCTGGGGCATAGGAAGCTGGCCACCAGGACCACACGAGGACCAACAGAGGAGCCTGGGAAAAACCCAAGCCCTCCCCAGCCTCTGACCCTCAAAAAACAGCCCTTCCTGTGCCCTGAAGCCACCACCCGCACGGCAGGGTGGGTCCAGACATGCCAGTCCATCTGGTCACACTGCCCCTTACAGCCTGATCCCTTCTGCAAGTGGGTCACAATGACATACACATCCTGGGATGCGAGCAGAAGAACACAAATCCCAAGAGGCTGCACCTCAGCACCTGGCCATGCCCATGCTGGCCCAGGGGAGCGGGGTGAGCATGGGGATGCACCCCCCTGGACTCCGCTCACCGGAGGTGGTTCACTGGTGCAGACCTCTGCCGAGATGCCCAGAGCCTTCAGGACGCTCTCCTGGGGGACATAATCACCTGGGGACTTCTGGACAAAATGCAGCAGAACTTTGTCACCACCTGTAGAAGCAGGCAGATGGTCAGGGTACACTGGGAGGCCACCTGCACCTTGCACTCATGTGACAGGAGAAGGAACAGCAGGCCAACCAGCTGACCCGGAACCCTGGCCAGTCACACCCTCCACCCAGTCAGTCGAGGCAGCTGTTGTGCCCACAGCCCACCCTGCCAAGCCAACGCTAAGGGCCAGGACACACCACAGAGGAGGAGCTAGGGGAGATGGACAAGCCCAAAAGAGGGGCAGGGGCAGTCACCAAGTTCCCCAGGCCTTCCCACTGAGAACATGGCCCTGGAGCCCCTTCCTGAGCCCACCTTTGCTGACGACCAGCAGCCCTCCACTCTGCAGCAGGTCTCCAGACAGGTTCCCCTGGATGCCAAGAGCCTTGGCCTGGAAGGAAAAGAATAGGGCTGAGGTCAGTCC
Source organism: Glaucomys volans (assembly GCA_020662805.1). Lineage (NCBI taxonomy): Eukaryota > Metazoa > Chordata > Mammalia > Rodentia > Sciuridae > Glaucomys > Glaucomys volans. Next base: position 68,036 of record JAJEJO010002595.1, read on the forward strand.
TACAGGGAGGAACCGCCACCCACTACTCCTGTCCATCACAATTACCTTGGCAGCAACATCACGCACGGGCTTCCCCAGGGCAGCTGGCAGAATGCTCAAGCTATTGTACCTGCAAACACACGAGGCTGCTGCTCCAGACTCGGGGGCAGCCCAAGCCCCAGAGCCCACCCCTGGGTCCTCCAGCAGATGCACAGACCAGTGCTGGCTCAAGCCCTGCCCACTCATCTCACCAGGGGCTCAGAGACAGCACCAGGCAATCAGATCAGCAACCAGCCCAGCCAGGAACAGCTACTGGAGCCACCAGGCACCCAGCCTGGGGATGGGTGGCCTGGAGCCCCACCAAGGGTGTGGAGTGTGGGGACGGGGCCCCAGGCTGAGCATGCCCAAGGGTCTGCTCAGCTGGCCCTGCCAATCAGGGCAAGCAGGCAGCCTGCTGCACCAGAAGGCTGGGATGGCCCCTCATGGAGGCCCTGAGTTCCGAAACCTCCCCTGGTGGTCTGGACACTACAGCCTGCTAAAGGCAGGCTTAGGTGAGAAACCTGTTACAGAACAAGTAACACCCCAGAAAAACACTGAGGAGCCGCTGGGGCTGCCAGAGCCAACACGGCCAGCCTGCTTAGGGCAGAATGAGCAGAGCGCAGCATCCAGAGGAGCCAGGGAGCAATGGGCACCTGGGCCCCTTCACCCCACCCACTTACCGCTTGAAGCCCAGCTCCTTATAAAACTGCTTGCTCTCATCCAGGTAAAGCTCTGGAAAGGGAAGCCACAGGTGTGTGTCACATCTGGCCCCACCCAGGCTCACCCTCCTGTATTCTGTCCTGTCTCCTGACCAATTACCATGCCCAGTTCACCCACCCTGGGTCAGGAGGGCCGGCATAAGACTGAATGTCCCTACTGTTGAGAAGAGGGACTGAGACCCAGAGGGGACAGGGGGATCCAGAAGGCCAGAAGTGCAAGGGCACAACCTGGGGACAGCGAGGCAGTGGGAGAGAGAACTCTGACACCAGGGCACCTCCAGGCCAGGGCTGGGCAGAGGGACAGCCAACGCCCTGAGCTGGGGAAGGGTCGCACCTCCGGAAAAGTAACGACCGTCCAGGAACTCCTGTAGGCCCAGGGCCTCGGGCCCGACGCCCAGCAGGCGCACGCCGTGCTGGTCCAAGACACCCTGGAGGTTGCTGAGGTCCCGGGCGATCCAGCGGCACACCATGCAGCCAAAGCGCCGCAGCCCGACCACCACGCACGCCTGCTCCTGCCACAAGCTCCGCAGCTCCACCGCCTGCCGGGCCGCAAGGTCAAGATGCGCCGGCCCGACGCCCACCCCCGCAACCCGCCACGCCCAGCGAGCGCCCCCAAAAGACCCGCTCCCACAGCCAGGTGAGCTGCCAGGGCGCCGCGGCAGGAACCGGGGTACGCCCACCGCCCTGACTCTGCGGGCCTTACCTCCCCGGTCACTGCATGTTTCAGAACACAAGCGCCCACGCGCGAAAGGTCCACGGGGCTCATGGCTACCGCGGAGCTCCAGAGGTCCCGTCCCGGCGCCGGGATCCTCTCCCACGGCGGCGGCGCCTCGGATAGTAAGCCGTGCCCCGCCCCTGCCCCGCCTCGCGTCCGGGCTCCGCCCCCAGCACCGCCCCTGGCTTCCGGTCCCACAGCCGAAACCCGGAAGGAACTGGATCCCTTCGTTTACATATGCATGAACTCGCTGGCCAATGGCGACTAGGCGGGGCTTGTCAGCATTCCACTCACTATGCGCCTGCGCAGAGAACGGCAGCGGGACCTTGTAGGGATGGGGTTGGGCGGGGCTAAGGGCGGGGCGAAGGGCGGGGCGAAGGGCGGGGCGAAGGGTTCACCAGCGCAGGTGTGGGGACTGTTGTCTGGGCTCCGCTCCCCGGCGGGAGGCACGCGAGGGCCTTAGACTTCCCGCACCGTCAGATGTCTGCTTGAAAATTTCTGCGAATGCAACACCATCGCAGACAAGTTTGCATTGTGTTTAATCAAGACACTGTCCATTGCATGCCGGGCACATGTCAACTTTTAATCCTCAAACTTTGGGTTAAAATGGACCCAAAAGAGAGAAACAGGAGCGCATAGAAAAGCAGAGTTTACTAGGTACCTTGGGAATGTGCTTTGCTTTCCCTCACCAGTTCTGTGACGGCTCTGGCAGCTGGACCCCGAGTGCCCCCCGCCCACAAACACCACCAGGGATCAGGTGGGGCTGGAGGAGGAAAGGGGTCACCGCACTATCCCTGGACTCCAGAAGGGAGGGTGAAGCTGAGAACTGTAAGGGCCTGGAAGGATGGCGGTTCCAGGCCTGAAGATTCTGGCAGGAAAACAGGATCCCGATTATTATGTTAAAAAAAAGAGGATGCATTTCCTCTTCGGGAGGCTTGACAGCCCGAGTCCCCAGGGGAGGAGCCGCAAGGGGCCTGCAGCAGGGCTCCCTCCAGCTGGGAAGCCAGCAGCCAGCTTCAGAAGCACCCTCTGTAAAGAAGAAAGTGAGAGATCAAGGGTCCCTCTCCTCTCCTCTGCCTGCGTCTGGCGCAGTAAAAGAGGGAAGAGGAAGCCCACAGGCCAGGGCATGGGAAGAGGTCTGCAGAAGAGGCGCAGGTCGAGTTTGCACCTGAGGTCTGCGTTCCCGTGTACATAGGCAGGGCAGCAGACCTCCGCCTCCGTCCTCCTGGGTCCTGAAGGGTTATGGAAAATGAAACCTCTCAAGGCGGCGGGTGGCCAAAGAAGTAAGCTCGCCAGGCGGGTTCACCAGAGTCAGACAAAAGTAGTGCATTGAGATTTATTAGAGTCTGTGTCCGGGTGGAATCTCCAGCCCCCGGGGATGAAAGTCTGGGTAGGAGAGCCAGAAGAAGTCGCAGGTGACTTTGGCTGCTCGGGGGTTTTTATACAGGGGAAGGGGCCAGGGGTCCTGCCCAGGAAAGGTGGACCAAGGTGGACGTCAGGGTCAGCAGGTCTCCTGATTGGTCACCTCTGGCACAGTGTGTTGCTAGATGACCTTGCTCCCTCCCCTGCAGGCGCCCAAATTCAACCTGACAGAAAATAATACCCCTGCAACATAGCCCCCAAAGAAAAATGGAGAGTGGTGTGGCTCCAGAGGAGGGAGGGGAGACTAGCCAAGGAAAAATGGGTCCTGGGGGAAAGGGGCAGATACTGAATGCTGGGCCCTAAACGATGACCTTCCCCCATGCCTAAAGAGACCTAAACGGAAGCACAGCAAATACCAACGGGCAAGATTTGAGTACTCATCCCTGGGATCTGGACTTTTTTTTTTTTTCTTCTTTTTTTTTGGTACTGGGGATTGAACCCAGGGGCACTCCACCACTAAGCCACATCCCCAGCCCTATTTTGTATTTGATTTAGAGACAGGGTCTCACTGAGTTGCTTAGGGCCTCGCTAAGCTGCTGAGTCTGGCTTTGAATTCACGATCCTCCTGCCTCAGCCTCCCAAGTGCTGGGATTACAGGTGGGCACCATGGCGCCTGGCTGGGATCTGGACTCTTATCTCCCCTAACAACACTGAGTTTCAACCTTTTTACAACTGCCTTCCTAAATTAAGGTTTTTAACCTGTACAACCAGCCCCTGACTGTCAAGACTGCACGTGCACGGCTCCCAACGATGACATCATTGCACCTTATAAAACCAAAATCCCCTCTGAACTGAGAGCCATTTTCCCCATCCGGAAAATGGACCCCAACAGCGCCGGAGTCCGGGAAGGAATAAAGGCTTCTCTGAATCCATGGAGGTCTGCCTCCGTCCTTTTGCGCTCACAGGTCCTGATGGAGGACCCAAGATGTTCCAACAGAAGGGAAGCATTCAGGTTCACTGGCAAGTCTTCTGGTGGCACCCGAGCCGACCCAAGGAAATGAAGAACACAAAGAAGCAGTTAGAGGCCATTGCTCTTCCCTTCACTGGACAAAGAACAGGAAGCTGGGAAGAGGTTGACTACACTGAGGGTAGGGAGGTCAGAGGTTGCAGGGTTTGTTTTTGAGACAGCCATACCACTGTGTACCGGTGACGAGTTCTGCTTCCCCGGGTGTGGAAGTGTAACCCCAGAGAAGCACCGAGGCAAGCGTGTTCAGCAGGCTTTATTTAAAAGTAGTAACACAAACTTCTCCCGGGAGGGGGAAGGGGGCCATGCTGACGTTCTAGAATCCCAAGAAGTGAGCACACCCGACATCTTTTATAGATTATGGTCGCCTTTGCTCTGTTCTCTCCAGTCCCTTATCTCTCCGTCCTGCCTTTGTGACAAGGCCCAGGAGTCACAGTGACATAGCAAAAAAGTGAGATGCAAATGGCAGGGGAAGGGCCACATGGAGATTCAGGAGGGGGTCCAGGGGACATTAATTAGCAACTCCCTGCCTGCAGCTTTTGGGAGGGGCAGTTAAGCAGGTAACCGTGGTGACCCAAAGGGCTCTGGAGGCACTGACATTCCACTCTCCCAGGGACGTCTCCAACTTCCCAGACTCTGATGGCCTCCCTTCCTCGATTTGACCAGATTCCCTATTCCACACTAACTGCCTGTCCAGTTCTGGCTTCATTTCCCCCTATTGTCTAGGAACTCCTTACTGCTGCAAGGAAGGGGCGATGATCACTCTGACTGCTTCAACCTGGAAGCGGGCAGAGTGGGGCAAGCAGTTTGGAGTTCCCTTTTAGAAATCTGAACAATCGAGGGGTCCAGAGTAGAAGCCTGGTGGGGGACGAGCAGGTTGAAAGTCCTCTGGAGGTGGGTGCTTCTATGAATGAGAAGCAAAAGACATGAGTACTGAAATGAGATCAATAAACGTTGCAGCATCTGGAACCTGTCGATGAGTCCCATGAAGATGATAGCAGTCAATAATCTCTCACCAGGAGGAGGAAGAACTGAGAAGTTCCCATGACCCGGCCTAACAAAGGCTGGAGAGGACAAGGCCTGTATTTGGGAACTTTAACATTGTCAGAGTTATCAGGAATGCAAACACACATTAATTTTGAATGTCATTGATGCCCCCAGAAAATACAGTTAAGCTACTTAATGTCATCTGATTTTTGTAAAATATCCTTTTATTGGTATAACCTATTTAGTAGAGATCTTTATGTTTCTGTTACTTGGAGTTAATAATCATACTGGCAAACATAGATTAAGCCTATCTGTGTAGCTTAGGAAGATCTGTAGGCCTTAAACTGACTAAAAATTTCTGACTCTGGCAGTTTCTCTTGATAGTTATCAGGCACATCTGCCTAAGAATCTCTCTTTTGTAGCCTCCAGCCTTTACTTATTCCAGTCTTTACTATTCTTGTAACACAAGTGTACATCTTAAGTTACGTTTAACTATTGTTTCTTCTTTAAATGCCCAAGAATGACTCTGCTTTGGTTTTAACTGTTTTGCTGGGTGTTTAAGATCAAGCTGGTTGCCGGGCGTGGTGGCGCACGCCTGTTATCCCAGCGGCTTGGGAGGCTGAGGCAGGAGGATTCGTGAGTTCAAAGTCAGTCTCAGCAAGGGCAAGGCACTAAGCAACTCAGTGAGACCCTGTCTTTAAGTAAAATACAAAATAGGGCTGGGGATGTGGCTCAGTGGCCAAGTGCCCCTAAGTTCAATCCCTGGTTCCAAAAAAAAAAAGAAACAAGCTGGTCAAATTGACCTGTTCCTGTCTCTTAAGAGTCAGCCGAGTTCCCACAGGGTCACTGGTGGGGAGCCTGAGAGCAGCTCCTTGGCTACTTTAGTGCCTGCCATTCACTAGGTAGGGTCTCCCTGATGAGGTGGCTTCCCTTGGAAGCGAAAGTGGTGTCTCCCTTTTCCATGACCCTCCTCTGCAGCAGGGGCACTGATTGGCTTTTCATCCTCTAGTGGTCTCATCAGTCTCCCTGATCAGGAGGCCGTGCGGCCCAGACTTGCAAAGCTCCTTAGAGAAGCTCTCTCGTTCCCTGGATTCAGGCTGACTCTGAGGAAAAGAGCCAAATACTGTTTTTTTGTTGCTGTTTTCTTGTTGTTTTTGTTTTGTTTTGTTTTTTAGCCCTTTTGTGTTAATCTTGATCTCTAAGTTTGATCTTAAACACCCAGCAAGCCACTCTCACCAGTCATAAAGTAAGGATACTGGGATTTAACTTCAATGTCCATGACCTTACAGTTGTTTGCCCCTTTTATTTAACTGGGGTCTGTATTACCTCATCTGTCCTATAGGTGACGGCTTAGTATCTCAAATTAATCTAGGTTGTTTGTTCTTGAAGCAGGACCTCTGCAAAACATTAGTCAGGCAATAGTTACAAAGTTTACAGGGAAAATACAAAATAGAATTAACAACAGTCAAAAAATATCTAGTTTGTATAATAGTCATCTTAAATTTTGCCTGAGCTATTTATTATATCCCCTGTTTGAGATCACAGTGACTTCGAAACAAAAAAAATAGTCTTTTGAACATAACTTTAGATAAGATGAAGTCTGGCTTATTTTGGAGCCATTCTGACTTGCAGCAGGGTGGGAGGCAGAGCCTTATCTCAGGTAGGGCAGGCTCTTTACAATCTTAGGTACAGTGGCCTAGTTCTGAAGTTGACATTTGCCTCCTCTTAGTACTTCATTTTACACAGTTTACATGCATTGTTTCTGAGTCTATGTGAATAGTGGTTAACACAATATATTAATCTGAAACAAATCAAGGAGAGGCTGAGAGTTTTAACTTTCCATTTGTGTAGCAAAGGGTCAAAATGCTTTCACATTTCATGATATTAACCTTCAAACAAATCAGGCTCTCACTAACGTTTAGAAATACATTTACATTTAAATTTTGATCTCGGTGTAAAAAGTAACAAATTTACATATACCCTATTGATAACAGGTCCTGTTATAGAACATTAAATGATATATATAAGTTCCCAATAAAATTTACTATTCTTATAAGTCTAAAATTACCAGTACAGACAAGTTTAGTTTGGAGAACAGCAGCTTGATCAATTTTCTGGGTTTTTATTTACTTGTTTTTGTTTTGTTTTGTTTTGTTTTGTTTTGTTTTGTTTTGGTACTGTGGATTGAACCCAGGGGCACTCCACCACTGAGCCACATCCCCAGCCCTATTTTGTATTTTATTTAGAGACAGGGTCTCACTGAGTTGCTTAGGATCTTGCTAAGTTGCTGAGGTTGGCTTTGAACTCGCAATCCTCCTGCTCAGCCTCCCAAGTGCTGGGATTACAGGCATGCACCACCGCGCCCGGCAAATTTTCTGTTTTAAAGACTTGTGGACCTGGAAGATATGAACATATTTAATATACAAAGAGTGGCTACTCCACTAACCAAGTTTAGTTTTCAAAGAAAAATTTAGACTCTGTAACGTAGTACAATACTCTAACAGTTGTTTAACCATAATTGAATATACCCCAATTTTTAAGATTAATTACTCTAAAGAATAAAACGTAACAGACACAATGTTAAGAGTGAATTAGTGTTTTTAAAGAAATCCTTGTCATTTTAACATATAGATTACACTTTGGTTTATATCATCCCATTAATATTCAACCTTAGGGAAAAACCTTAAATAACTTTTAATTGATTGTCTCACATACATATAAACAACTTAGTTACACAAAAACTTGTTGAAATTTGCCCTTTACTCACACCTAGACTTTCTTAGCACTTATTAGACCCTCATGTATTTCATCAAAGACTTTCTTACCCGGAAACATTTTCTTTTTCCTTCTACTGAATATATTTCCATACCTAGAACCTTCTATTTTCCCTTTCCTATCTGTTGACTCCTTTTTGTTCACATTCTGAAACAACTCCTATGAAGTTTCTGAATTTAGATAAATTATTCCATTTTAATAAGATGAAATATTTTATGTTATTTATAGTACTTTAATTGAAACACAGTTGCAACCTTTGGATCCCTTTGTGTATAGAATTGTACCTGATAGAATTTCACTTTTAGTAACCTTGTTTTTAGTGATGACACAAAGCAATTTTAAATCCTTTTTATTTACCAACCTATGAAAACACCAGTAATGTGTAACTCTGCTACCCTGTGGAATGTTAGCATTAAGAGATTATTTAAGTTAGCATCATACCATTCTAAATTAACCAGGTGTCCCTAACACACACATTTGAGTAATCCTCTGTGTATCAAATCTAACTTACTTATTTTACTGTAAAAACCAAACTATCAGACAAGGGTATTGAACAGTCTCTGTCTTCTCTTTCCTGTTGAAGAAAAGTCCTAGAAACAATTGATACCAGACATTTTACAGATATCAAAAGTTTATTATTTCGACCACCTAGAGACTTGTGAGTTAAGTAATTTCAAAGACATTTTATCTTCATTTTTTAACCCAATTTAAATTGCACCTCTTTAAATCACGTGAATTAAAGGTATCTGGATCCATTTTTAATTTTAATTTCTCGAGCGTTCGTTATTTATGTCAATTTTGATATAATGAGCATGATGTTTGGACACACAATAGACAAGACAACACGATATACACATAACACAAAAACAAAGGCCTCATAGTTTTATAGGTGAATCTTCATTGGATTGTAACATGTTCAAAAACTCAAGTTGAATTAAAAAAAAATAGGACTAATCAAAAAAGTCATGAGCTCAAAAAATATAGAATTCAAGGAAAAAACAAGAGTCCTAGAAAAATGATACCGCTGTTAATTATTTTAGTAATGCATCATACAATTTACTTTTGCTGGAGTTCAGGTAAAAGACTCTTTTTGCTTTTTTTTCTTGGGTTTGAGACTGGTCTCCTACTGGGCCTCTGGCTTCCTCTATTTACATTTCAATGTGAGCTTGATTTGAGATCTGGTTCCAGCAGAAACTTGATGCCTAGGGCATTTTAATCATTTTTATCAGGACAGATTTGGATGTGGAAGAAAATGATGAGATCTTATTTCCCATTACTTTTGAGAATGAAGTTACTATGCTAAGCTTCTTACTGATATGCCATTGCTTATCAACCTGGTTTGTCCATGGCTGCCTATTCAGTATTTTGGGTGAATATTTTTAGGATTATTTTCCTCTCAGTGACAAACAGGTTAAATTTTGCCCCATAGGGAAGCTGAGGACAGGGTGTTTTTTGTTTTTTTTTTTGTTTTTTTTTTTGAACCAGGGATTGAACTCAGGGACACTCGGCCACTGAGCCACATCCCCAGCCCTATTTTGTATTTTATTTAGAGACAGGGTCTCACTGAGTTGCTTAGGGCCTCGCTAAGTTGCTGAGGCTGGCTTTGAACTCGTGATCCTCCTGACTCAGCCTCCCAAGTCGCTTGGATTACAGGCGTGCGCCACCACGCCCGGCTAGGACAGGGTCTTGAGGTGAGGCCCCTTTTTGATATTTCTCGGGCAGAGAATATTGTCCTATGATGGTTATTTTCCTGTCCTAGCTTGTGGGTTCCTTGAGACAGTTGCAATCCTAAGTATTGAATCTGTTGATGGCATAATTGAGCTTTATCTTTTTGAGATTGTATAATCCCTATCAGCTAAGAAGTTTAGGAGCTCTGTGGCTGGGGATATGGCTCAGTTGAGCTGGGGACATACCTCAGTTGGTAAAGTGCTTGCCTTGTCACCACAAGGCCCTGGTTCAATCCCCAGTACTGCCAAAAAAAAAAAAAAAAAGGTTTAGGAGCTCTGTAATGGCCTTTGATATTCCTCCCGGGTGGAGGCACATAAAGGATGTCATTTACATATTGCAAAACAATTACAGAGGTTTCATCTCTGAATTTTGTTAAGTCCTTAGCTAGGGTTGTCTGGAACAGGTGAGGGCTATTTTGAAATCTTTGAGGCAACACTGTCTAGTTTAGTTGAGATTTGCTATCTGTTTCCTCAAAGACAAACAGATAATGCAATTGAGTCTGGAGGTATGTAAAAAGCATCTTTTAAGTCTAACACAGTATCCCCAGCCCTTAAGTCTAACACAGTAAACCAAGCAGCAGCTGCAATCTAAGATAACAAAGTACATGAATTAAGAACTACAGGTGGAGGGAAATTACTGCTTTTAATTATTCTAAGGTTCTGGACTAGGCATTATTCCCCATTTAGCTTTGGAACTCCTAAAATGGGGTATTGCATGGGCTGCTATAAGGCATTAAAAGTTTCTGTCATTTGAGATTTTGAATGATCTTTAATAAGCACTTTTTGTCTTTAAGCTCCCTTTCTTTCTTTTTGATCTCTATTATAAAAAATGGAAGATGCAAGCTGGAGAAGATCATCTGAGGATTGGTCAGGGCCATGTGCCAATTTTTGTAATTTCCTCTAAATGTTTGGGGCTGACTGAATGATAAATTTATCCTTTAAAAGTAGGTGGACCTCTATGGATTTAGGATTCAGGGTGGGTGTTTTCTTACTGCCTTCCTGAGTCTCTCCATGAAAATAGCGGGACTTTCCTGAAAGCCTCATATACTAGTTTTCCAGGCATCCTGCTCATTATTTGGATCTATTCAGGATGGTTTCTGGGAACGGGTTGTGCTCTGGATGGTTAAGTAATAGCATAATTCTTCCAGGTGAAGTCAAATACCTGGAATAATTTTTGGAACATCCCAATATATTTATTTGGAGCCTCCAAAAGCCTCCCCAAGTTTATTTTTATCTGTCTAAAATTGGGGGGGGTCCCCTTGATTTTTCTTCCTTAGTAGGTGATTCCTTAAGCTTTCCTCCTCTCATGGTAGAAACCATTGAGGCCAAGCCTGGTGACATAAGAAGGGCACTTTTCTTGATCATTTGTAATTTTGCAGTATGCAGGCTAGTGGTGAACCTGGCAATACTGTTGAGAGAGAAGCTCCCATCCGAGTTAGAAATATTAGAGATGTCTCCCTAACTTTGAGCTCCCTTCTGGTCCAGAAAAACCTGCCTCTCACTACCTGGCTTTGCCAAAGTTATTTCTGGCCTTCTTTGGAAAAGTGCAAGGGTCCCAGTTTGGCCTGTGCTAGAGACCCTTGGAGGAATCAGACTTAAGAGTGTTACTGCTTTCCTCCCTGCCACTAAACTCCTGATTATGAAAAATCCATGAAAAAGTCAAAATTGTGCATTTTGCCTCTCTTTTTGCCCTGTAGACTAAAGGAATCTCCAGGGGGTGAGGGGACATCTCTTGGTCGTTAGGTGTATAATGCCCTTTTCTTGGAGGATCTCACAGGAGGGGTTGATTTTAAATGCCTCCCTCTTGCAGCTTAAAGAGAACAAGTGAGCACATTGAAGCCCAGGAACAGTAATGGAGAGAGGCTAGACGGGCTAGTGAAGGCCAACTGTGCGAACAAAGGGAACCTGGGCATTTTCTTACTAATCATCACAGGTCTTTCTTTTAATCTTGCAATCTGAATTCCTAACGTTTGATCAGTGAGGGAAGGGGAACATCCAGGAGGGAGTGGATTGGGGGAGTGTTGTGCAGCCCATACGAGGCAAAGATAATTGGTGCTTTCCCTCAGTGCCCTTGTCAACTGATCACCCTAGACACCACTTACGGCAGGCGCGGGGGGTGGTCTGGAGAAGGAACCTTTGGGATCCGCCCAAGAGTAGCCTGAGCTAGAGAACCCCACAGTCGTTCCAACCCTTTCTCCGCCTCCACGCATCCAAGGTGGCTCAGGACTAGGGACACTGTACTGATGACAATTGCTCTCTGGACCTGGACAGAGAAGCAGGAAAGGGCTTCAGCAGAGCCCAGCGTGCCTGCCCTGCATGGATGAGGTGATTGGGAACTGCCTGGGCCGGGAACCTCTCACCCGAGTCTTAAAGGATGGCGGTTGCCAACGGGTACCCATTTTACCCTCCAGAAAGAAAGGGACAGAAAGATGCACCTCAAACAGATGTGGGGTGTGTGGAGAGAAGTTTACCTTGGTGTAGGTCTCAGTGGGACCTCCAAATCTGATACTGCCGTATACCGGTGACGAGTTCTGCTTCCTCGGGTGTGGAAGCGTAACCCCAGAGAAGCGCCGAGGAAGCACGTTCAGCAGGTTTTATTTAAAAGTAGTAACACAGACTTCTCCCGGGAGGGGGAAGGGGGCCATGGTTGATGTTCTAGAATCCCACCTTTGCTCTGTTCTCTCCCACCCCTTATCTCTCCTTCCTGCTTATGTGACAAGGCCCAGGAGTTGCAGTGACATAGCAAAAAAGGTTAGATGCAAATGGCAGGGGAAGGGCCACATGGAGATTCAGGTAGGGCCCAGGGGACGTTAATTAGCAACTCCCTTCCTGCAGCTTTTTGGGAGGGAGAGTTAAGCAGGTAACCGTGGTGACCCAAAGGGCTCTAGAGACACTGACTTTCCAATCTCCCAGGGGCGTCTCCAACTTCCCAGACTCTGATGGCCTCCATTCCTCGATTTGACCAGATTTTCTATTCTACACTAACTGCCTGTCCCCAGTTCTGGCTTCAGCAGGGTCTAGATAAGTTACTTAGGGCCTCTCTAAATTGCTGAATGAGACAGGCTGTGAACTTGGGACCCGCCTGCCTCAGCCTCCTGTGCGGGATCTCAGGCCAGGCAGCGGCTGTTTTCACAAAGCCTGTGCGGAACTCTGGCATTGGCCGCAGCTTCTCGTTGAAGAGAGGGATGCTGCTTTTACTTCCAGCGGGGCGGGAGCGGGAGGCTCTCACAGAGTCGGTCCCCCATCTGGTTTTCCCCACCTTTGTGTGGGAGTGCCGTGGGAATTGGATGCAGGACCTCCTGAAGGCAAAGCAAGTTCCCCACCACTGAGCCACGGCCGAGTCTCATTTTCTGCTTTTAAGAAACAGAAGGGGGGTCAGAACAGTCTCCGGGCTCCTGCTGTGATTGCCGGACCAGTGTGCGCTGGAGGGCCATGTTCCCTACCCCAGTCCGTGTGGCACACAACTGGAGTCAACGTGCAGATGTTTTTATTTGAGATTGACGCCGACATCCTCATAGGGCAGCTCCTTCCGTCTGTCCACAGCTCCGTCCATCCGCAGTGTGCTGGTCAGCTTGGCTGGGTTTGCTGCGGATACAATGAGCCCAAGCCCCAGGGGCACAGCAGCCAAGTCGGAGCCGCTGCTCGTGTGTCCTGTCAGCAGCAGTGTGGCTGTGCTCTCAGGCCACCCTCATTCTGGGATCGGGTGAGAACGCTGTGGCCATCTAGAACCAGTCAGTGAGGCAGGGGAGAGAGGTCAGGCCATGGCTCTCACAGCTGCGGATCTGCGGCACATCACTTCTGCTCATGGGCTGCTAGCCAGAGCTCGCTGTGCCCGGGAGGGTGTCAGGGGGACAGGAAAGCGGCATCCTCCACAGGGTACAGTCAGGTCTTTGGCACAGATGTGGCGGAAGACCAGAGACTCCGGGGTCAGAGACAAAGGACTCGATTCCTCACAGCACCATGGATCACATGGGCCCTGATGTGTTGCCCCGTGTTCTGGGTGAGGAAGCAGGGGGGCCTGGTGGGGCTGTGCACAGTGGGCACCCTTGCCCTGGGGGCCCTGAGCTGGGAGGGTCAGTGTTCCTGGAGCAGCTGTGAGCTTGCTGCTTTGTCCCTCAAGAGTTTTCAGGGCAAACTCAGCGCTGAGTGGCTCCTCGGTGGACAGTGCTGAGGGCTTTCCATTACTGACCCACTCAGCAGTGGACACCCCAAGAGCCCAAGGGAGAACTGGCCTTCAACCAGTGACCCTTCAGGATGAGAGGCCAAGGAGTCTGGCGTGGTGAGCTCACTGGGGTGGCGGCACAGCCCTCCCGCTGTCGAATGTTTGACCAGCGTGGTCTCGGGGAGCTGGTCCTCAGCCATTCCTGCTGCTAACACCTAGGCATAGCTAGGGTGGCTGATAAGCAACAGATATTTTCCTCTTCAGTCTGGAGGTTGTGAAATTCAAGGTCAAGGTGCCAGCAAGGTCAAGGTGAGGGCCTCTGTCTTGGTTCATAGGTGGCACCCACATGGTGGAAAGAGGGTGCAAAAGTCTCTCAGGGGTTCTTCAGTAAAGGCAGCGATCACAGTCATTCCCGAGGGCTCTGCTGTTCTGGCCTGAGCGCTTCCCAAAGGCCCCCTCCTAACACCATCACACTGGGGGTGGGGGACAAACAGCGGTAACTGGGACTGGGTACGGTGACAGCACCGTGGCCAGCGGTCTACGGTTAGTGTCTTGCATCCCCTGAGAAATGTCTAGCCCCTGTCCTACCACGATGCTGTCCTGTTCTCTTCCTCTTCTTAGTCCTTCATCTGGGAAGCAATAAATAAATAAATAATACGTCAGGTCCCAGTTCGACAGGAAGTCTTCATCTGCAGATCCTTTCCATGCTGCTCCTCTCCGTGAACGCGGTGAGCCGTCTTACCATGTTGGTCACTGAGTCTGACGTCTGTGGTTTTGCTTCCTTTTCTTTGATTATCGTACTCGCCTTCCTGCCTCTCCAAACGGCAGCCTCTCTACTCCCCCCCCGTTCCGCCAACACTGGGGACGGTCTGCACCACACAGGTGCACGCTCGCTCACGCTCGTGCCTGAAGACGGGTCACCGACGGGGTGGGGGATCTCTGGACCCAAGACAGGTCCTGGCTCTGGCACCTCCTGCTGGTCACATTGGTTGGGCCACCTGCACCTTTCTGAGTCTCAGACCCTGGTGACCCTTTGCTGACCACACACTGTGTCCTCAGCCTCTCTGAGCATGCTCTCTGCGCTCTGGGCAGCAGGGACCCCAATTCCACTGTGGGCTGGAAGACACTGAGACCTCCAGCTCTGTCCTGAGTGGACTTTGCACATGCCTTCTTGCCTGTCCCCTCCAGCAAGGCCTGAGAAGTCCCCCAGCAGAAGCAGTTGTCGGCATTGACCCCAGAGCCCCTGGTAAAGGACAGCTGCCTTTCCCCAAGTCCTGCAGTACACACACCAAACGTGACCTGGCGGTGCTGGTAGCTCAGTGGTAGGGCACTTGCTTGGCGCACACATGGTACAGGCCCTGGGTTTTATCCCGAGCCATGACCCCATCTGCTTTCCAGAGAGACTGCCAGCCCCGACCCGGCTGTGCCTCGTTCTTCCAGAGCAGCTTCGGCACTCGCCCTGCCTGTGGGCTGTGCCAGCACCGCTCAGGCACTGACCCTCTGGGGTCAGGTTCCCTGAAAGCAGGACGGGGTCAGGGGCTCATGGGCCACTCAAACTGTGTCAAATGAACATCCAAACACTGAATCCACACCCCAGGCACTCGCCCACATGAAGACCCACAGACACCCCAACCTCACAGCCCCACCACCCATCCCTGTGGAGCCGGCCCTCCCCCTGCAGGACCCTCCTCCCCATACTGCATCCAGGTCCACGATGTCTCCCGAGGGTCCTGCTCCTCACCTGGCAGGTGGAACCACAGAGCCCTGCGTGGATTTCTCGGGGCACTGTGGCCTCTTCACCTCTGGGGAACCCCCACACCTTCTGCTCAGTTTGACTCTGAACAAAATCTACACTGAAAAATAAAGCCCAAGTACATCTGGGTTGCCATCCGCCTGTCCCAAGCAGGGGGCCAAAGGCCAGGTCCTGCGGGAGAACAGGCGCTGTGCCGGGTGACCCCTGCAGCAGGTCGAGCGGTGCCCGCCTGGTGCCCGCCTGCTGTCCGCTGGGCCAGAGGCTCCTGGGTGGGGTGCCGGCCAGGGCCCTGAGCCGAGGCTGATTTTCCATCAGGAAGCTGTTGCTCAGTGAGAACACTGGACCGTCGTCCCCGTGAGGGCTCAGCAAGTTCAAGCTGTGCGGCTGCTCGTTGGTACAGCCAGAGCCTCTGGGTCCCCCAACACCGTCTTCGCCTCCTTGACCCCTCACTGCACATTTTTGCCCAAACTCTCACAAACTAATAAAATCAGAGAAAGATTTTATTAGTGACATAAATAATGTCATGTATGTGGAAATAGCGGAGCATCAGGAACCCACGTGGCAGTAACTCTGGCCTGCTCAGGAGGCCGCGGCGCGGGCACACTCCCAAAGGCGAAACGGGGAGGGTTGCCAGGCGAGACCGCCCCCGCCAGACCTTCTGTGCGAGGGCGGGGCCTGTGTGCGAGGGCGGGGCCTGTGTGCGAGGGCGGGGCTCGGAGTCAGGGCGGGGCCTCTGCGAGGGACGTGCAGGGCCGGGTGCGCCAGTCTGGTGATCCTGCGGGACTCTGCTCTTTGCGGTTGCCCTGCTATACTCGTTTTTGATCCTGGTGGACAGGAGCGACTCCATTCTGACTGACAGCTGCACACTCTCAACTTTGTCATAGAAACGGGGCGCCAAAGCTTCACACAAAGGACTCAAGGGGCAGTGGAACCCCACCTCTGTCCTCTCAGGCCTCGGGGGCCCAGGACTGATGAGATAGTCACAAGACGGAAGCTTTCACATTCGTCTACTGCAAGTCGTCGGGGCACGGGGCGTCCTAAGGTGGGAAGCCAGGAAGATGCCACTGGACTAAGGGGGCAGTAGGAAGGGAAGAGCAGAATCCTCCTGCCCTTGAGGGTGAGGGGCAGAGTATCTTCACCAGGGAGTTTCATCTTCCGCCTTCAGTAAACAGCAGGAAGGCCACAGCGAGCCCCTGGCCCCTGCTGCTTGCCAGGTGCCTTAAATAGAGAGTCCATGAGCCCCAACAGGGCCCAAGTCCTTCAGAGGGCTCAGCAGGGCTGGGAGCTGGCCCAGGTGAGCACCGTGGCCTCAGGATTTCCAGTTAACGGCTCCACAGAACAACATGCTCCATCGGTTTGCAGGGACGCCTCTCCTACCCCAACCTGCTCCACGTCCCTGCCCAGGCAGGACAGTGGGGCCTTACCCCCTGTGCTGTCCACCACTTAGGCAGAGCCTGTGCCCCAGGCCCCAGAGAATTCCATCTTAGCCATTTTCCTGCACAAAGCCCTTTACCTCCTCTCTCAGATGCAGGCAGCAGAGGCTGATTCCAGAAGCTTCCAGGCTGACCCTCCAAGGGCTGCTTCTGCTGTCCAGGCCCATGCCCCAGACAGGGCCCAGGCAACTCAGTAATGTTGACCCTTGTCCTCTGGGAGACCTGGTGGAAAGGACAGTCCAGGGATAAGGCTCAGGGTGGGCTGGGCACATTGGGAAGCGAACCTTCCCGGCAGCACTAGACGGAATCACGGAGCAGATTCTCAGCGAAGCTGGCAGCACGCTCACGCCGCGCACAGGGACGGGGCTTCTCAGAGGGCTTCTCCCTGCGCAAAGGCTGGCTGAGCCTTGCTGGTGTGGCTCGGGGGGTGGCCGTCACTTGTGGTGGGCATGAGTGCCCTTGACTGTGGCCCTCCCATGACCTCACACTCGCAGTGTCTCCCATTAGGAGGGACAGTCCACCATGGTCAGTCCTGCCCACCTGCACCATTGCAGCCGTTGCTAGGGCTCAAGTTTGCCCTGAGACCCCTCAAGGAACAGGAGCAGAGAGCTCAGGGTTGCTGCTATGGCAACAGTGGACTCCCCCAGCTCAGGGTCTCCACTGCACGGACGCCTGCTGTGTGCAGCCCGCATGGCACAGCATGGCCCAGGAACACGGCGGGGCACCAGGCTCCGTGGTCCATGTGGGCTTGTCATGCAGGTGAGACAAGAGCGCTTTCCCCACGGCGGGAGGGAGCCCTGCTCAGGGAGATGCTTCAGGGAGGGCCGCAAGGAGGGGAGGGGCCAAACCGAGGGCTCCACCCCTGGGCTCCCACCTCCCAGCCACGCCCCCCACTCTCCCCTAATCTTTCCCTCTTGAACTCCTGGCCCTAAGAGCCCACCCTGGGCCCCCAGGGCTGCCCACTTCTTCCTCTGACCCCACACTGGGCTCTCAGAATTTTTCCTGGCTGACCAGTTCCTGTTGGTGCCTGTGCCCACTCTGCATGCTTCCCTCACCCAGTGTCCTGTGAGCATGGCCCTGGTGGACAGAGGGTACTGTGACTCACATGGTGCCCAGGGGGCCATAGAAGGAGGGTCTGTTGCAGAGGGGTGCTGGTGGACAGGCATCCTCTGACCTGGAAGGGTGGATCCCTGATCACTCCACGCTCAGCCACCCAGGGCTGACCCTCAGCCACCTGGAGCAGGCAGTGACCCTGCCCCGGAGCAGCTGCTGTCCAGTGACTGGTGGAGGAGGGTCACAGTGTCTCAGCTGAGGCTTGTGGGAGGCCACATGGCAGCCTGGCACCTTCCTCGTCCTCATCTGCCTTCCCCTGTTCTCCTCCTCAGTGTCCCCTCTTCAGGGCACCAGAACCTGGCACTGTGGCCCCCCGTCCCTCCAGTGGGCCCTCCATCCACTCAGATGCTCCGCTTCTGTCTGGGGACCTGTCCTCCACGGCGGAGTTTGCTCAGTTGTGGCTCGGCCAGCAGATTGAAAACACCCCACCACCGTTGAGAAGCCGGCTGGTTTCAGGTCCCGAAAGAGGGAGCGCCCGTGCCACACAGGCCACGTGGGGAAGCACCGGGTCTGTCAGGAGGCAGAGAGGCGAGGGGCCCACTTGGGTAAGAGCCCTCGTTGTGGTTTCTGCGGAAAGGCCAGGCAAGGCGGGTGAGCAGGCTGAGGACCGACAGCAGGAGTCACTTCAGGGGGCTCTGCAGGGCAGGGGCTGTCCCTCGTCGCCCAAGGCAGGCCCTGGATGATGGGCTGGGAACCATGGGCCTGGGGTGTAAGGCCCGCAGGAGGCCTGGGCTGCCTACAGCCAAAGGGCACAGTCTGGGCAGGGCTGCTGTTTGTGTCTAGGACCTGCAGTGTCCCCAGAGTGAGGAAGCCACCTGAAGTCCAAACAGCAGAATAAAGCACCTGCTTAGACAAGTGTCCTGCAACAGTGCTGATCCCGTGGACTCTCACAGCCCAGGTAGGTGCGACCCTTGAGAGGACATCTCTGGCACCCTGGGGAAGGCCAGGGGGTCCAGGCTGGACCTCCCAAGAGCCCTCCAGCAGCCTCGGGTGCTGGGCCAGCTGCTGAGGAGCATGGCCCCACGCGGTTCCCCATGCCTCCGTTCCCAGCAACGCTCTTGACCCAGCTCCCTGGCTCCAGCACTCCCTGGGCCCCTGGAAAGAGCCTGTTTGCTACTGTAGGGCTGGTGGCTCCTGGGAGTCAGGGCGAAGCCAGCCTCCCTGTCCTCGAGGTCTGTGGCCTGCTCCTTCTGCCAACCCGGAGAGCAGGGCCCAGACCACTCTGCACTGCGGGTGGGGTGCCCTTCCTCCCAGTGTGCAGTGCTCGCTCAGTTAATTGGAAGCTTTGCCATTAGGTGATGGCCCAGGACAACCAGGACCGAGTGGGTGAGAAGTGGCCACAGGGCCGTGAGAGCAGAATAGGGGCAGACGGATCCAGGGCTCCGCAGACACGGGACGGAAGGGGAGCCCGGGCAGCAGAAGGGTGGGTTCCATCACTTGGGTCAGAAGGAGGGGCTCATGGCACAGTCAGGACAGAGGGTGTCCCACCGCTGCAGCCCTGGCTGCACAGGTGCGTGGCACACCTTGCCCCACTCTCGGGGCCTCGCCTCTGTAGTTTGCTGGGAAAACATTGGGGGAATGCAGGCCAGGGTGCTCAGAGGCCAGGGTGGCCGTGACACTAAGGGCAGCAGCCTGAGGTCGGCTGGGTGTCCACAGGTGGGTCGAGCCCCCACCACAGTGAGAGGCCCTGCCCGTGCCCATTAGCTCCTGGCTGCGGTCTCTGTGGTGGTAATGCTGTCCCCTCCATGCCCACCTGCCCTAGTCTACCCAAGGCTGGTATCTAGAATGGGACTCTTGTTGATGACATATTCTTACACAATCTGCCAATCTCTGCCCCTTCATCAGACTGCCAGGGCCACTGACACTGACGTTTAAATCCTCAATGGTCCACAGATTTAAAGAAATAGGTAGCCGAGCGCGGTGGGGCACGCTTGTAATCCAAGCGACTTGGGAGGCTGAGTCAGGAGGATCGCGAGTTCAAAGCCAACCTCAGCAACTTAGCGAGGCCCTAAGCAACTCAGTGAGACCCTGTCTCTAAATAAATACAAAATAGGGCTGGGGATGTGGCTCAGTGGTGGAGTGCCTCTGGGTTCAATCCCTGGTTCCAAAAAAAAAAAAAAGAAATAGGTAGATACAGAGAGAATCAGAAGGATAAGGTATAGATTCTGCAAAACAGAATTCAAACTCAAATAAGGAAGGAAATATTGCAAATGAAAACAATGACCTGACCCCCCCCCAAAAAAAAGGAGAGGAAATAAAAAAGCCCACGTACCTGCCGTGCGCTTGGACTGCAGACTTTAGAGCTAAAGAAAAGAAGCCGAGTGCCCCTGAGCCTGTCCCCAGGTCGCCTGTGAGGAGTTGTGGATGGAGGCGCCCCCAGGCGAAGGGGCTGGCCACGATGGAGCAGAGCTGCAGACCCCCACGTGAGCTCAGCGTGCACCTCCCAGTGCGCCCGTGTGCAAGTCTGCACGTACACACAGTATCTTAGCTACACGCGTGCAGGAGAGGCCCCTGGGTCTGTCCCCTGACGTCCTGGAAGCTGGCTGGCCCCTACTGCGAGCACACTTGCTCCTGGTGGGGCTCCTGCAGGCCATTCTGCACGGAGCAACCAGCGCTCGCAGGGGAAGGGCAGAGGAGCCCAGAGCATCCTGCCGGGCCAGAACTTAGGGAGGTTCTCATGGGAGGACGTGGAACTGTCAAAAGAGTCCAGGAACCTGCTGGAAAGGATGCCCACAGAGACCCCAGGGCCAAACAAGTGAGAGCCACAGACTCGAACCCGGGAGCAGAACGCAGAGCCTCGTACGTCAAGGAGCGGATGAGGAGGTGCCAGGGCAGCGGAGCACTCTCCTGCTGGTGTCGCCACGCCCTGAGGGAGAAGCAGGATGCGGGGACAGTGGCACGAGGCTGCGACCCCGTGCAGTGAGAGCAGTTGGTGGTGAGTGAGATGGAGGTAGTGGAGGCCGATAACCAAAACACGCATTTTATGACAAACAGGAAAAGCAGTTTAGAAAATCATCCCAAAATGGAACAGTCACTTAATGCGACACTCCTGGCAGCGCCAGCCCCAGGGGCAGTGCCACAGACTGTTGGGAGCTGTTTGCTATACTATTCTATGGGGCGGCTAAGATGGCGCCTGGCGGTATTGATTGTAAACTGGCCACACGTGTGTCTGGTTCGTGCTTTAAGCCTTTGCCTATGCTTGCCCGTGTATGCTTCACGTGGAAGTTCTGTGATTGGTCAACTGAGGGTATGCTTCACGTGGAAGTTCTGTGATTGGTCAACTGAGGGTATAAGAGAGAGAGACAGACAGAGACACCCACACTAACGCAGACGCTGAGGGCGGGAAGAGGAAGAAGAAACGGGAGGAAACGGGAGGAACGGGAGGAAACGGGATGAAACGGGAGAGGGAGGAAACGGGAAAGGAACGGGAAAGAAACGAACGGGTGCGCAAGATAAAGAGCTGCATACACATTCAGGGGATCGCGTCTTTGTGGGCAACAAAGACGGCGATAACAGACCCTCCCTCCAGACCAGCAAGCCGAGGCTCATCTGGGACCTGCTGCTGCGAGCGCTGGGGCCAGAGGCAGCTCAGCCGTGGCCTTGGGTGCTGGGGCCCTGCACTTGGGAGGCTGAGGCAGGAGGATTGTGAGTTCAAAGCCAGCCTCAGCAACTTAGCGAGGCCCTAAGCAACTCAGTGAGACCGGTGGGCTGTACAGCGTGGGCTGTACCGGGCTGCAGGACGGCTCTGGGTCCCCTTTGACAGGTGGGGACAGCTGGGATGCCCCTGAGGGCCGTGAGCATGCCCTCTCTCCTGCGCTGTGGTCGGGAGCAAGCCGGCAGTCCTGTGCTCCTGCCGGGTACGCGGCAGCTTCCGGTGGGCTTCAGTCACCTGGCTCCCCGCCCTGGGGATCAGCGATTGGGGTCCTTTGCCCTGAATACTGGCACTGCCTCCTCCATGGGCACCGTCTCCTCCACGGCCACCATGGTGACCTTCGGCGCGGCCTTCAGGGGCCGGGTGACTGAAGACCTGTGAGCTTCCTCCTCTGTTTCCTGCTGCCAGAGAAGGAAGGGAGGGTAAGACTCACCTCAGGCCCCAGCCCACCACCTCGGGGTCCCCAGGATCTCCTTGCTGTTCTCCATTCAAGGGGTCAGCACAGCAGCACACTAAGGACTCGGGCCCTCGCCCGGCTGGGACAGCCATCCCCCCACCCGGCCCAGAACGTCAGCCCAGGGGGACGGAGAGGCCTGGTACCTGCAGCACGTCCTTCACGCTGTGCTCAGAGCCTGCAATGCAAAGGCGCCCGTCACCTCTGGCGCAGGGCCAGCGCCACCAGCCAGGGCACGAGGCCCACAGCAAGGGGGTGGCACCCACATCTTGGGCTTCTTGCTGTGTGGCCTTTCCCAAGAAACTGACCTTCTCTGCGACAATGCCAGATGGTCTACGGACACAGCTCCTGGCCAGGCCTGACCCCCGAGGGCCAGCACATGAGAAGACGGGGCTCTTGTCTGATGTTATGCCTTCCATGTGAGGCCCCCCCAAAAGCCATGTGTGAGACGACCAAGAATGTGCAGAGGTGAATGGGCTACGAGCACCTGATTGGTGTATCGACTTACTGATAGGGACTAACTAGGTGGTACCTGTAGGCAGGTGGGGTGTGGCTGGAGGGGGGGGGGTGTGTCTTTGGGGTCTGTTTTGTTCCCGGTGAGCGGAGCTTGGTTTCTCTCCGCGCCTGGCTGCGTGTCCTGAGCGCCTTCCCCCTCCACACCTTTCTGCCACGATGTTCTGCCTCACTTTGGGCCCAGAGCATGGAGTGGGCCACCTATTTCTGAGCCCTCTGAAACCGTGAGCCCCAAATCAACTTTTCCTCCTCAAAAATGGTTTTTGTCAGGTCTTTTGGTCACAACAGCGAAAAGGTCGCCTACCACACCTGCCACACCCCAGGCCACAGCTCACTGTGACTGAGCCACCCCCTGAAAGCAGGGCCAGCAAAGGAAGCCCTGCAGCTGGACTAAGAAGGGGGACGGCCACTCCTGGCCTGCCCCAGAGTCCAGCTCCCATTCGGCCCTGCACCACGTACCCGGGATGAGGACTCAGGCTCAGCTGAGGAGAAGGGGGGACACTGGCCAAGGGCGTGTGAGTGGACGGACGACACCTGGGCTTCCCAGCGGGGAGGCAGCTCTGTCCTCGGCGGGCCAGTCACTGACCCCGCCTCGGCCTTCCCAGGAGCACAGCCAGCAGGGCTTCCTGCAGGCACCACAGGTGCGGCTGGTGCCCGGGCTCCAGCGGGCAGCAGGTGTGACCCCCGGGGCCACCCTCCCACCCCACCCCTCCTGCCCCTCCAGAGAGGCCACCTGCCACCTGGGCCCTGGGCAAGGCAGGAAGCCCAGCCCTGTGGCCATCACTGCCCTAGAGAGGGGCCAGGAATCCTGGGGACCACCACCCAGGGCTTGCGAGGACACAGTGTGCACTTGCTGAGCAGTTCGGGCTGGGAACTCACCCTGGCAGGAAGGGCAGTACTGCTCACCGGGTAGCCTTTTTCTCCTTATCCACATCCAGATTATCAGGACGAACACAAAGAAGAAGAAGGCGGGGAGGAGGACGGCCAAAGCAACATAGGGCTGGTACAGGGAGCAGGTGACGTCCCTGCTGCTGGTCCCGGCCTCCTCCTTATACCATCCGGAGCACCTAGGAGAGAGCAGCATGGGTGCCGGGCCAGGAGCTCGGAGGGTCCTAGTGTGCGTGGCTCTGTGGGCTGGGAGCTCTGGAGTGTGACTTCAGGCCTGTCCCACGTTTCCAACCCCCTTGAGGGAGACAGAGGGGAGGAGGACAGACCAGGGAGCCAGGGAGCCAGAGCTGGAAACGACAGGAGAGGCTCTGGGGAGAGGCGGGCATGGGGCTGACCCCCCCGGGGCAGCCAACCCCCCGCCACAGACAGCCTGGAGGCGACCCCAGGGACCAAGGTCGGGACTAGGCCTGGGACTGGCACTGGAAGGGGCCTTGGCTCAGGAGCAGTGGGGTCCTCACTTTGAGAACTGCTCCTTACAGAAGTGCAAGGAGCCCCCAAGGCCTGGCACTGGGGACCCCCACCCACAGAGGAGGATCATAAGCGGCCTCTCTGCAGGGCTGCTCCAGGCGGGACCTGCCTCCACCTCAGGGGCTGGAACACAGGTGCCAAGGCTGCGATCTGGGTCGACTTGGCCTATTTGTGGGGCACGGGCTCCCCAGCTGTTCTGGCTGGTGACAGTGGTCCCACCCAGGGTGGGGCATGAAGCACTGCCTGCGAGGGAAGGGCCCTCATTTCCCAGGGGAGTTGGAGGAGTCCCCTCTCCCTAGGGCTAGGGACATCACCTACGTGGTCCAGGGGAGACATTGCTCCAGTGTCCCGTTGGGCGAGAAGGTCCCCAGAGGGCAGCTGGCACACACTGTGTCCTGGCTCTCTGTGCCTGGGGTGGAGAGGGATGGGCAGAGGGGCTGTGGGCTCCAGGTCAGCTGGGAACTGGGCTTCCCTGGGCCAGGGCCTGTGGTCTGTCTCTTCTAGGGCCTTCCATCTCTGAAGGACTGGGCTATGGTGGGGGTGGGGCAGTGTCTGAGCTGTCCTTGACATCCAGAGGCAGGGACAAAAGAGTCCAGGGACCCCTTGGCCTTCCTTCCACAAATGACATGGGGGCTGCCCTGGTCAGGCACTGGGCCAGAGCTGGGGTCACTCTTCACACTCAGGGAGAATAGTGCATTGGCCGCAGGCCACCCCATCCACCTGGGCTCCCTGCCTGGTGTCTGAGAGGAGAACAGGTAGGACTCGGGGTCTGACCACTAGGTGGTGCCACCAGGCCAGACTTCCTCCCCTGCTGCTGTGGGCTCTCCTTCCTGTCCTGCTGCCAGGACAGGCTGGGAGGGTTGCACCTGTGTGGCCAACGTTTCCATCCCTTTGAAGACCTCCACACTGGCCATGATGTCCAGGGCATCAGGGGCTCAGGCAGCAGGGTCACTGGGAACAAGTGGGTTTGGGGTGGGCACCTCTGGCCAGTTTACCTCTCTTCTTTGCCCACTGGCCAGGGTGGCAGATGGTGTGGGGCAAGCACATGATGCAGTTGTCCCTGTCCTGGGCCTCGCAGAAGTAGCCCTGGCGACAGCCACACACAGTGTCCTGCACACTGGAGCAATTCTGCCTGGTGTCCAGGCCCAAGGCTGGAATTCAAGAAAACCTCTGAGAGCAGAGAGGGCTCCCGGGGCCCCAGGAGCGTCGCTTCCAACTGGAGGGTCGAACTGGACCTCTCCCGCAGGCTGGGAGCTCCTCCCAGGCCCAGGGAGGGCTGGGTGACAGGTCACACCTCTGGGCCCAGCTCTGCCTCAGTCCAGAGGCTGCCAGGCTGCACCCAGGCTCAGGCAAACTCGGGGTCCACGGTGCCAGACAGAGAGTCAGAGCCCCAGCAGCAGTAGCAGCAGCAACGGAGAAGGCTGGGCAGGAGGAGCCCAGCAGGGTCTCCTTGTGGGGAGACTGGCCCCCCCAGGACACTGAGAACTGCCCACTGCCCTGGAGACTGGCGCCTCAGACTGGCTTCCCACCTTTGGGAACCAACCAGTCTGATGGCCAGGGCGGGGGTGGGTCCTGGACCGGGAGAGCCGCCCCTTGCTCTGCTGGCAGTGGGGCTGGGTAGGAGTTGGCCTGGGCCCCACAGCTCCCGAGGGACAGCCGCCTGTGCCATGCCGGGTGTTGGGGGGAACTGTGGGTGCAACCCACCTTGGCCCAAGGCCTTGCAGCCTCCCTTTGTCCCTGGCCTCCTCCCTAGCCCACCTGCCCTGGGCCCTGGAGGCCCAGTGCCTCTGCAAGTGGAGGCCGCTACCTTCGGACCTGGACACCTACTGTGCTGAGTCCTTGCCTGGGCCACCTACCAGTGGGGACACAGGAGGGGCCAGAGGAGGTTGGGCTGGGGTCTGAGTAGCCTGGAGCTCTCGTCTCCCCTGCCTCCCCTGTGCCTCTCTCCCCCTCCCTCGGGAAGCTGCGCCCTCCTGCCGGGTGTGGGTCTGCAGCCTCCATGCTGCGGTGGCCTGGGGCCTCGCTCTCCCCCGCTGTGCTCTGGGCAGTGTCCTGCCTGCCTCTCTGGGAGTGAGGTGGACAATGACCAGGACCACGTGTGTGGGCACAGGGCCGGTCTGTCATGGGGAAGGAGCAGCTGTCCCCTTGGGTCACACTGCTCCAAAGGACCTTCTCCTACACCTGTCCTCCTCTGCCTGTCTGTCCGGACCCAGGCCAGCAGCAACCATCCAGGTGGCCTGTCCCCTATGGTCATGCAGGGACCCTTGTCTGGAGGAGAAAGGGGTGAGGGGCATGTTGAGGAAGCCACTGGTCCCCAGTGCTCACCGTAGGACACCCGGCACCACCCAAGTCCACCCAACAGGCAGGGAAACAGTCGTGGGAGAGACCAGGGTCGGCCACCCCGGGCACCCAGCTGGAGGAGCCGAGGAGGAAGAAAGAGCCCAGTGTGCATGGCTGCGCAGATGGGACCCCAGGGGTGAGGAGAGTGGGGCGGGGCCCTGCGGACCTCCTCACTGATGTAGGCAGGCTGGCCCTGTGGCTAGGTGGCGGTTTGCCCAGACTGGGGGGTGCCCCCGCGGTGGGCCAGTCCTGAGCTCAGGAAGGCCCAGGTGACAGTGACAAGTAGGGCACAGGCCTCCGGCTCCCTTGCAGGAGCACCCGGGGGGTGGGGTGTGCTTGGACAGCCAGGGCTCGGCTCCTACCTGGGTCACACACTCGGCAAGGCAGACACTGGCTCAGGCCGTTGGGGTGGGCCGTGTGGGTGTCCGGGGGGCAGGGTCTGCACACTGTGCCGGTCAGCTCGCTGCAGGCCTGCTCCACGTGGTAACCTGCGGCCGGGGAGTCCACAGCTTCTCAGCCACAGGGGCTGTGCAGGAGCACACAGCCACCACCTGAGTCCCGAGCAGGTGTGACACCAACCATGAGGACTCCAGGGCCCTGAGCTGCTCCCCGGGGAACACACTGACCCCCTGACCCCAGCTCTTCCAAGGTCACACCTTGGGGCAGGTTGGAAGTTCTGGCAGAACATGGGGCCTCCTTGGGACACCTTGGCCTGGCTCTGGCCCTGCCCACTTCTGAGCCTCAGCCTCCAGTCATGCCGGGCCAGTTGTCCCCCAGGACCACACTTGGATGGGAGAGCAGCGGGCGTCCCTGGTCAGAGAAGTCCAGGCTGCAGGGGACTGCCTTGGGGCTTAAGTCACTTGCTGTCTGTGCCCCTGGGCCAGGAGCTTCTTGCCACCCTCAGCTGTGGGCAAAGGACAGAAGCTCAGGGCAGGATGGAGCGGGGCTCCCGGGGCTGCTCGTACCTGGGCTGCACTTGGGGCAGCATTCGGTGCCCGCGGGGTACTCCTCCTCTCTGCACAGCAGCTGGGCAGGCACATTCCGGGGGGGCAGGAGGAGGAGACACAGGGCCTGGAGGAAGGGACAGGCTTTGGAGGGGGCTGCCCTGCCGCCCCTGTGGGCTCTGCCGGGCTGGTTCTTATCCTCTACGAGGAGGGGAAGCAGCTCCCTGGGGCTGGGTGGCCCTGGTAGAGCTCAGGGAATGATCTTGAGAGACCCTCACAGCCTCAAGTCGGGTGGAACTGGACACTCTTCCAGCCTCCATCTCCCTGCCTGACAATGTGGGACCCTGAGAACTGCCCCCCTGGGACCCCATACCTCCCTAAGGAGCCACAAGCCCCGTTGGACTGACAGCCTGTCAGCCCAGCTTCCCTGCTGGGCTGGGCTGGACCTGCTGTCCCTCAGGAGGTCACACCCTGGGGTGGGCAAACAGGCTGATCAGGCCTTGAGGGAGGGGGTGGCCCTGCTAGGACCCTGGGCTTGCCCTCCAGGCAGGCAAGAAAGCCCCCTGGCAGGGAGCCCGTCCTTGCCCACACTGGTCTCTATCTGCCCGGCACACGCATGTGCTATCAGCACAGTGGTGGCAGTTGGGTATCAGCACTTGTCCCGGGCACTCCCAGACACACCTCGCAGGCTGCCAAGAGCCCCAGGAAGGGCCCATGCCCGCGGGGCTCACCACCGGCTCCTGAAGGTGGACACAGCCCCCTCTCAGGGCAAGAGCAGTGTTCGGGGACCTGTGTCAGCTCTAGAAAGCTGGGACCCCCGTGAGCTTGGGACCCAGACACCGCCAAGTGCAGGGGCAGGGAGGTGACACGGCTGGGGGTGACTTCCGGGCAGGAGGGGGCTGGAAGGCTCAGGGACAGGGAAGAGCTCGGGGACTCACCAGCTTCAGGGCAGTGGCTCTAGGCGGCTGGCTCCAGCAGGGAAGCCACCAGCCTGGCAGAGGCTCCATGTCCTGGTCAGGGCTCCTTGGGCCCCGCAGGGCCAGCCTGGGCCCTGGGCCTCCCGGCCTTCCTCATAACTGCCGAAAGAGAAAGAGAAAGGAAAGGCAATGGAGGGTGCCGGCCCCGCCCCGCCCAAGCACCTCTGCTCACTGCTGCCGCGCGACAGGGGGACAGGATGGAGGGGCCAGGTGCTTCCCAGGAGAGAAGGGAGGGTCTCAGCCCATGGAGGGGTCACTCTGGGGTCACATCGAGGCTCAGAGTGGGCCTGCCGGAGGTGGGATTGGGCTGGGCAAAGCAGAGGGGTGGACAGTGCCAGGAAGGGGCCCCGCAGGCAGCCCACAGGACAGGAGCCCTGGAGCACCGAGCCAGCCCCGAGGAGCCCAGAAAGTCCTCTCCCCCCAGAGAACACCCACCGCAACTCCCGGCGACACCAGGGTTTCCAGCTGCTGCCAGTGAGCTTCCCCGGCTAAGCCGCTAAGCCACGCCCACCAGGGATCCCCACCCAGCCACTTTCCGGCTCCCAGCGCTGCTCTCAAAGGGCGACTTTCCACCAGCACCCGGGAGCAGGGTCCAGCCTGACCCTTTGCTCTCCTTGAGCACCTAAGGACAGGAGGGCTGGAAGGCATGGAGCAGAGAAGAGCTTGGGGCTCACCAGCGTCAGGGCAGTGGGGCAGGAGCCTCGGAGCCCCCGAGTCAGCCCGGAGGTGCCGGGAGCAGGGCCCCCAGCCACCCTGGAAGGGCAGTACACAGATGTGGGTGGGGGCTCAGGCCTTCAGGACCTTGGCCTGTGGACACTTCACCAGAACCCGGCCTCCTCAGCTGCCTGCTCCCCACTGGGCTGCCCACCCTCTGCCGCCCTCCAGGTGGGGGGCCACGAGAAGCAGCCCAGCAACACCTCAAGGTCCTCACGCATCACATTCGTGCCCTGCTGATGGGCCCCAGCACCCTCTGACCTCGTGAAGTCAGGTAAAGCTGGCTCTCCACCTACCCGACCAGAGGCCACTCAACTGAGCCAGTCTGCAGGACACTGGCCCTTCTAGGTGCTGCCTGGTCCAAGGTCCTTCTCTAGGGTCCAGCCTCAGGCCCTCCTGACCCAGAGGCACTCAGCACTGTCTGCTGGACATACAGAGCACGTCCCCACCCCCCTCTGTGCCTCAGGCTGCAGGAGGACAGTCCATACAGTGGCCAGCCACAGAAAGTAGAAGCAGAGCCCTGGGGACAGGGACACTGCACCAGGAAGTGCCCGGCACCGCTGACATGAGCACTTGGGTCAGCTGGGTGCCCGGACGTCCCCAGGAGGGCTCTCCCCTACCAGAGGGCACATGGGCTGGCAGGGCCTCAGCCACCAGTGTCCTCATGGTCACTACCTAACTGCACGAGGTGGGGAGAGGAAAGCCCAGGGCTGAGGAGGGACGGGCAGGTGTGCCACCTCACAGGGTACGGGGAGCAGAGCAGACCTGCGGGCCCAAGGCCGAGCTGCGGCAGACGGGGCAGGGCATGGCACCCCCTCCTGTCTCCCAGCTGGAGGCCCTGAGGGGTGCCTTCCCCCACTGCTCCCGAGGCCCTGGGGCCCTGCCACAGCACATGGGGGGTTTCCAATGCAGGGGAGGGGTGCCCCCTGCTCCTCCACCCCCCGTTGAGCCCTGGAGAGCACACTGGGCTCTGGGCAGCAGGGACGTCCCCAGGCCCCAGCCCAGCACTCCCAGCAAGCACACCCTCCGGGACCATCTCATGCGCCACCACACCTGGGCAGGCGGGGAAGCTGAGGCATGGCAGGGGACACAAGCTCAGCCCCCGGCACTGCACCCACACGCAGGCCTGGAGGGGCCAGAGGAGCTCTCACCCGGGCCCCGGTGCCTCTGTGCTGAGACCTTTCCTTCAGTGCCACCCCTTGCAAAGGCCTCTCTGATTGCCAGGTGAAGAGCCTCTGTGGGAGTGGCTATCTAACTTGGGTACACACTCCAGCAGGAAGTGCGGGACCCTGTCCCCAGCTCACTCACCCACTCACTCCTTCAGCAGGATGTTCCCACACTTGTCACCAGCCAGGGCTCTGGGGTCCTCAGTGACAGAAAGGAGGCCAACAGACAGGCTGGACCCTGCTCTCCACTACCCAGGGCTGTCACGTACTGGGACTCCCCACCCCCTTCAACCCTGCCCACAGGAGTCAGCAGGGAGCGGTTGAGCCTAGGGCTCCTCAGATTCCATGTCCTGGTGGGTGGCACCAGAGTCCACACCCTGGACCCCTCCTTCCTGTGTCCATGTGACCTGAGGCCACCAGGTCCCTCTCTGTCCCCAACGATCCCTGCTAGGCACCCACCTCAGCACACCCTCAGGGCTGGGGTGGGACAGGCAGGGTACCTAGAGGACATCTGGGCACACCCCCAGTGCAGGTGGGAGCCAAGGCAGACGCAGGGGTCCCAGACCTCTCGCCCAGGCCAGGCCTCTCTGCTCCCCAGCCCAGCCTGTGGCGGCAGCAGGAGCCCAGGCGGCAGCCCCCAGGGCTGAGCCCTGCTGCCCGGCGCTCAGGCGCTGCTGTCTCAGGTGTGGCAGCCCAGATCCCGCTCCCGCAGGACAGCGTCCCTGCCTGTCTGGAAATCCCCCGGGGCACTTCCCCTTTCTGCTTGCAGGGAGAGCCCGGGAGATGTGAGGGGCGGGAAGTGTTGGGAACCCACGTGCTGGAGCCCAGTCCTGGAGGGTGCGAGGATGGGGTCCTGAGGACCCCAGGGCCCTCCGCTCCTCTGCCGCAGGCCAGCCTGGGCCTGCCCTGCTCTGCCCAAGCACGGCTGGTCAGGGGGCTGAGAGACAGGCTGGCTCCTCCCTCCTGCCACGGTCACACTTCTTGTGCTGTAGGCCCTGGGGCTCTGGAGAGGAAACAGGTGCCTTTGGGGGACGAGGTGGGAGGGCAGGGGTCCACCCTGCTGAGGCTCGACTGGAGCTGGACCCCAGGAGGGATGCGCAGCGCTGGCGCCCGAACACCGCCACCCTCCGCGCTCGAGAGACTTGGTTCAGCCCTCCGTGTAGAGGAGAGCAGCCCAGGGTGGTCCTGGAAGGAGGTCCAGCAACCCAGGTGGGGCGGGGGGGCTCCCGGAGGGCCGCAGTGGGTCCTGCAGCTCGCGCAGTGGAGTGCAGGCGGACAGAGAGGCTGGCTGCACGGCGGGCTCTGGGTCAGGAGGCGCCGCGTGCTCGGCAGCCTGGGACTTCCCAGCTGTCAGGAGCCTGCTCGGAGGCCCAGCCGCTCCTCAGAGCGGAACGGAACGTGGTGATGCAGGCCGGCTCCCAGCCCAGATCCCCAGCTCCAAGCTGCAGCTCAGAGCGCCAGCTGCCACCTCGGACCCCCTGCTGCGTCTCGAGCTCACCTCTTCAGGGGCCGTGGTACTCCCCCCCCCGCTCATCCTTGGCAGGGCTGGGAGCCAAGGACCCCATGAGTTCCGCAGCCCACCCCCTCACCTGCCACATCCAGCCCCCTCTGAGCTCCAGGAGCCTGCCTGTAGGACATTCCTCAAATCCTCTTCTCCTGGTCACACTGCCCCCTGACCCCAGCGCAGCCCCCAGCCAGGCCCTGTCCCCACACCTGCTCCTCCACTCTGGTGTACCAGCAGCACCAGGGACCTTGTCAGCTGTGACTCCAACCATGCTCTGCCCTCTCCCTGACCCTCAGGGGCCTCTCAGCAGCTCCTGTCCCTTAGCTCCCCTGCTCTGTCCCCTCTGCTCCAGCCACACTACCACACCCATCGCAGGGCCTGCATGCCCTCACAGCCCAGCTCAGGACACAGCCAGGGCCCTAGGGGCAGCCACCACCCTGCCCCCACGGAGGCACACTGGCAGCAGCCTCCGGCCCAGGGGAACCTGAGGAGAGTTCCAGCGGCAAGCCACTCCTCTACCAATGAGGCAGAGGGGCTGCAAGGGGGCAGCAAGGGAGGGCTGGACAGGGCCGGATCCAGGAGACAGCCACAGGTCCTCAGCAAGGATGCCTCGGGGGCTTCAGGGGCCTCTGGGCTCCAAGCTGGGCAGGCACAGCAGCTGCCCACAGCCGAGGGGAGGCGTCCCTTGGATGGAGGAAGAGGAACAGCCACAGGAGGAGGGCGAGGCACCAGCCAGGACAGCACAGAGGGCAGCCACCGGGAGGGGTCTGCACAGCAGGGACCAACCTGAGGGAGGGACTGTGACCTCCGCTCCGCTGACACCCCACACTCTGCCGGGCACTGCACGCTGGGCAGCAACTGGGAGGTAAACAGGGAAGGTGTTTAAGGCATTGCACAACCCGATCCATTGCACACTCACTGGCGCCCCGGGATGTGTGCAGAATGCCCACTGCTGCCCAGGGCAGCTCAGGGCACTGGGGACAGTCCGGGTTTTTTGGGGGAAGGGGAACCAGTTCCTTTCGCTCCCAGCCGTGGTGGAGTTGCAGCCTGGGTTTACCCTCCTGCCTCCAAAGCTAGAAACTGAAAATGTGTGAGTCAGGGGTTTTCGGAAGTTGAGCAAGGCAGGCACATGGTCTCGGAGGAGGTCACGAGCCGACCGAGCTCTGCTCCATCCTCACTGAGAGGCCCCGGGCAGCCAGGGGAGCCGAGCGCATCCCAGGGGTCCAGGCGCCCAGGACTGTTTAAGCGGAGTTCCAGAAGGAGGGGGCCAGGAGCTGCCGTGGTCCCAGAGTCTCCCGAGCGCTCAGCCCACGTGTGGAGAACGTGGCTCAGGCTCGGCAGGGTGGGCCCAGAGCTGCCGCCCCAGGAACGCGGAGCAGCTCCAGATCCCAGCAGCCACCCTGGGGGACCCTGGGGGTCAGTAAAGACCCCACAGAGGTCAGTCCTCAGAGGGTGGCCAAACTGTCCCCAGAGCAAAAGCCACTGGACATCTGCTCTCACAGACTTATCTAAAAACAATAGCGACAATAAACCAGCCACGAAAAACCGTGGTGGCCAGCTAACCGAGGAGCCCACCCAGAGGGAGGGCAGGTCGTCAGGACAGAGAGCACAGCGCTCGTCGCCCCACCAGAAGCCACCCAGACTGACCCAGGGAAATGTGGCCCAAATGTCAGTAGAAATAGGTCCCGAAATGACAGCAATGACGGAATTCAGACCACAGCCCGAAGTCACCATCAGGACAGACTTTGAAGGACAGGCAGACAGATGAGAGAAATGGGAAACGCACAAGAGCCGGTGGCTTTGACAGAGGGACGCGGAAGACCTAGAGGGCACGCGTGCCAGGCACAGGCAGGCCACAGGGAGTCGTCTCTCTCTCTCTTTCCTTTCAAATAAAATTCCTGCTGACTTGCTTTAAAAAAAAAAAAAGAGCCCCGTGGAACTTCGAAAACCTGAAATGAAGAGTATGCTGAGCCGGGTGGTCACGCCTGTCATCCCAGCCACTTGGGAGGCCACTGCAGGAGGATGGTGAGTTCCAGGCCAGCCTGGGCAACTGAGCAACACCCTGTCTCAAAATACAACACGAAAGGGGCTGGGATGTGGCTCGGTGGTGGAGCACCCTGGGTTCAATCCCCAGGACCAAGAAATAAAGACAGGACACACACACACAGATCAGTGCTGAGTGTGCATGTTGGTTTTTGAAGGCTGCTGTGCCAGAACCCCCGGGGGCAGCTTGCAGAGGGTGCCATTTGTCATCTTGCAGTTCTGGAAGCCAGCAGTCCAGGACGCGGCGTCGGCAGGCCTGTGTCCCAGTGCTGCCTGCTCCCTGCGTCTCTGTGTCTCCGTGCCTTACTTTCCACTTCTCTCCAGGACCAGTCCCCATGTGGCCCCAAGGAGCGAGTGACCCGTTTGACCTTCATCACCTCTCCCGAGGCCCTGCCTCCTCTGTCTTAGGACGGCCCCCCACACCCTGGCTGTCCTGCTCAGGCCCCACCTGCTGCCCCCCTCGGCCCTTAGCAGAGGGGTCAGCCACAGCGTGGATGTGCAGGGTGACCTCAGCCAGCCTGAAGCTGCGGGAGTAAGAACTGTCCAGAACAAACCTCGAACCGAAGACACAGACAGCACGTCCTCACTCAGCCCCTCCCTGGCCAAGGTCAGCGGAACGCCAATGGGCCTGGAGTCCCGGGGAGCCAGGGAAGGAGGGAAATTACTTGAAACAAGAGTAGCAGGGTTTTTTCTAAACTCGAAGAAGCCTACAAACCCTGCGGCCAAGGACGAACACAAAGGAATGCACAGGAGAGTCAAGCACCTGGGACGCAGATGAGGCACGGGACACGCCCCCGAGGCCACAGACCACCTTGGAATTCTGCACACGGTGCACCAACTTGTCAAGTGCAGGAAAATGAGGACAGATGACTCAAGCAGAATCTGAGGTGTCACCTGCAGACATTCATCACAAGCGAATGGACTTTCTTCAAACACCAGCAAGTGGCAATAGAAACACTGCTAAGCTGGGCTTCATCAAGGTTAAAGACTGCTGCTCCTCAAAGCACGTCGTTAAAGAAACAAAAGGCAAACCACACACGGGGGAATACAG
>JAJEJO010002595.1:102697-120247 GCA_020662805.1 Glaucomys volans
GGGGGAAAGGTTTGTTCTGGCTGGAAGCTTCAGGTCCTGGTTGATTGACCGTGTTGCTTTGGGCCTGTGGTGAGACAATGCATCATGGCATGAACAGCGAGCAGGGGAGGCTCCTCAGCTCATGGCAGCTGGGAAGCAAAGAGACAGAGAGAAAGAGAGAGAGAGAGAGAGAGAGAGAAAAGGCAGTCTCCATATCCCCCTCTACGGACACCTAAGCCTCTCCAGGAGGCCCGCCTCCCAAAGGTCCCACCTCCTCCCACTGGCACCACCCTGAGGACAAAGTCTTGAGCATGTGGCCTTTGGGGACATTGCAGGTCCAAATAGACCAATTTTTTTTAAATAGGCAAAAAATTTGACCTCACTGAGGAAGACACACAGAGGCTTGTGACACAGGCTCCACATCGCTGGTGAGGAGGGAAATGCAAATCGAAGCCACAATGACACAGCGCCACACACATCAGAATAGCCGAGGGTCACGGGTGTGGAGCAGGGGGGGCCTCCAGGGGCCGCTCCTGGGACTGCAAGGACATGCCACACTTTGAGCAACGTTCTGCAATCCGAGCCACACGCCTTCTGCTGAGCCAGTGCCTCCGCTCCTCGTCCCCAGCCAAGGGCACGCGAGCTGATCAAGCATTGGAAGGAGTTTGCAGCATCTTAGTTCCTAAGAACCAAGAACTGGAAATACCCAGGGCCCAGCTGCAGGGCCTGCTCGGCAGTAAGGTCGCCAGCTGCGGCAAGCTGGGCACCGCAGGGACCTGGACAGCGGCTGAGTGAGGACACGCACACCCTGCGCCTGGCCTGCTGGGTGGAACTGTGAGGGGCAGAGCCCGGAGAGGCAGGCAGGCGGCCGCTGGCCGGGAAGGGCTGAGTGGCCAGGGGCAGCCCTGGGGGCAGGGCCGGTTCCTCCGAGGCCCCTCCCTGCCCGCCCGGGGCTCCTTCCACATGCACAGGCCCTGGTGCCCTGGTGTGTCCTCCCCTCTTGTCAGGGCACCAGTATCCCGGGCAGCCACTGTCCACCTCAACCCCTCCTCACAGGCCCCATCTCCAGACAGTGGGCGGAGGGTGTCAATTTGGGGGAACACACTTCAGTCCATACTGTGTCCAGTCACACGCAAGTCCCCCGTGGACAGGGCTTGGATACGGGGCTCCCTCCGACAGAGTGCCTACGGATACCCAAGCGCCCCTTCTCTTGCTGACACGGCACAGGTCCCCGGGGAGCCTGGCTTTGGGTGAAGGGGCCACACACCCACGCACCCATGGGGAGCCATTAGCTTCAGTTTAACATGCATAAAAAGTAGCATCGCACAAATGGCTGCCTCTGACCTGAGGTTGCCGGGCCCTGTCAAGGGACAGTGGACCAGGCTGTCTGCTTTCAATTCCACCTCGTTTGAATACGGTGAGAAATGTCTTCTCAAGAGACAGGCAAGCAGCCCCAGGGGACATGTGACTTCCCCATCAGGGCTCAGGTCTGCCACACAGCCCACTTCCACCCTCAACCCCAGACCCTGCCACCAGCAGCCACCTCCAGGGCAGTGTCCACCCATGGGCGAGTGGAAGGACAGACCAACAGGTGGCACGTTCCCACAGGAGAGACACCCTGACACCCAGCCACGTGCAACCACGAGGAGCACAAATGCTGCATGACCCCACTCCCAGGAGTCCCCGGACAGGAGGTCCACAGCCCACAAGGTGGGCGAGGTCGGGGAGGCTGCTGGGGCTGCATCGGGGTTGGCGAGGAGGTCTGGAGGTGCCAGTGTGGGGCCACGTGCTCCAGTGGGCTCCGGAACCTTCAGGACCCGAGGTGCTGGGCGGCTGGCACTCTCCTTCGGGACCGAGTGGAGGAGTCGGCTTGGCCCACTCGGGGATGCTCTGGCCCCGCCCTCCTTGCTCCAGTGAGTCGACCTGCCTGCCACTCACCTGGGCCTGCCAACTCTGCCCAGCCCACCAAGGCCACCCTTGTGTCCTGTGTGAGAAGAATTCCCACGAGCATGCCCAGTACTTCCAGAACAAGGACTGGAGCCCCCGCTCTGGGAGCTCACCGGGGTGAGCAATGTGGGCTTCCTGCAGGGGCTGATCTGCTCCGCTCCTCCCCAGGCCTCTATCCTGTGTTCCCAGTAAGGTGCTCAAGCACCAGCCTTCAGACTGTCCCTGAACAGGTATGTCAAACTGGGCATGGTGACCACCAGTGACTCAGGAGGCCAGTGACTCAACAGTTTGAGGCCAGCCTCAGCAACTCAACAAGACCCTGTCTCAAAATGAGAAATAAAAAGGCTGAGGCTATAGGTTCCTACCACGGGCAAGGCTGGGTTGAATCCCCAGTACCATTAAAAAAAATGTCATTGGGGCCGGGTGTGGTGGCGCACGCCTGTAATCCAAGTGACTTGGGAGGCTGAGTCAGGAGGATCTCGAGTTCAAAGTCAGCCTCAGCAACTCAGGGAGGCCCTTAGCAACTCAGTGAGACCCTGTCTCTAAATAAAATACAAAATAGGGCTGGGGATGTGGCTCAGTGGCCGAGTGTCCCTGAGTTCAATCCCTAGTTCGAAAAAAAAAAAAAGTCATCAAGACCCCCAGTCGTGCTGCAGAAGGCAGATGAGCTTCCTGGAGCCCCTGGCCTGCCATGTGACCAGCCACCCCACTGACCAGGAAAGCAGAGCTCAGGAAGCCAGGGCTGAAACTGGCAGTCCCTCCCCGGCCCTGAGCAGAGGCCCCAAGTGTGGCTGGGTAGGGGAGGAGCCACCTGTCCCAGGTGCCTGGCAGTGGCTGCCCCTGGAATGTCTTCCCGCCATCCTGACAAGGGGAAATGGGGGTCCCCCTGAGCTGGGCCTCACGCCTCACCTTAGGCCCGGGCTCCCCAGGCCCAGGAATCCTGTCTGCCCAGCCCACATGCACAGAGCACCTCCTATATGCTGGGTAATGGGGCACGGGGTGGCTGCTGGCTTTCCCTGCCCTCCGAGGACAGACGTGCTAATGGCTCAAGGTGAGGCAGGCGCGGGGAAGGAAGCGCCTTAGCTGAGTGCAGCTCAGGCCCTGGGGGCTGGAGCCCCTCCTGGTATAAAGGCACAGGTGCCAACAGGACGGCCACAGGCAGCTCAGGTGGCCACCCACTGCTGCCCCCGCCAAGCCACAGGCCTCAGCCAGGTCACAACCTGTGTGGGGACCTCCATGGGACCTGGGGTTTTCCCAGACAGATAATTTCCCGTCTGGGTCCGCACCTCCTAGACCAACTTCCCAGAACCTGCGGAAATACCCGCCCAGACCTGGGTTTCCTGTGTCCCCATCACAACCCTCAGCCAGGGGCCACAGTGCGACTCCTAGTGGCTGCTGAGAACCGTGCAGCTGGGGTAGACGGGCCCCAGGACTGTCCCCTAGGGGGTACACCTGCAGCTTCTGGGTGAGAAAGTTCAGAACGCCTGTGGAGCCTGCACAGGCTGCAGAGCCAGGCCAGAAGCCACCAGGGGGCAGCAAAACCCTGCCCTGGCTCCCCAGCTGTCAGACCAGGAGTTCCTTAGGAGGGGCTTCTGGGGTGGGATGGGATGGGGCCCCACTCTCTGCATACCTTTAAGAATGTCACCCTCCCCAACCCACCCAGGTGGAAATGCAAGGGCTACCCTGGGTCCTGGTCTTCAGCCGGGGACGCTGAGCAGGCCAGGAAATTGGAGAAGGCAGTGCTTACACAGGGAATGAGGGGAGGGAGAGGCAGGCGGCTTGTGCTGGGTAAACCACGCCTCCTCCAACACGCCCTGGGGGAGAAGGTGCCATCCCCGCTCAGAGCATCCCTGAGCGTCTTCCTGGTCGTTGGAATCCAGGGGTGTGCTGGGCCTTGGCCACAGGACCAGGGAAGAGGCCAGCAGGGCCGGGGTCCAGCGGCACAGGGCCACCACAGGGTATGGGCATGGTCCCCCACCTCA
Organism: Glaucomys volans; assembly: GCA_020662805.1. NCBI lineage: Eukaryota > Metazoa > Chordata > Mammalia > Rodentia > Sciuridae > Glaucomys > Glaucomys volans. The sequence continues at coordinate 106,606 of JAJEJO010002595.1, forward strand.
GAGGTTGCAGGCAGCTTCAGCGGGGCCAGAGATCAGGCAGAGGCTGCAGACCAGTACCTTTATTCAAACGCCACCGTCCTCAGCCTGGGACACAGCATGCACGCAGCCGCTGAGCCCCCGCCGGCATTTCCCACCCAGCGCCGCCTTAACAGGAGGCACGGAGCCCTTTCCAGCCGGGAAGGAGCAGAATCCCGCCAGGCCCGTCTGGGAAGGCTGCACCCAGGCCCTCCCCACCCACCTGTGCCTCCCAGGGGGCCCGCCCAGCTCCCCCGCAGGCACAGCTGTTCAGTCCACAGCCTTCCAGCATACAGACCCGGCCCCAGGACCCTTCCTTCGACAAGAAGACTGTCGCCCCTCTGCTGTGACCTGCAGGAGTCACTGCTCCGCGCTGCCCTGAAGCCGGGCAGGAAACGGGGGAGCACAATCGCTACTGCGAGAGACGCCATGCCCAGGCCCTCTCCTTCGGTTCCAGAGACTGGCACTATGGTCACCAGCTCGCCACCAGGTTCCCTGTGGCAGAGGCTGCTCCAACGCGGTCTCTTCCGCAAGCGGCTCTTCCGTGCAAGGGGAACGCTGGAAGGCTTCGCGGCTGGCGGCCGGCAGGCTACGGAGCGAAGGGGGCGGTGAGCGCACTAGAGGAGCAGGAGGCCGCGGCCCTGCCCAGCCTGGGCGCCCCGCCCGCCACCACCCTCCGCCCTCCGCCACTCCGGGCGCGGGGCTCGCCCCGGACACTGCTCCTCGGTCAGCTCAAGCTGATGGCGCCGAGAACTTGAGCAGGAAGGACCCTCCCCCGACCGCGGCGCTCCCTGCGCTGCCGCCGCACTGGACCACGCTCTTCACTCCGGAGGCTGCGGTGCAGGCTCCCGGGTTGCGAGGGCCGCGGGGAGATGGAGGCTTTATAGGTCCAGAGGCTGCGGGGAGGGGGGAGGGGGCCAGGGGGCGGGGGGGCGCGGACGCTTTCCCACGCCCAGCAGCCAATCGGAGGCCAGGGAAGAACAACACCCCCTCCCCAGCTGGGCAGGAATAACGATGCGCCCCGCCCCCTGATGCCGGAGTGGGCGAGGCAGCTGGGAGACACGTGGGTCACTGTCTGGGAAGCTCTCCGCCTGGACTCCAGGCTTCCAGCACCCCGCAGGGGGTCCCAGTGGTCTAGCCGCCTGAGCCAGACGGAGAGCAGGGGAAGTGGTCATCCCCAGGGGCTGCTTCCAGAGCAGCTCCTTCCCTGCCCCCAGCTTTCTGCAGGATGAGCCTCACACAGGCCGCTCTCTGGCCACCCGACCTGTCCTCGCACTCAGTCCTCTGGGGTTTCTCCAGCTTCTTACATCTGACCTGTCTTCTCAGCTAGCCAGGGACAGTCCCAGAAATGTCTAAGATGGAATGTTGACACCAGACCCTACAAATAGAGGCCAGGATTGTGGCTCCCAGAGACTCCCCCTCCTCCTGCACTCTGATAGCCCAGGTCCCAGGAGCCACCTCCTCCAGGAAGCCCTCCACCCCCGTCTGCTCCCCTCCACCAGACTGCCCCCCCTTTCCTTTTTTATGGTGCTGGGGTTCGAACCTAGGACCTTGCACATACTAGGCAAGTGCTCCACCACGGAGTTTCACTCCCAGCCCTTTTTATTTCCAGACAGGGTTCACTAAGGTGCCAGGGTGACCTGGAATTTGTGATCCTCCTGCCTCAGCCTCCAGAGTAGCTAGGATTACAGGTGTGCATCAACACACCCCGCTTTGGTCTTCATATTCTAAGGTCGTCATTGGAGATGCTCCAGATGACTAATTCCTGGGAGCAGGGACCCCAGAGCACTCCACTCCAGCCCCTCCTGTGACCTGGTAACCTAAACAGCTGGCCTCAGAGGGTCTCTTCCACTAGCCCAGGAAGGGGCAGTGCTGTCCCACATCTCAAATGAGGAAGCTGAGGTGGAGGGAGGAGGCCTTGCCTGGGTCTCAGCCTGACCGTGTCCCTCTCTGTCTCTCACATTGAGTGGCAGGGTGGGCTGCTGGGTGGGTAGGAGTGGACGTGAGTGGCAGGAGTGACAGGCCAAGCTTGGGAGCAAGGAGGCCCTCACTGCCAACTGAGTCTGGCTTGGGGGGTGGCCAGGTAGCCTGTGGCTGCTGCTCTGCTGGCCCCGCCCACCTGGAGACCCTGAATGGCCTGGCGCCTTTTGTGGGAGAGCAGCTGGCGCCGGGCCATTATGTGAGGCTGTGGGAAAGTCCGCCAGCCAGCCTCTCACAGCCTCTCAAAAGCTGGGATTATCTCTGGGCCTGCAGGACACCCTCTCAGGGACCACCCCCTGGCAAGCGTGGGGGCAGAGGCACCCCACAGAGGTCCCTTGGCCAGGAAGGGCTCCCCTGGTAGAAAGACCCTCAAACACCGTGCTCCCCGCCCACCGTTCCAGCTGCCCAGACTCACAAATGCCCACCAGGGCAGGCAAGGCTGCCCAGGAGCCCAGCCCACCTGACCATCCAGATCTGGCCTCCGCGAGGGAGGATTCAGCAGAACGGCTTACTGTGACTATCCCCACCCCACCATCCAATGCCATCTGCCCACGGGCAGGAAGACCCAAGGCAGGTCCAGGGCTGTGGTCAAACCTGAGGTGCTCAGGAGGCCTGGCAAGCAACTACAAACTTATTTAGCACCTACTGCATACAAGCTGAACAGGATATATATCTCTCTGCTCAGAGTCCTGAGGGGGCGCGACCACACTGAGCTGCCTGTCTGAGGTCACTCTGGCCTTGCCCTGACCCCTCGTCAGACCCCAAGCAGCCCAGAACCTGCAGCTGGTTCACCCACCAGGAAACAGAAGGCAGAGGGAGGTGGAAGCAGAGCTCGGCAGCACCTGGGGCTGGGCCCAGACCCGGCAGCTGTGCAGGCCCGGTCTGCCCTGGACGCCCTGGGCACCCTTGGAACAGGCCCCGTGTCACAGCTGAAGACACGAGGCCCGGAGAACCCACAGCCTCTGCCGCAGCCCTCCCTATGGCAGCGCGTGGCTGGGGCTGGGCAGGAGGCTGGTGCCCCCTTAGCACTCCTCGCACACCCAGCCAAGCCAGGGCCAGAGCGAGAGGGGACAGCGGGGCTGTGGGATCAGGAGGCGCTGGAGGGCCAGATGTGCGCCCGGCCCCATTGGGGTTGCCAGGAGCTCCTGCCCCTTCCCAGTGCCTGAAAGGCCGCCTGGGGGGAGCTCCCACCCCGCCCACTGGGACGACTGCTCCCCAGATGGCCTCTGGGGCCCCGAGCGCGGCGCACAAAGCCCAGGCAGGCCCGTGGCGAATGGGTTTGTAGCCGCACACGCGCCTTTTGTGCAAGATGAATGTACACAGCAGGGGGCGGGTGTGGGAACCCACCCTGAGCAGGCCTCCCGCCCAAATCCCCTCTGGAGGAGGGGCAGGCCCAGGGCAGCCGCCTGGAAGGAGCACAGAGCTAGGACTGGGCGGGCTGCGGGCAGCCTGCAGCCCCTGGGCTGGCACCCAGGCCCTGCCACGTGGCCTCAGACTGACCAGGCTCCGTGGCCACAGACACCACCAGGCCCCCTCCTCTCAGTCTCCCAGAAAAGCAGGGCCCGAGGGGGACCGGCAGGCGGCCCTCGGGTGAGGTGGGCTGTGCAGTGTGGGGAGCGCTGGAAACGCCCGGGTTCCTGGGGGAGCAGGACGTCTGGAACCTGCCCTGGCACCTTCAAGGCCAGAGGTGGTCATGGGGGTGCCACCTCCTCCTCTGCCCGAGGCTAGGCCCAGCTCTGTCCTGGGGATAAGGCAAGAGGTAAAGGTGGGGTCGCTGCCCGATCTGAGGAGTGGACTCCTCTGCCCTGTGGCTGGCTCACCATTCCCTCTACAACCTCGAGGTCAAGCTGCAGACCAGACCTGGCACCCAGGAGCTACTTAATGACATGGTGATGAGTGCCCTGCTGAGTGGGCAGCTTGACCCACCTCCTCAGAAGCTCTGGGCCTTTGCCATCCCAGGGCTGACTGGCCTCTAAGTCACCACCACACCCCGCTGTGACTCAGTCCCAGGAGACCCCTACCTGTGGCTACAGGGAGGGTGGGGCCTCGAGGGTCCTCCCTTTGGCCACCACCAAGTCTCACTGAGATGACCCTCAACCTGGGCTGGAAACCCCCTGTCCCCAACAACTGGTTGTGACTGGACAGTGGTAGTGGGGGTGGCCAGAGGTGGGAGCTGCTGTGGGGGCCATGCCCAAAGGAAGTGGATGAGGGGTGGGCCTCCTGTGTTGGAGTTGGACAGGGGTCCTGGGCCTAGGGGACATGAGGGGAGGAGCTGGGGGAGCTGGGATAAGTGCTCTTTGGAGATATGAGGCTGAGCACCGTGGCGAATGGGTTTGTAGCCGCACACCCATGGGTCCTGGGTCCCCCCAATACCTAGATGGCATAGGCTTGTAGGCAAGAGGGTCCTCCTACCCCTGCTGGACAGCTGGCAGAGCTGGGATTCTGGCAGATGAGGACAGGCTGGGTGGGGACAGTACACCAGGCCTGTTGCATTGGGGGTTCCAACATTCTGCAGGACAGTGGATAAGAAAAGGGACTTCCAGTTCTGGAGTCCCATAGCTCGAAAGGGCCGCTCAGCCCTCCTCCAGGTAACTGATCCACCACGGGAGGGCCCTTGGTCCTCTCAGGCCTCTTAGCAATTAGCTGCTGCTACCCAAAGCCCTCATTGCCACCTCTGAGTGGCCCCTCACCCTGGATTCCGCCACGACCCCCGTATATGTTTAGGGATATGTCCAGTGACCTTAACTTGGCTGGGAAATGCCTAAGATCTGCCCAGTCAGCCAGCTGGAAGCTGGACTGCTGGGTAGAGAGTGACCCCAGCCAGTCCAGCAGGGAGGGAACTGGGATGCCTCTCCTTCGGAATCTGTCTGGCCTCAGGGTTGAGGGGGTCCAACTACCCCTCCCCAGAGTCCACTCCAGCCACCAACTGGCAGCCCCGCCTTGACTTACTGGGGCCTCGCTTTGCCTGCCTGTGTAATGGGCATGTTGATGCCCAGCCTCCAGAGGGGGCCTGGGCTCCGCGCCAGCCCCGGAAAGGGAAGTGGGCAAGCCGGCCGGGGCGCGGGGCGAGGGCCTTCGGCTGGCTGGGGAGGCAGCTGGATGCTGCATTTGAATCGCATCCCGTTTCACCCGTCAGGAAATACTCTTCTGCTTCGGAGGTTTGTCATCTTAAAATGTGCCAGCCATCTTGGGGGGTTGGTACAGAAACGGAGGGGCCCCTGGTGCGCAGGCCGGCCTGCAAGCGCCACCGGTACCACTCACTCGAGTCCCCCAAACCTACTGCGGGCCCTGCCGCTGTCCCCACTCAACAGCTCAAGAAACTGAGGCCGCGGCCAGTGAAGCCGCTGCCCGCGCGCTGGGCGCACGGCGGGGGAGGCCGGCGGCCGGCGGTTCCCACAGTGCGCGGGCGCGGGGCGCGGGGCGCGGGGCGCGGGGCGGGAAGCGTGCCTGCGCCCGCCGCATTAGTGCCGGGCCCGCCTCTGAATGGACGGGGCGGCGGCGGGCCGGGGGCAACTCCCAAAAGACCATCTGGCTCCGCGTTATAATAGAGCAATAAAGGGCTCGTCTGCCTTTCAGGGGGTGGGAACGCGCTGCTCTCTGACACCGCGGGGTTTTTAACCAGCTCGGGACGGCGACCCCGCCCTGCCCCGGCGCGCGGGGGGCGGGCGGCCGGGCGCGGCCACGTGGGCCGGCGGCCCTAATCCGCGCCGCGCCCTGAGAGCCCGCACCCCGGCTTTCCCACCGCCGCCTCCGCGCGCCGCGAGCCCACCCCACAGGCCCCGCGCGTCGCCGCCGCCCCCAGGGCAGCCGGCTGTGCGCAGGAGAAGCCCAGGCCCTGGAGGCCGGAGCTGGTGGAGGCTGGCATAGCCGTTTGTGTCCCCGGGGGCTGGAACCCAGCCCCATCTGAACTTGGGGCCTGAGTTGGCGGGAGAAGCTGGGGATTTTGAAGTCTAGCGTGGGATTTCAGGGCTGCAGTGGATGGGGACACCGTCATGGGCAGAAGGGGACTCTGAGCTTCAGAAACGCGAGTCCCAGCCTCACCGCTGCCCGAGTGCCCCTGAAGTGGATGGAGCACCTCGGACAGGATTGATAGCCTGCCAGCCCCACTCCACAGACCTGGAGGCACCAGGCCGGGGGCCAGTGGGCGGTGGTTTGCTAACCCGGTGCCATGGCAGGGTCTCTGGCATGTGAAACTTGGGGGTTGAGGTTGCTGGGGGTGTCCTGCCTGGTCCCAAGTCCCAGGCCCCAGATGGAGCCCCACCTTAATCAGATAAGCCCCCTCTAGGTGGGCCACTGTCCTGGTCACCTCACCTCAGCCCTGAGAGTGGAATCACTGTCCCCTCTGTCCCTGGAATTCAGGGCAGCTTCTGGGAGAAGGATGCGGGGCTCCCTGGGTCACACTCCAGGGGGCGGATCTGTGCCCGCAGCAGCTGCTGAGCCAGACTAGCCTCCGGGGGCCTTGGAAGGGGCTGTGGGGTTCCCTCTAAGGCCCTTCTCTGCTTAGCCTCAAAGCTGGCTCCTCACCCTCAATGGTCAGGTTGGAGTAGGAACAGGAGGCGGGCAGAGGGCCCTGGCCTTTAACTTGGTGGCCTTGACTGGGAGCTGTGTGCAGTGCAGGGACTGTGTCACCCTTCTGGGCCACACCAGCCCGTTCTGGGTGAGGATGGCCGGCATCCTGACCATCAGCCTCAGCTACACATGCTCTTAGGCTGGGGTCAGGTGGGTGAAATGGGATCAAGTGGGGTCTCACCTTGAGACCCAGGTAAGCCTTGACCACAAAGTAAGCCCATCTTGCCAGTAAACAGGCTCAGGAAGCCCCAGAATGTGTTCACCAGGCTCTGCACCCCGGCTCCCTGCCCCAGTGCACCCCTGAAATGCCGTGGAGTCTCTGCAGGAAGAGGTCTGTGACTCCGCAGGTGGGGTCAGGGCAGACCTGGGGAAGTGTGGGCCAGGCTGTGGAGTTGGACCCGGCCGAGCGGCGGGATCAATCCCTCCCAGCCAGTGTAGCAGAGGGAGGCTGCTGGGGAGCACTGGGTGGCCCTTGAGGGTGCCCTGGGGCCTGGGGGCAGGTCTGGAAGGGGAAGTGAAAGCCCAAGGGAGGCGACCTCAGCAGGTACCTGCTTCCCAGCCTGGAAACTGGAGGCTTGGGGAATAGCCACCAGACGAAGCTTAGCTCAGCAGCGGACCAAGCGAAGGTCCCAGAGGCAGCCTTGGTTTCTTCCTCTGCACAGTGGGATGATGTCACAGAGCACCTGTGCAGGTGTGAAGCCTTCCCTGGGGGGTCAGGAGTTGCTGGCTCCGTCTGACTTACTGTGAAAAGGGGCCTGCTCAGCCTCCTCTAGGGTGGGGTGGTCGCAGCCTGGCCTCTGTCAGAGCGTCACTCCGTGTCGGGGGTGTAGAGACAGGGCTTCCTCCCAGATCAACCCTGTGACCTGTGTTTTATCCTGGGGTGTGGGCATCCCAAGGGGCTGACTGGGGTCACCTCCAGTAAGGGCCACCCAGTAGAGTCGAGCTAACAGCTGAGAAGCTCAGGCCAGGGGCCAGCAGGCAGATGCCCTCTCCCTCATGACCTTGGAAAAACTTCCTGCCTCTCGCTGCTGCACCATCGCACAGGCCTGTAATCTCCGGAGGCTGGGGCAGGAGGATCAGAAGTTTGAGGCCTTCTAGTGAGAACTTGCCTCAAAATAAAAAGGCTTAGAGGTGTAGTCCAGTGGTGGAGCATTTGCCTAGCATGTGCAGGGCCCTGGATTCAAACCCTGGCTCCACGCAAAATAAAAAATCCCTGCTGCTCAGTGTTGCAAGTGACCTGGACGAGCCTCCTGCCACCCTGGTGACGGCACTCAGGTGGTGACAAGGGAGGAGGGCTTCCCCACACCAGGCAGGGCCCTGGGAGGAGGGCAGCAGAGCAGTGCCAGGCTGACCTGGGCGTCTGGGAGGTGGGAGCAGGGGACAGGGGCCCAAATCGAGCCCCTGGGCTGAGGTGTGTGCGTGTGTGCGTGTGGGGGCTCACAGATGCGCACAGGTGTGCAGGCACGCTCAGACGGACACGGAGGGGTCACGCGTGTGTGCAGGAATCCTCACACACGAGCCTCCTCTGGCCAGGTGTGGAGACTCGGGTCCTTGCTCCACTGGCCGCTGCCTGGTCTCTCACTCCCGGCTTGCCATTCTGGAAGGGGGTCTGGAATTCCGCTGGGAAGGCCCTGACTCCCCTCATGGACCCCCTCAGGTGCCACCACTTAGGGCAACCCTGGGTCATCCCAGCCCCCCGCTCCCTCCCACCTCAGGGGTCTCACCTGCCAAGGGCCCCTGTGCTGGAGCCAGGAGAGACCCAGGCCCACCCCTGGATGCCAGCATGCTCCTGGGGAGCTGCAGTGTGGCCCCTTTGACTGCTGTGGCACGTGGGGATCAGGGTGTGCTTGTGTTGTGAGCCCTTAAAAACATCGCACGAGTGGCAGATGCTCATGCAAGAAAACGCCCACAAGAGCACCTCGCCAGGTCCGCGCTCCACCTGCAGGGGCGCTGGCCCTCCTCCCGCCATGCTCATGGGCCCTGCTCAGGCAGTTGCAGTCTTTGCGGTGACCCCATGGTGGGCCCAATCTGCACCCACCGAATTACCTCCTACGTGTTAGGGCTCCCTAACCCCTGTCAGCACTCCCCTGCCCACCAGTGCATGCCCAGACCTGTCCCCTGCCCAGCCCCTGTGCCCAGGCCTCTACCATCCAGAGGAATGGGAGTTGGGGGAAACAGGAACCACCCCACTTCTGCACCCAGCTCCTTAGTCTGGTTCTCAGGAGGGGAGGGTGCAGGGAATTATCAGGGGGCCAGGACAGAGGGGTCTAGGCATTTCCTCCCGGACCCCACAGAGCACCCCAAGTGGGGATGGGGCCACACAGCCAGCCGGCAGTTCCCACACTCCACACCCCTGGCAGCCTCGCCTGGTGACAAAGGGCAGCGTGTACATCACTGGCCGTCTTCGCAGGGCGGCTGCCCTTTGTCCTTCCGTCAGGCCACCCGCCATCTGGAGTGCAGGCTCCCAGCGCAGCTCGATCGATGAGCTGCCCTCCCCACTGCAGGGTGCGCCTGGAGCTGGAGTGGGGACAATGCCATCCCTTCACATGAGCCCCGCGCCTCCTCAGCTCTGCAGCCACTTCCCCTCCCACCACCCCCTGCGCTTAGGAAGGACAGAGAGCAAGTGCTGTGGGTTCGTCCCCAGCCCACCGTCCGAGTGGCCCACCACCTTCAGAGCCAGCAGCGCACGTGTAGGCGGGGCAAGGCTCCTGCCGGGGGCCAGCTCCTCCGCAGCGAGGACTGGCGCCTTCGCTGACTGGCAGCACAGGGCCTTGGCAGGCCACTTGACCTCTGAGTGGCTGTGAAGCAGGACACGCGCTACCCCTCAGCTGGCCCGAGAACTCATGGGTCTGCGTTCCATGCCCGGGCTTAGCAGATGCGCGAGAATGGGGGACTCCACCCTCCCCAGGGCAGCCCCTGCCTCGAGCCAGGGGAGACTCAGACCCCTGCTAGGCCCAGGCAGACTCCCAGCACACACACCCCGCTGGCGGCCGCTCCCCCAGGGCCCAGGTGTCCTTGTTCACCTAGGCCACCTGGGGAAGAGAACCCCCTGCCTGTCCTGCCGCAAGCAGCCAGCTGCTGACAAAGGCCCGGATGAGCCCAGGCCAGGAACAGCACAGAAAACTCCAGGGACAGAAGTCCATGAAGTGGCCCTGGACATGGGGGATACTGTCCCCACATCTGGAGAAACGCCCTTTCCCCACCTCCCTGCCAAGTAGCTGGGCTTTCTGCTAGGTTCAGGCAGTTTCGCCCACAGTGCTCAGTGGGGTTAGAGGAGAGAAGCTGCTCCCTGAAGGGCAGCCTGGTTTCTGAGCCTCCCTGGTCTGCCTGCTCCCCACATTCCCCACTGGACACCAGGACCAGGGAACCAGGAGCAGTAGGCCAGGGAGGCCAGCACTCCGCAGGCCCAGCAGCCCAGCCTGCCACACGTACCGCATACCATCCCTGAGAACTCTGGTCCCGGCTGGCAGGGCAGGGGGCAGGATGGGTGTGGCAGGGTCTCTTCCAGACCCTGCCTGCAGGGTCCTGTCCTGCAGGAGGAAGTTGGTGACTCTTCAAATAGAAGTAAGCTCACTTCTTTTTCCAGTTGTGGCAAAATACACATGACATAAAACCCAACCATCTCACTCTTTTCCCATCTTTTTTTAATTTTTGTTTTCACTTTCATTTTTTTGCACTGGGATTGAACCCCCAGCATTCAACCACTGAAACCTCCCCCGCTTTTTGAGACAAGGTCTTACTAAGCTGCTGAAGCTGGCCTTGAACTTATGATCCTCCTGCTCAGACTGCCCGGTTGCTGGAATGACAGTTGTGCACCTCCACGCCCGGCTTCAGTGTCACTCGGCACTGAGCATACTCTCGCAGTGTCACGCACCCTGCACCAACATCCATTCTTCTCTTTCCAAGCTAAAATGCTGTCCCCATTAAACACTGGCTCCCTATCTCCCGCCTGTCCCCCAGCCCCTGGCAATCCCCATTCTACTTTCTGACTGTCAATTTGGCAACTCTAGGTCTTTCCCACAAGTGGGATCATACAGGGTACTGAGCGTCATGTCCTCAAGGTCCAACCGTGTTGCAGCAGGGGTCCGAATCCCCTTCTTCCTAATGGTTGCACAATACTCCACTGCACGGCTAGAACACATTTCCTTTGCCTGTTCACCCACCAAGAGAAACTTGCGTTGTTCCATCTCCTGGCTGTGACAAATGATGCTGCTATGAGCATGGGTGAAAATATCTATTTGAGCCCCTGCTTTCAATTCTTCAGTGTGCGGAAACAGAAGAATGATTTATGGATTCTATGGTAATTCTAGGTGTAACTTTTTGAGGAAACTCAATCTGTTTGCCCCAGTGTTGCCCAATTTCACATTCCCACCAACAGGAAGTCCTCCCTTGGCCCACAGCCCCTCTGTGCCTCCCCAAAGCCTCTTCCTCCCCGTCGGCCTGGGAGAAGGGGGTGCATGGCGTGGGCTGCGTGGAAATGATGGGTCCTCCATGCAGGGGTGCCAGCATAACCCTGCTGGACTAGTAGGTTTTGCCAGGAGCCCCAGAATCCACAGTAAAGTGCACCCTTGAGTGAGAAGGGCATCAAGTCCAGACAGCCCGACCCACCCCAGCCACCAAACCCTTCAAAGTCATTGAGCATTCCAGGGTGGGGGTTCTGGGAGTTGCAGACAGGACAAACTCCCTCCCTTCTCAAAGTACACCCCACCCTGAGCTGCCGGGAGCAGATGAGGCAGAGGACCCCCCCACACCAGTGCTTGGCAGGGCAAAGCCCCACAGCCTGAAGCGGCCTTCGCCCGCCCCCCTCCCCTCCCCGCTCCTCAGGTTGGATGGTGTGAGCCAGGAGCCCAGCCAGTTTCCCACACTTTGGCCCCATTCACAGTGTTAAACGGCCCACAAAGGCCAGGCGTGTGCCTCGGAGGCCGCCCGAGCTGCCATCTGGCCCGCACTCGGGGAGGGAGCCAGCCTTTCATCCGGCAGGGACTTGACGCCATTCATTTCATATTTCCCACAGCTGAAAACAGGATCAAAGCTGCTCCAGCCCAAGGGGGGGCAGCCCCCAGGCCCACCCACCACCCTCACCTCCGGCAGGCTGCTGTCCTGGCCCACTGCGGGTGGGCGGGCAGCGGGGGGTGGGGGCTGGGCGCCTCTCCCGGCACGCGTCTCACTTGGGCACAGAAGCAGGCTCGGGAGGGAACCCGAGCAGAACACAGCCCCAGCCAAACGCCCCCTCAAAGCCTGGGGAGCACGCCTGCACACCCCACGGCCCCCATACCTGCACAGCCCTGGGTCCCTGCTGCCAGCAGCCAGGCAGTGGGTCACACCCCATTTCCAGCTGGGCTCAGGGCTCACCCTGCTCCACTTGTTCCTGACTCCCTAAGTCCTCGTCTGAGCACCTCCGTGGTGCTGGGACCTGGGCTGGCAGAGATGGGGACAGGCACACAGCTAAGTCCTCCTGCCCTCCCCACTCCCAGCCCACCCAGGGAGCCCCTACCCAGGACACGCCCAAATATGACTGCCCCTACCTGAACCTCACTGTAGCTGCAGAATGGCTCCACTGAGCCCCACTGGGTGCCCCTTGCAGCATATGTGGCCCAGCCAAACGCCCCCTCAAAGCCTGGGGAGCACGCCTGCCCACAGTGCCAGTCATGCCAGTGCTCAGGGCTGCAGAAGCCACAGCATGGGCATTGGCCATGATGCCCCCTCCTGGGCTTGCCAGGTGCCCTTTACTCTTTCGCATCAAACAAGCAGCAGTGTCATGGGAGGGCCCCACGTGCACAGAGGGGAACCCCAGCCCAGAGGGAGGTATGTAGCGGGAAGTCTGATGGGTGACTAGTTGGCCCTTGGGAAGGCCACCAGCACTGGCTGGAAGCCAAGCCTCCCCCTGCTGCCCTGGACTGACCGTGTGTGGTAACCCGTGACTACTCAGGCTGAGGGACTACTGGAGCCAAGCCCACCAGGCAGGCCATGTAGTTGCAAGTCACTGCCAAGACAGGGCAGGGGACAGTTGTGACTGGACACTCATTAAGGGCTGGAATTCCCAGCTACACTCGGATGTGGCTGCCATCCATCCAGGGAACCTAGCTCCTGGATTAGACTCTGGCCAGAGTGCCCTGACACAGGCCCGGCTCCCAGGGCTCAGCCCTGCCTCCTGCTTGGACTGCTTTGGGTCCTAATCTGCCTCTAAGAGAAGGCCCAGCCTCCAGCCCTCCCCCAGTCCCTGTAGGACAATGGGACTCCTCCTGGCTGCACAGAATCAGAGGACAGTGACTGATCCAGGAGCAGGGGTGCTCCCAGGTGGCCCTCCCCTAGCAGGGTCCAGGCTGTCACTAGTTGTCCCAAAGCTGCCGCTGCAACTGGCCAGGCAGCAAGGTTACCAGCTTATCCTAAGGGGCTCTGGGGCCTGTCTGAGCTGAAGCCACATCTGTGGGACCCCAGGCCTGCTCAGCTGAACCTCCTGTCAGCTGGCACCCACAGACTGCCTGGCAGAACACCCGAGGAAAGCAGCCCCTCGGCCCCCGGGCTGTGCAGAGCCAAGTGCAGACAGGACTTCCCACAAACCATGCATGCACAGGGACCACATTGAGCACGGTGGGAGCCATGAGCCCTCCCAAGCTCCAAGGGTGCTGCCTGACTCCTCCCACTCCTCGTGAAGTAGGAGAGGACCCCAAGGAGCACCGACTGGCTCCATAGCCGCGGAAATGCCACTTTCTGGGGCTGCCTGGTGCCAGGTTGCACGCAGGGCATTTCACATACCCTGGCTCCACTGAAGCTGCCCAAAGCCAGCTGGGGAGCTGTGACCACCAATTTCCAGCTCTGGAAAAGTTCTAAGTCCCAGATGACAGTCGGGCTGGCAACAGAGGCCAGGAAGGTTGAGCCCAAGAGCCTGGGCCTGGCTCCTACCCTACGCCTGTGGACAGGGTGACAGAAGCCCCTGTCCAGGAGAGTATCTCCCTTCTTCATAAGCAGCAGGTCCCTGTCAGAGAGGGTGCCCATCGCCTGGAAGCCACCGCACTTGTTAATTCTAAAGCTTTCCCCTATCTGCGCCTGTGGCCTTTGCCAGCCAGCAGTGGAAACT
>JAJEJO010002595.1:124202-243203 GCA_020662805.1 Glaucomys volans
GGGGGCGGCGAAGGACGAAGGGCGGGGGCGCGGGCCGCGCTGCCTCTCGGGCCGCGTCGCGAGGCGCCTGCGTGCTGCTCACCGACCGCACTGCGCTCCCGGCAGGCGCCGCGCGGGGGTCGCGGGGGGCGGGTTGCGGCGGCGGCGGGGGCGGGGCCGCGCGGGGCCCTTGGGGGCGGGGCGACGGGGACGCGCTCCCGGCCTTGCCTCGCGGGGTCACCCTGTGGGCGAGGGGCAGCGGGACCGGCGCCCAGCCGACTCTCGCCGCCGTCGGGGGGCTTCTGGGGGACTTGCAAGATCTGCTGCAGGCCCCTTGCCCTTGTGGATGCCCGCAGGGACGGGGCAGGGCAGTTTCTGCTGTCTGGTGGTCATCCCCGGTAGCCACTCGGTAAATCCTTGAATGGACACGTGTGCCGCCGGGTTCTCATCTCCTTGCAAACGTTTGCGGCTGGGGCATTGAGAGCATTCATTGCTTCCATGTTCTCTGATCACTTGAGTCCTGGGTTTGGCGCATCAGTAACTCCGAGGTGCCCTGTCCTGGGAGGAGTTATCCTCCAGGGAAGTAAAGGGCAATGGCTTGTCCTGAGTGCCCACCTTGTGGCATGCTCACCAGGGGTGGTGATTCCGAAGGGCTTGACATGGCAGGCAAGAGAGTGCATGAGAAGCATTTTAAGGGACACCCGATTGGGCTGGAAGTGACGTGCTCTCCAGAGGCTGAGGCTTCTGAGAGCTTCACCCCAACTAGGCATTCACACTGAAAGGCTCTGTGGACCTAAACTGGGAAGGGTGCTGTTCTGATATTCAGAAGTCCACTGAATATCTGAAAGGCAAGTGAAATTAACTGCAGTTGTCACTTTGGGAACAGCTGGAACAATGGGGCTCACTTCAGGTAGTCCAGAGCCAGACCTGTGGAGAGAGGACTGCCCTGGCATTGGAAGGTCCTGCTGCTGCTCAGGGCCAGGCCCTGGGTTTCTTGGCTGAAGGACACCGTAGGGGATGTTTGTAGGGTTGGGCTTCACTTCCGCTCTTTGAGAGCTTCCCCCTCGGTATGGGTCCTGAGTCTGGTCTTAAAAGGACAGTTTATTGTTTGTAAGGACAGACCCTTGTTACTGCAGCTATTGGGGTGGGGCAGGGGGGTCACAGCTTCTAGTGGAGGTCCTCTGCCCAGGCACTCACAAAGCCGCTGCTTGTCAGCCGTGCTGTGTAAAAACAGGCTTCTCCCATTTCCTCTTCCCTCACCAGGTCTTTGATCCAGGAAACCTCAGCTGCTCCGTGTTCTTGGCGAGCTCCTTACCTTTCTTGGATGGGGACACCAATGTCAGCTGGGTTGATTCACCCCTTTGGATGCAGCAGGGACACTGTTTATCAAAATGTCCTTGAAGCGTTGGCCTGACTAGGTTTCTGCAGGCTGTGGGACAGAAAGGAACCCCAAGGCAGTGGTGTGCACCTGGCTCTCCTGCTCTTCCTTGCTGCCCAGAGTGGAGAGCCATGACGGGAGAATGGCCCCTGAGCCTGGGTGGATCAGCAGGAATGCTCAGGTGCTGGGGAGGTCGTGGATAACTGCACCTTTGGGACACCTCCTCCCCCTTGTCAGGTTGTCCTGCCAGCCTGGGGTGGACTGCAGAGCCCCAGTGAGCACACGGCTCTATGTCCAGCCAGCCCAGCCCCAAGCCGGCACACACGGTGTGTGGGAAACCTCACCTGGGTTCTCATTCCAGGGGATCCCTGTGGACAGATGGGATGCAGGCTTCCACTGCCCAGGGCTGAGACTTAATCTGCTTCACACTGACCTCCCTATGGGACTGTCCCCCCAGCACACCAACCCCTTCTGTTTTCTCTTGGATGGGGAGTTGGAAGCCAAGGCCTCACATAGATGGGCCTCTCAGGACGTGGCGTTGGGTGACGGTGAGAGTGTTTTGCAGGACCTGCCCACCTGCCCTCCCAGTGCCCCTACAGTCAGTATGAGTTAAAACGAACACAGAGCACAGGTTCTGTGATCTGGGCATTTATAGTAACTCTTGGTGAGTCTCTTAAAATATATCTCATCATCTGTCTCTCTTCAAAACAATTTATTCACAGAGGCGAATGGAACCAGTGTTCCAGTGAGACTCTCTAAGGCCCAGACCAGAGTGGGGGGCTGGGGGAGGGGTCCAGAGGCTCGGGAGGCTCAGGACCAAGGGCTCGTGGTGGAGATTAAGCTCATGCACATGCGCTAAAGGAGACCTGGGCCCATCTGTGGCAAGGCACAGGACTGGGGCAGGCAGCTTGGACAACTGACCGTGGGGAGCTCAGACGCAGTGGCGTGGTTTTTGTAAAGGGAGACTGTGGCTTGTAGACGACTTGGTGTTTCCAAATCTGTGTGCTGACTTGAGTGTTCGTCCTCGTGTGGTCCTTTTGTGTTTTCCCAAAATGGCCATTGAAAGTAGCGTTCGCCTTTTTTCTCCTGGTGAGGCTTTTGCCTGGTTGCTGTCAGGTGCCACGAGAAATGGAGTTAAGGTCACTTGGTAGCTGGGCTTTTCATCTCTCCTCTGGTTGTTGCTCACAGGCCTCAGGTCCGCGAGTGCAGCGTAACAGTGCTTCTCTCTGCCTTCTCTAGGACTCTGCAGAGCTTCCCTGAAGGGTGTCGGTGGACAGAGGCCTCTTCTGATTCCTGGTTTTCTGGTCTTGAGTTCAGTGTCCAGTTGTGTGCAGCATCCAGGGCCCATAGGGCTTCTCAAGGATTCGGAGAGACTGGCCTGTGGAGGCCTCTGTCTGACTTCCTTTGGCGACTTTGGGGGCTTGGGCTGCTCCACCAGGGCTGGAAGCCACTTTCTGGCTCTGATCCTTACCTGTTGGTGAAAGTACCTACGGTCCACTTGCACCTGAGAAAATGTTCCTGGTGGTGCCAGGCTCACTTGTTAGGATGAATGGTTGGTCAAGTGTGTGTCAGCCTGTATCTTTGGGTCACCATCAAGATCAGAGCTTGAAATTAAAATTTCTTAAAAGCCTAGTGATAGCCGAGTGCACCCAGAGGCTAATGTTTGGACTTCCTGCTGGGAGGAAGTTCTCCAACTCGGGTTGGTTACAGGCCCAAAAGGAACAGAACTACTCAGGAAAAAGGTGTTCCGATTTGGCATTCCTTTCCCCTCCCCTGTTCTGTACACACAGGGATTTTAAGTTCTTGTAGCACCAAGCACCTTGCCACAGTCTCCAGTCCCAGGAGGAGGCTGTTTGCTGAGCCCAAGAGAGCTCATGAGAGGTCGGGTCCCCAGGTTCCGCCTGGCTCTGAATATTGCTTGGCTTGTGTCTCTGCCCTTGCAGGTGGGTCCTTGACCAAGCTGGCCTACTATTCAACTGTGCAGCACAAAGTGGCCAAAGTGAGGTCTTTCGACCACTCTGGAAAGGTGAGCCTGCCGTGGCCCCTGGGCTCACGGGAGGGTGGCCGCTTGCCAAGGCCTTGGCTTGCTGCTGCTGCTTGTCGATTGACCCTTGGCTGCTCGCAGAGGCACCTCAGCTGTCCTGGAAGTTGCAGGTGTCAGTGCCCCCGCCCCCAGCTCCTTGCTCAGTTTCACTTCTGACCATGACAGCAACACCTTCCCTGCCCCTTAGGGAGTGTCCTTCGTGGCCAGGGCGGCGGGAGATCTTGGGCCCCAGGTTGATATCAAGCTTCCCCCACTTCACATTGACGCGATCCTTGCACCGATGGGGACCGGGATGCTCAGGGACCACGGGGGCTGGGACGCACACCCCATGCAGACTGGTGACTTACCTGCAGGACGCAGAGCAGGACCATGAGCCACCCTATGAGATCTCGGTTCAGGAAGAGATCACTGCTCGTCTGCATTTCGTCAAGTTTGAGAACACCTACATCGAAGCCTGCCTGGACTTCATCAAAGACCACCTGGTCAACACAGAGACGAAGGTCATCCAGGCGACCGGGGGTGGGGCATACAAGTTCAAAGACCTCATTGAGGAGAAACTGCGGCTGAAGTAAGTGGGCTGAGGAGGGGACACGCACCACAGTGACTCCTGCAGGTGCCCCTGCTGGTTTGTGTGTGGGCACTGCCTGGTGGTGGCTGCTGCCAAAAGCAAGTCTGCCGGAAGCCGGAGCACACCCGTACCAGGGAGCAGTGTCTCCAGGGGGACCTTGAGCACGGACTGGCTGCTCTGCTCTGTTGCCCAGCAGGCACACTGTGATTTGTCCCCTCTGGGGCTGGCACTGCCCAGACGACTGGGCTCCTTCCTTTTCAGAGTAGACAAGGAGGACGTGATGACCTGCTTGATAAAGGGGTGCAACTTCGTGCTGAAGAACATCCCACACGAGGCCTTCATGTATCAGAAAGACTCTGACCCTGAGTTCCGATTTCAGACGAACCACCCCAACATTTTCCCCTACCTCCTGGTCAACATTGGCTCTGGAGTTTCCATTGTGAAGGTGAGGCTCCCCTTCCCAGAGCAGACGAGTGGACAGCGCAGCAGCAGCTTGCTGGGAAATGCATGGTCACAGCCAGTGCTGGACATGGGACAAGCCTGATGTGCCCTGAGACAAGGCCTTGTTGGTGGGATGGTCATGCCCCTACTGCCAGCGTCAGCACTGCCTTGGAGAGTGTGGCAGCTCTCCAGGGAGAACAGGGACAGCCCTGCCCACAGTGCCCGGGGCCTGCATGGTGGGGGCCTGCTTGTGGACACACCGCCCTCTTCTGCCCCAGGTGGAAACGGAGGACAGGTTCGAGTGGATTGGTGGCAGCTCCATCGGAGGCGGCACCTTCTGGGGGCTGGGGGCTCTCCTCACCAAAACAAAGGTATTCAGGACTGCAGAGGGCACTGTGGAGCCCGCCCCTCCCTGCCTCCTTGGGAAGGCTTGTGGCCAGGTTGCTCCCTCCAGGCCTTCACTCTGACTGTTAGGAGGTCCTGGGACGTGTGCCTGAGCTGTTTGCATTCTGAAGCTTGGGGACTGCCAAAGCACCCTCAGCTCGGTGGTCCACAGCATCTGGCCCGCATGGTGCGGGAGGGCTGTCAGTTTGACCTGACGTGGCTCCCAGGCGGCAGCCGTCCCACAGCTGCTGAGCACCGCACTGCTCTGCTCTGCCTCTGCAGAAGTTCGATGAGCTGTTGCACTTGGCCTCCAAGGGCCAACATGCCAATGTGGACATGCTGGTGCAGGACATCTATGGCGGGGCCCACCAGACCCTGGGGCTGAGTGGCAACCTCATTGCAAGCAGCTTCGGGAAGTCGGCCACTGCTGACAAAGGTACTGGCCAGGCCTCTGGCCCTGCCGTGGAGGAGGTGCCTGGTGACCTGGGCATGTCCAACTAGAGTTCACCGGGCATACTCTGTCCATGCATTGAGAGACGCGGGTCTTGCAGACCAGCCCTGGAACCTCTCCTGCCCATGCTGACTGGGCTCCACTCACTGAAGCGTGAGCTCTTCAGAGTCCCAGCAAGAAAATCCCATTATTCCCTTTTTTGGAGAAAATGCGAGTTAGGAAAAGTGGCTTGAAGTTTTTCCCACTTGCAAGCAAAGCCTCGTGCAGGGCTGAGCCGTGGTTGTGTGCCCTCCAGGTGCTCTGGCAGTCACCCTCCTGCCCCTGGAGCTCCCACTGCCCCACACCACGTGCCCTTTGCTGCCCACCCTGCCCAGGAGTGCTTGCATCACTCCCTGGGCTCGCTCACCTGAAGGGCGTCCTGCCTTTGTCGCCCTCAGAGTTCTCCAAAGAAGACATGGCCAAGAGCTTGCTGCACATGATCAGCAACGACATCGGGCAGCTCGCCTGTCTCTACGCAAAGCTCCACAGTCTGGACAGGGTGTACTTCGGGGGCTTCTTCATCCGTGGCCACCCTGTGACCATGCGCACCATCACCTACAGTATTAACTTCTTCTCCAAGGTGACTGTGACCATGTCCCCTCCCTGGACCACTGTCCTGCACAGGGTTTGTCCCCGTTTGTTTTTTAGTTGTAGGCGGACACGGTACCTTTATTTTCCTTCTTTATGTGGTGCTTAGGATGGAACCCAGGGCCTCAGGATGCTAGGCGAGCGCTCCATCACTGCCACGGTCCCCACCCTCGTCCCAATCATCTTAACCCGTCCCTAGTGTCTCAGAAGTGCCGTGTGCTGAGCAGAGGCTGCCCAGCCCCAGGCGCCGTGTGGAGGGGCAGGGATGGGATGCGTCTGCTGTCCCAGGTAGCTGGGCTCCTCGGGGGTGAGCCACCAAAGAGCCTGGTGCCCAGCGGCCCAGACCCCGCCCCATCCCTGCCTCTAACACAGGGTGTCTTGCAGGTCGAGTGTGAGCATGGCACCCGTGCCGGGCAGTCAAGGGATCGCCCCTCACCGCAGCAGGCTTCGCTGCTTTCGAGGCTCAGGGCACTTGTGGGGCCTGCCTAGTGGCCACAGAATGGTGCCAGCCCCTGTCGAGTGTGCCCACCTAGTGCACCCCAAACGAGGCTGACTGCAGGCCAGGCCCCTGAGCGGCTGTTCATTTCCCGGAAGAAGCTGCTTCCTCGAGGGAGCCCCTCAGGCGGCTCAGCAGCCTGCTGCTCGCGTTAGGCAGTCCACGGCCTGGCCAGCTTTTCAGAGGTCGGGCCAGAGTGCAGTGGTTTAAGCAGTACTGACTCTGGGCACTGACCAGCCACATGTGGGCTTGGGCTGTGGCAGGGAGAAGTCCAGGCGCTGTTCCTGAGGCATGAAGGCTACCTGGGTGCCATTGGAGCCTTTCTGAAAGGAGCGGAGCAAGACAGTGAGTGATGCCTCTGCCCTCCGTGGGAACCGGCCGGTGGTCTGTGGCCTGTGCTGCCCCTCAGGGCGGGTGGGCGGGGGGGGAGGGGGGGGCCTCAGGAAGCCTCAGGACGGGTGCTTTCAGCACAGTGGGCACGTGGTTCACCCCTTTTGAATCAAGGGCATGGCTGACAGCTGCCTGCTTCTCGCTTTCCAGATCCTAACCAGTACAGCTGGGGAGAGAACTACGCGGGCAGCTCGGGGCTGATGAGCACCTCCCCCGAGCTCTGCCCCACGCAGCGGGCAAGGAGTGGCACTGTGAGTGGCAGGGCCCGCCGGGGCGGCACGTGCTGGCTGTTCTGATGTCGGCAGAGAAGCCCCTGTTGCTGTGGCCTGTCACCTTAGACAGGGCTTAGCCAGCGGTGCACAGAGGTTGACCCAAGGGAGAGGACTGCCGGTGTGGGCTGAGGGCTGTGTCCAGCCTGTGCCAGGGAACGCTGAGGCCAGGGAGGCGAGGCCTCGCCCAAAGTGGTGGGGCAGGTGTGCCGAGGGCCTGGGGTTGACCTGGTCTCAGAGCCGCCTGACTCCTGCCTTGGCCGTGGTCCTCTGCTGGTGCTTCCTGTGGGTCACAGGTCTGCTCTCCCAGTCCTCAGGTGCCCTGTGAGGCTCAGCCTGTGTGACCACAAGTGGGCTGGCAGTGAGCTGGTGCTGGTGGAGCTGGGCAAGGCGAGTGGGTGCCTCGGCAGCGCAAGGTGCTCAGCATGGCCGTGTGACACGGCAGCTCTGGCCAGAGGACCATCCTGGGCACACAGTGTGCCCTGGCAGTGACCCCCATGCGCTGACCTAGAGAGCACACATCACATGCTGGGCATCGGGCCCTTCTCTGCTGCGGGCAAGCTGACCCCTCACAGGGCAGAGCAGTGGTCCTATTCCAAGCATGGCCGCCAGGACAGTGGGGTCCCTGGGCATGCACCGTGGGACAGGATGTCTGTAGGGGACAGGGCATTCTGAAAACCAACAAATGGAGCTGCAGAGTTACCAGGCTGATGACCGCCACTCAAGCACCACCGCCGCCTCCTGACGTCTCCTGCTGTGCACCCAAGGTCCAGGGCTCCCCTGCCTTCCTGGTAGGGTGCAGGCCCTGATCTGCTCTGGGAATGAACCCCAAGAGCACCCGGGTGTGCTCAAGGCTGTGCGGCTGCAGCTCTGACCGCAGGCTGCTCACAACCGCTTCAGGTCACAGACACGTGGCCGGGATAGCAGCAGCCCGTTACCAGCAGCGGTCCCGGCCTGCACTCGGCGGAGGGTGCAGGAGAGCTCCCGGCCTGCACTCGGCGGAGGGCGCGGAGAGCTCTCCTTGAAGGCACACTGTGGCCAGGCCCGGAGCAGGGCCAGGCCCACCCCTGGAGGAAGCCGCGTCTGCATCCAGCCAGGGTCTCTCCACCGAAAGCTCCTCAGCTGCCCCGCAGGAGGCTGTTCAATCTGCGTGGCCACCTCGCTGCCTTCACTCTTCCAAACTGTCTTTACCACTCGGCCCAGGTCCCGAGAGTTAAGTTAGAAAAGTAACATGCTGACCAGGACGCTGTCAGCCTAACCCTCAGGGAAGCCCGCTCCTGCCCCACAGTCCCTACCTGGCACAGGCCCCGGGGGAGGCCTTCTCCACACCATCTCCACTAGCCCCTGTGGCCTGTACCTCTCACTGCCAGCCCACATGTGGTCACCCCAGGCTGAGCCCCGTGGGCGCTCCATCAATGGGAAAGCAGACCTGTGACCTCAGAAGAGCCAGTGACCGTGTGGTTGTTCCAGGGGCACCGTGCTTGCCAGTGACCAGGGGAGGTTGTGTGGGGATGGGGGACGTGCCACTGGCCAAGCCAGGTGATGAGGAGTCCAGCCAGGCAGTTGGGCAACTGGGGGAGGGGTGGGCGGCCCAGAGATGGCGAAGAGATGGGTCTCCACTCAGACAAGCGAAGCTCAGCACAGCGCCTGGTCTCTCCCACCTGCCCACTGACCTTCCCCACCAACTCTTTCATGCTCCAGTTTGACCTGCTGGAGATGGACCGGCTGGAGAGGCCCCTGGTCAACCTCCCCCTCCTCCTGGACCCCTCCTCCTACGTGCCGGACACAGTGGACCTCACTGACGACGCACTGGCCCGCAAGTACTGGCTCACCTGCTTCGAGGAGGCCCTGGACGGGGTGAGGGCACAAGATGAGCCAGAGGCCCCTGGGCAGAGGGAGCCATGTGGCCAGGGCCTTAGCTGCCTCCTGCCTCTGAGGTCCTGGGTGCAGATGAGTTAGAGGGTGGGTGTTCCCGCGGCATTCCCTCTGCTCTGTCTGCACGGGAGAGGGTGACCTGTCTCTCAGACAAACACTGACTCCTGGCTGCCTGGGGTTAGTGAATGCCGGTGGTGAGGTGGCACCTGCAGCCCAGGTGCTTTTGCTGGCCATCACCTCTTCAGAGACCACATGCTTGACAGGCTTCCCTGCTTCCATCACAAGGGGTCGCCATGGCTCTGGGACTTCACTTGGTGGCCCGTCACTGTTGCCTGTTGGCCCTGTGCCCCAGGAGGTGGGGGGCAGGGTGCTTATGCTTTTCTGTCTTCTGAGGCCCACCCAGGAGCTGCAGGGTGTGGGTGGTGGGGATGAAGCACCGAGTTCAGGAGGGCTTGACTCCTCCACTTGGGTCCTCGGAGCTGTAGTAGGAACGCCCACCCCTCCACAGCCTGAGGACAGCTGGCTGTGTCCTGTGCGAGGGACCAGCCCTAGACCCCGAGCAACTCAGAGCTGAGGCTGGGGACCTGGGCCTTGGGCCTGGCAGCTGGCCACCAAGGGCTGGGAAGGGGAGGCCCTTGTGAGTGAAAAAGCACAGGGGACCCACTGCCCCCGCTGCCCCTGACACTGGGTCTTGCTGTGGGAGGGTGGGCAGACCCCAGGAGGGTCACCTGTGGGCCAGGCAGCTGCCTCTCCAACCGCGTGCCTGGCAGGTGGTGAAGCGCGCCGTGGCCAGCCAGCCTGAGTCCGCCGACGCTGCCGAGAGGGCAGAGAAGTTCCGGCAGAAGTACTGGAGCAAGCTGCAGACGCTGCGGCACCAGCCCTTGTAAGTGGCCGTGGCACACCGCTGCCCCGTGCGACCCCCTGGCCTGACCGCAGGGGTGGCCCAGACGAGGCGGCTCCTGGGGCCCCTTCTCGTGGCCCGAGCTGTGTGTCTTGCTGGCTCCCTGGACCTGACGAGCCTGCCCTGCTCAGCTGCTCTCTGCCTGCTTGTCTTCAGCGCGTATGGGACTCTGACGGTGCGCAGCCTGCTGGACACGCGGGAGCACTGCCTGAACGAGTTCAGCTTCCCAGACCCCTATTCCAAGGTGAGCCCGCCAGGGCTGGGGCGGAGGCGGGGTCCTGCCTGCCTGCCTTGCGCGTCTGACTCCCCAGCCTCGGTGGGCAGCCCTGCCAGGACCCACGCTGGCACCCACACAGCTGGGCGACTCCCAGCTTGCCAAGCAGCCAGCTGGGCTGGTGGGCAGGTGCGAGGGTCGAGGAAGCAGGTGTGTGGGGCCGGGCAAGCCCACCCACCTGAGGGGCAGTGCCCTGGAGCCTGCCAGGATGTCTTCTCCCTCCCCTGGCCTCTTCTCTCCCAGCTCCTGAGGCTACAGAACTGGCTTCTTGGTGCCAGTTTTGCTTCTGTGTGTGGTGGCCACACTGGGGCATGCCAGCTGTCCTCCTTGGCCCCCTGGCCAGGTGTCGATCTCCTCTTCTGTCCCTGCACTACTGCATCAGGGGTTTCATGCCAGGTGTTCCCAGGCCTCACTCTGCGGGGACGTGTGCACTGACCTGTTCAGGCAGTACTTCAACCCCGTGCAGCCCAGCCCAGCTGAGCCTGTGGGAGCTCTGGCTGGCCACTGCCCTGGCATACTCTGCAGGCCTCCTGAGAGGTGGCGTGGTGTGTGGCCCAGGGAGCATGCCCATGCTCAGCCCTGGTGTCTTTTCTCTCCACAGGTGAAGCAGAAAGAAAACGGCATCGCGCTGAAGTACTTCCAGGGCGTGGTGCGCGCCCTGGACTCGCTGGGCTGGGAGGAGCGGCAGCTGGCCCTGGTGAAGGGCCTGCTGGCAGGGAACGTCTTCGATTGGGGGGCCAAGGCGGTGTCTGAGTAGGTGTCCCTGGCCTGGCCTGGCCTCTCCCTTTTCAGTCTTGAACTGGCTCAAGCTGGTTTATCCTGCTGCTCTGGTGTCTCCATCCCACCCCCAGGCTGCTGGCCCAACCCCACTATAGCAGCAGAGGAGGGGTGCTGCCTGGGGTCCCTGGGGGCCCTGGGGCCTGGGTTTGAACTTCGGGGCTGATGCGGTCAGTGGTCAGACCAAATTCATGTTACCGCTTTTGGGGGACTCGGTGCTGTTTGCCTTGGGAGCACAGAGGTTCTTTGCAAAGGCGTGCGGGTGCCTCCTGAGGATGTGCGCCCCCTGAGTGTGGGGCTCCCCGGGGCGCCACGTGGTTCACTTCACAGTGAACTGCTTTGTGCTGGTCGCCGTAGTTACTTCGGAAGCTGCTTCCTGGGCCCCAGGCCCACAGGTGGCATGGCGCTGGCTGGGGCTGCTGGGTGTGGAGAGCAGGCCTGCTCCTGCTGGAGACGCCTGCCCGGCACGCACCTTGGGCATGTGGGCTGAGTGCTTGGTTACGTTTTTCTAGCTTCTTCTCTTCTTCTCCATTCAGTGTCCTTGAGTCTGATCCCCAGTTTGGGTTTGAAGAGGCAAAGAGGAAGTTGCAAGGTAGGGACACCCCACGTGCTCTTCGTCCTGGGTGCAGCAGTGTTGGGGCTGGGCACGTCCCTCGGTGTGTGGCTGCCTCTGGGCTCAGGAGTGGGGAGGCTGCTCCCTGAGGAGCCTGGGGCCAGCATCTCCCTGACGTCCTGCTGACGGCGTGCTCCCCTCTCCACAGAGCGACCCTGGCTCGTGGACTCCTACAACAAGTGGCTGCAGAGACTGAAGGTGTGTGGAGCTTCCTCCTGCTCTGCCCTTGGGGACACAGCCTGGGGCCTCGGGGTGGTCAGAGGGGGCATCAGGCCATCGAAGGTGGGTGTGGAGCTGCCCTGGCTAGTGCACACAGCCCCACCTCTTAGAGGTCACAGTCCCACAGCCAAGAACCTAATGTCAATGTCCCCACTCCCTGCCTGACCTGCAGTGACCACTGGTCAGGTCAGCTGGCCTCAGT
This sequence comes from Glaucomys volans, assembly GCA_020662805.1. Lineage (NCBI taxonomy): Eukaryota > Metazoa > Chordata > Mammalia > Rodentia > Sciuridae > Glaucomys > Glaucomys volans. Next base: position 136,091 of record JAJEJO010002595.1, read on the forward strand.
ACAGAAGTCCTCTGGGCCTGCTGTGCTGGAAGAAGCAGGGGCCCTGGGGTTGCTGGGCCCAGCGCCTGCCACGCTGGGACCGAGCCCCGGGCCAGCCCGAGGGGCGTGGAGCGCAGAGGGGTCGCCGGCTCGCCGCCTGTTCCCAACTAGCGTCCTGTTTTGTCTTGCAGGGGCCCCCTCATAAATGTGCCTTAATTTTCGCAGATAACAGTGGAGTAGACCTCATTTTGGGAGTCTTCCCCTTTGTCAGGGAGCTACTCCTTAGAGGGACGGAGGTGAGTGGGGAGGCCGTGCGGGTGGGACCCTCCCCGGGCCTCTCCGCTCTGTGGGTAGGTGCAGGTGAGGCAGGAGGGCCTTGGATCCTCTGCACACACCCGGGTTGGCCCACAGCCTTCTGGAAAGGTGTCTGCTGGACAGGAGGCAGATGTGGGGTCACCCTGACCCAGAGGCAGGAGGGCCAGGGTGCACTCAGAGCACTGCTCTGCTGCTGGGGCATCTGTCCTCCCAGGGGCCATGGAGCCATGCGGTCACCCTGGGGCCCTGCTCCTCAGCAACTGGCCTGTTGGTGCTGGGACAGGGAGGACCTGGGTGAGCACAGGAACACAGGCTGGCCCCATGCTGGGCAGCGGCCAAGGCACCAAAGAGTCCGGCCCCCTGCAGGTTATCCTGGCGTGCAACTCAGGCCCCGCCCTGAACGACGTGACCTACAGTGAGTCCCTCATCGTGGCCGAGCGCATAGCAGCCATGGACCCTGTTGTCCAGTAAGTAGGTGCTGCTGCAGCCCTGAGCCGGCACGGGGTGGGCCTTGCAGGTCCTGGGAGGTGGAGAGGGCAGTGCCTGTCTGCCCCATCGCTAGACAGTGACCTCCTGGTGACCCACAGCTCTGCACTCCAAGAGGAGCGGCTGCTGCTGGTGCAGACGGGCTCCAGCTCCCCGTGCCTCGACCTCAGGTAACCCCCGTGACCCTCCCTCCCTCCAGGCTCTGCAGGACAGCAAAGCCAGCACTGCCTGTCCCCTGGCCCAGCTGCAGGCCTGCAGCCACGTTGGCCTGGGGGTCGGTGGGCTCAGGGTTGAGGCAGGTGCTGGGGGTCCGTCCCATATTCCCTGTGGGCTGACTGGTCACATGCAGTGCTCCCTGTGCCTGCTGGCCCTGGAGCTGACGAGCCCCCAGGAGCCAGCCAGGAAGGACACGGGAAGGTGTGAGCAGGACTGAGGCCCTCTGGTCAAGCGTAGGAGGGGTGGCGGGCCGTGCCCCACGTGGAGCAGGAGCAGCTGGGCGGGGAGGCAGCCGCAGGGCAGGCCCCACTCAGCAGGGACAGGGCTCCAGAGCTCTCCCAGGCACTGCTCAGAGAGAGGCAGGCCTGGGCCCGGTGTGGTGGACATGGGCCTTTGCTGGCCCTGGCCTGACCTCGCTGTGCCTTCCTCCCTGAAGCCGTCTGGACCAGGGGCTGGCCGTGCTGGCTCGGGAACGCGGTGCAGACCTGGTGGTCATCGAGGGCATGGGCCGCGCTGTCCACACCAACTACCATGCAGCACTGCGCTGCGAGAGCCTCAAGCTGGCGGTGGTCAAGAACGCCTGGCTGGCCGAGCGGCTGGGTGGCCGGCTCTTCAGCGTCATCTTCAAGTACGAGGTCCCAGCTGAGTGAGGCACCGGTTGCACCAGGTGCCTCGCTGGCCCTGAGGAGCTGCGTTCGGTGCAGCGGGGACCTGCGCTTGCTCACGAAGTCTGCGCTGTGGCCCAGGCCAGCCGCCGCCACGTGTCCCGTGAGGCACTCCCAGTGGGATGTATTTAACTGTTAATAATCTTTTATATACACACATAAATATATGGGTACCTCCGCACGCGCCTGCTGGGGTGCAGCGCTGGGCCTGCGTGGGAACTGCGCCTGGGGCCAGGGAGGTGCGGGCCTGTGCCAGCCGACCCTCTGGGGCAGGAGCCGAGCCCTCCTCCCACTCTCCCAGGTGCTGGGCGCTGGGCACTTGTGCCATCCCCAGGACATCTGACTTCCACCCCAGGCCTGGCTTTTGCTGTTCTGCCTCCTGCCAGAGGGAGCAGACTCACCTGTACCCCTCCTGTCCCCACTGCTCTTGGGGGCTGGGACAGCATGAGGTGCTGAGCAGCTCTCCTGCCTCAAGAGCCTGCAGAAGAGGCTGTGGCCTTGATGGCCCTTCAGGGCTCTCGGCAGGAGCCAGGCAGAGCCTCTGTGGGTTTTGTGGCCTGAGCCCTAGGCCCCTGGGAGTGCTGACTCCTGGGGCTCCTCTCACAGGGCAGCCCAGGCGTGGCCAGGAGACCCATTCAGCCACACCGCATGGTGCAGGCAGGCTTTGGCTCATGTGCACCATGAGGGCAAGGAAGTCAAGGGTGGGCCCCTGCTCAGGCCAGGGGAGGCCCCCTGGGCTCTGACATCCCATGCCAGGAGCTGCCCCTGAACCTGAACTGCCTGCTCTGCCAGGCCCCACCAGGGACAAGGCAAGCTGCTACCTCCCCAACCCCCCGCCCCCACGTTCCACTGCGACCCCCAGCACGTGCTCCCTGAGGCTGGGCCAGAGGTCTTCTAGCCTTGCTCCACCTCCTTTACCCTGCCGCGGGGGGTCAGTGTGGACCCTGCTAGACCTGCTGTGTGGCTCTAGAGCTGCGTGACTCCTCTCTAGACCCCAACCCTGTATGTAGGTGATTGTGACCAACTCCTGGCCTGGCTGTCTATGGGTGGCCACCAGGGGGCAGCAGGTGTCAGGAGGCAGCCTGAGTGACAGCCAGGCCCACCTGAAGTTGGTTCCCCAGGGCAGAGGCCCTGCCTACTTCCCTCCCCTCCCAGACGTCTACATTGCCAGGCCAGGCTGCCTGGAGCGACCCCATGGGAGATGGTCCCGTGCAGAGGCCCATCAGAATCACGATGGCTCCCGGGGCTCCTGCCTCCCGAGGCTGGGTCTCAGGAGGAGTGGGGAAATGAGAGCAGCCTGGAAGGAGGAGCCAGGACAAGGGCCCCAGGCTGTGGAGCTGCAGACGCCCCAGCAGACTCTGCCCGGCCTGCCTGTGCCCTCTGCAGGGTGGGGCTGTCCTGAGCCAGTTCCTTGCCTGTCACCAGCAGCCCCCAGCAGGTGACTTCCTGTCTTTTCCCAGCTGGAGCAGAAAGGCTTTGGCCTTAGCCCTCTTCCCTACAGGTGGCCCTGCCCTGCCCAGGGAACCCCTCAGTGTAAGACCTTGGCCAACAGACTGGCACAGGAGTGCCCACACCACGCTGTGTCTGCAGAGCTCATGTTCCCTAGGCTGAGGCCCCTCCCTGGCCCGGGGCAGCCAGACCACCCTCCAGGCACCTCAGTTCCCACATGCAAATGTCCCAGGAGGTCTTGCCAGGCTTGAGGGGTCTGCACAGGGCAGGGGGTGGGAGGCCTTGCTGAGTGGGGGAGCAGTTGCTATGAGCCCCTGTGGCTGCTTAAGGGGGCACAGTGAGGGCACTGCTGTCCCCCAGAGAGGTGCCCAGTGCCACTTTCCCAAGGGTCCCAGCCAGATAGGTCATTTCCTTGTGGGGGCCAGGTGGTCTCCTTCGGTCACCAGGAACCCCTGGGCCTTGGGGTGTTCCACAGCCATCTCCATTGGAGGACAGACCCCAGCACACTCCCGTGGCCTGGCCAGCGCCCCAGTTTTCCAGGGGAGGGACATGCTGTGAGGCTGAGGCACAGCAGCCTCCTCAGCTGGGCCTTGGGCTGGGTAGCCTCTGGCCTGGCTGGGCAGCGTGGGGAGCAGGCCAGAACCAGAACGCAGGCGGGTCCCGCAGAGCTGACGTGGACACGTTTATTGGGTTGTGCTGCGGAATCTGCAGTCTTCGGATTTCCAGGGGAGGGGACTGTGTGCTCAGAGCAGCGAGTGTGTCAGGGTGGGCAGGAGACAGACTCGGGCACTCACAGGGACAGGCGCAGCACGTGACAGCAGACGTGCCGCACACACCCACGGTGGAAGCTGGCTGCTGGTGGGAGAGGCTCGGTGCCACTCGTGTGGTGTGAGTTCACTTCTAGAAACGTAGATCCCTACAGCTCACTGACGCTGCCTGCAGGGCCGGCTCGGGCTGTCCTCTGGGCCCTGGCGGGCGGCTACAGCCCTTCTTCCCAGGGCAGGCTGCCGGGCACGCCAAGAGAGCAGCTGTGGGGCCCTGGCCGCTGCATTTCCTGAGCAAACGCTGGGCACTCCAACCTGTCCCTCGGTTCCCAGCTGACGGTGGGGAGGGCGGCTGGGCGCCCGCAGAGGCCGGTCAGAGCCGCAGCAGGAGCAGGCCGTCGGCAGTGCTGGACACCTGCTCCAGGGCACCCTTGGAGGGGGCAGGCGTGTCCACAAAGCCCTCGTGGCCCACAGAGCAGGCGCCCTCAGGGGTGCCCCGCTCTTCCTCAGGGGGTCCCCTTGGGCCCAGGCCCCGTATCCGCTGCTGCCGCTCCTGGGCCTGGCGGGCCCGGCTGGCGATGGCTCGCACGCGGCTCTGACTGCGGGAGGAGGACCGCCGCAGGAAGCCAGGGCCCCCCACCGGCGCCTCCCCAGCAGGTGATGCCATGTCCCCAGCCTGCCCGCAGCCCACGAGCCAGCGCAGCTGCTCTGTCAGTGTGTCCGGCCGCAGCGCCTGTCCAGCCTGGTCTGGGGCGCCCAGCCTGTGGCTCAGGCTGCAGGAGCTCCCCTCAGAGCCGGGGCCGAAGTCGTCGGCAGTCAGGTCCCCCAGGCTCTTGGACTTGGCCGCGGCTGGGCAGTCCTGCAAGCCCACCAGGGTGAGGCGGCCCCAGGGTGGCCGGGAGTGGGCACCAGGCAGGCGTGGGGCCAGGGGCCGGGGCCGCAGCTCGTCGGGCGTGGAAACCAGGTGGCTCACGGCCCGCAGGTTGGGGTTCGACTTGCTCTTGGTCACAGGAGGCAGGCCAGCAGTGCGAGCAGCTGAGGCTGAGCTGGGCCTTGGAGGTGGCCGTCCAAGCGGGACCCCGGAGAGGCTCTCGCGGCTGCGTCCCAGACCCAGGCTCGGCAGGGAGAGGTCAATGACGGTGTCACTGGAAGACATGCTGGAGGATGAGGACACGCTGTCACGCTGGCTGCCCGGCTCCAGGCGCTGCCACAGCCGGTCACTGCCTGTGGCGTCCGAGTGTGTGGCTGGGGTAGGGCAGGGCCCGGCCAGGGGCCGGCAGAGGCCCAGGGACTCCCGCAGCACCTGGCCCTCACTCTTAGCTCTCCTGATCATGGGCAGGTGACCCAGGGCCTTGGGGTGGCTCTTGCCGTGTGCCTGGCTGACAGGGGACCCCAGTCGTGCCCCACAGGTGCCATCGTGGTGTGACTTTCTGGGGGGCTCTTCACTGTCCCCATCATCCCTGGTTCGGAGCTGGAGGGGCTCAGAAGCTCCCAAAGCTGTTTGTGGTGCACTGGCCACTTTGGCTCCAGGTCCTGCAGGGCACTGGGGCCCTTCCCTGCGGGAGCTGGTGGGGATGGCCACCTGTGGTGGGGGGCCAGGGCCCAGGGCTGGCTCCTCAGCAATGGTTTCCAGGCTGCACAGTGGGGAGATTGACCGCTGCAGGGAGAAGGGGCGGGCATCTGGGGGAAGGAGGGAGAAGAAAGACAGGGAGGCAGAAGAAGAGGGAGAGGAGGAAAGAGGCAGAGGGAGAGGGAGAGAGGGGAAAGGGGAGATGGAAAGAGGAGAGGGAGGGGACAGGCGGGAGGGAGAGGGAGACAGGGAGACATCGAGAGAGGAAGAGGGAAAGAGTGAAAGAGGAACAGAGGGAGACGGGGAGAGAGGAAGAGAGGGAGAGGAAGAAAGAGGCAGAAGGGAGGGAAGGAGACAGGAGAGAGGGAGACAGATGAGAGAGAAAGAGGGAGACAGGGAGACGGTAGAGAGAGGGAGGCAGAGACCAACAGGGGTAGAGACACAGGCAGAAAGAAAGGGAGACAGAGAAATAGGGAAGGACAGGGAGGGAAAATTGCGTCAAGAAACGGTCTCCCATGACCCTCTGTGCCAAGGGGCAGTGGCCAGCTCCCTACCCAGGGCATCCCCAGCAACCAGGCTGCTCCATCTGCACACTGCTCGCTCAGAGTGCCAGTGCCCCCCACCCTGCTGCTGGGAGCCGATGGCCCGGTGCCCAGGCCCCGTGTCCACTCCTGTGCGGTGCACAGAGGCCTGTCGGCAGGCAGGCACGGTCCTCCTGGGACTGGGGCAGCAGGGGCATGCGGGGCTGGGCCTGTTACCTGGTCCTGCTGCTCTCAGTCCCTAACTACGGAGGCCGCACGGGGTGCAGGACAGAAAGGAGAAGGTGGTCAGCATGGGGCGGGGCTGGTGGGTGGACAGACGGACAGCAAGGCCTGGCAGGCGAGGGAGGAGCATGGTGGCGGGGGTGGGCTTGTGCATGTCCCTCCCACTTGGTTGGGGCTCCGCAAACCAGCTCAGCCGCTGGCAAGGGCCAGGCCAGCAATGGTCCACCATGGTGGCTGTGGGCACCTGGAGCTGCTCAGAGCCATCTGGGCAGTGCACGGGTCCCAGGGCCCCAGGGACACATGGGCCCCGCTCCTCTCTGCACTTCCAAACTCTGAGCCCCTTCAGGGTCCATGGGGACGAGCTGGAGGCTGCCTAAGGCCGCACCACTGACTGACAGTGTGCCCGGAGGGTCTGTGCAGGGGGACCTCTGAGGACAGTCAGGTGGGGGCTGCAAGCTTCCTGCACCCAGGAAGAGCATCAGGTAGCCAGTCAACCAGTCAGCCTGGGAGGGGTGGGCCCAGCCAGGGAGCGCTCACTGAGGCCCAGCAGGAGGGCGGGCCCTCACGTACATCTTCTGGCTCTCAGCAAGGCCACTGGTGACTCCAGCTCCCCAGGTCCCAACCCTCCAAAGTGCCAGGGCCTCTTGCGCAAGGGAGGAGGCTGGGGCAGATGGGGCTGCAGGACAAGCCAGCGGAGATGCATGAGCACAGCAGGGGGCGGCAAGGCAGGGGACACTGGCCCAGGCATGCCGGGTGCACACACAGGACGCGGGGGAGCCGCTGGCCTTACCCGCGGAGAACATGGGGGAATTACTCCTGATCTCCTCCAGCTTTTGAACGAACAAGGCGTTCATCTCTCCCTGCAGGGCCCCCGGCTGCCCGTGAGCACCCTCAGGCTGGCAGGGGGCCACCTCGGGGCTGCCCGGGCTGTCCGGGCTGCTGGAGTCTGAAGACACGGAGCCCTTGGAGGCCTCTTTGCTTCTCCCTGGGGTGGCTCGAAGGCCCAGGTTACAGCAGGGGCCCCCTAGCACGTCTGCCCGGGCCTGAGGTTGTTGGCTGATGGCCGCATGCCCTCCAGCAGGCCCCAGGCTGGGCAGCTGCTCCCTCTGCAGGCCCTCAGTGTCCAAACCGGAGCAGGAGCCCGCCACACACTTCATGCATGTGGCGGCCATCCCGACAGGCCCAGGGCCCTCGGGGGCACACGGGGGCCGCACCTGCCCTGGGCTCCTCTCCACTGATGCCTTACCTCGAGGGCTGCTGCTGCTGGGCCCCTCGCACACCGAGGCCTCAGGAGCAGGACCAGGGCTGAGGGGTACCACGTCGTCGGCTGCCCCCTCGGAGCCGGCCTCCTGCGTCCCCAGGGCCAACTCTGGGAAGCCCTTGCGGCCCGGCTTCTGGCTCTTGGTTGGAGCACTGGCCGTGCGCCGCAGGAGCCGCTGGCTAACGGAGGGCCGGGGTGGGGGCTGCCCAGCAGCATGACTGTCCAGTGAGCCTGGCTTTGGGCCTCGGAGGAATAGGCCTTTTAGGCCCAGAGCCTGCTTGACCTGTAAGAGAAGGAGCCTGCATAGCTGGGCTGTGGACGCCCGGCCCAGCAGCAGCTGCAGCACAAGGACCAGCTCTCCAGAGCACATGGGCATGGTGGGCTGGGGCCAGCCAGGACTCGTGAGGGACACGAGCCACAGGGAGCAGGCTCCACGGCCACTCTACCAGGATCGCAGGACCCACCTTCAGACTGAGCGTCGGCCCCTTCCTGAGCTCTGTGAAGTTTGGAGCTGGTGGGGCCACAGGGGCTGGGAGGACACCTGCCCTGGGTCTCTGGAGGACAGACCTCAAACTCTAGAACCTGGCCAGCATACCCTACCCCGTAGCATACCCTACCCCGTACTTGCTCTGAAGGCTGCAGCCCTGGCTCTGGAGGGAAAGATATCAGGGAGCCATCGGTACCACGGGTCACGTCCACCGCCCTGGGCACCAGCATCCATGAAGCAAGTGCCTGGGTTGGCCAAGGCCTGCTCGACCACAGGGCCTGACCTACCTGCTCCCCCGTGATGCTCCCGCCCTGGAGGGGCTGTCCCTTCCGGGAAGCCTCCCTGGACTCCCCAGCCTTTCCACTGCTCTCTGCTCCCTCAAGCCGAAGGCCAGCCACTGCCTAAATAGGCTCAGGCTCAGGGCTTGCCAGCACTAGACCACAGCCACACTTCCTGGCCACTAGGACTGGAAGGTCCCTGCACAGGTCTCTCCTGCAGCCCCCCTACCTGGGTCACTGCTGGAGAGGGCCGGTCAGCTGCACCTCCCAAGTGCAGAGGCCAGAGGGATCCTCACACGCCCAACAACCTGCACCCCACCGACTCCGACAACACCCCAGTCCCCCAGGCCCGGCTGTGCTCGTGCGCGAAGTGGCCTAGGGCCCCAGTGGCGGGGCCCTTCTGGCAGAGGCAGTTAAGTGGCAGCCCTTGAATCAGCTTCCTGATTCAAGATCCCAAATCCAGTGCAATTTGGTTGATGTGGAAGCCATTTCGAAGGAGATCCAGGATTCAGGCTTGGAGCTCCTGCCCAGGACGGCCCCGCCCAGGCTGGCATGGATCAAGGAGAGTGTAGGCGGGCCCCAGAGTGGCGGCATGAGGAGGACGGAGCGGGGAGGCAAGGGAAGGAGAAGAACCGGCTTGGGGAGCCCAGGAGAGCCACAGTCGGGGCAGAGGTGGGGAGACAGGGCAGCGGGAAGCACGAGGCCTTGGTCAATCCTGGATCTGCCTCGTAAATGCCGCCCTCTGGCTGAGGATGGCCCAGGGGACCCGGAGCCATGTCATGACCCATGTCACATGAATGACAGTCTCCAAAATGCTACCAGGAATCATGGATGCTAATGGGGGCGCAGCCTGGCATGCAGAGGGGCGGCGGCTACACCGTCCCGCGGCGAGGGGTACCTTGGCGAGTCCTAACCAGGCTCACGTCTAAAGGTAGACTTTGGACATAGAGAAGCCCACTGCAAGACCAAAGAGAGAGTGGAGGCGGTGAGGCCGCAACTGCCGCTGGGGTGTGGCCCGCGGGCCGCAGAGGCAGGCAGACACCTGACAGACAGATGGACGGTGCAGAGGAGAGCTGGTGCCTGCAGAGCCTCCGGGCCACAGCCGTGGCAGGAGAGAAGGTCAGTGCTGGCCCTGGGCAGGACCCTGGGCTGTGTGTCACAGACCCCAGTACCAACCACCCTGGGCAGGACCCTAAGGGTGCCAGACCCGACTCAGAACCAGAGTAGCCAGGTTCAACAGCTGAGACCCCTGCCCTGCCCTAGTCTGGGCAGGGGCAAATGTGCTGGGGGCCAGGTAACGGGCAGATCCAGGCAGATGCTGCCCGGGCCTGTGGCCCACAAGGCCACCAGGAGACTGAGGCTAGCCTGGTGCTGGAAACACACAAGGGCACGGAGGGGACGCCAGGGGCTCCCTTCCTGAGGTAAGGCCATTGGCCCACGCCTGCCCTGGGCTGCCCAGAGCCCCACTGGGACGTGGGGTCAGAGCTGGCAGGCTCTGGGGTTGGCATCTCCCACAGCCCACATCCCTGGTGGGGGAGGCCCAGGAAGGTGACCTCCAGGCAACAGCACCGAGGGACGCCGCCGGGGGGCTAAGGAGCTGAGCAGGCCCTCCTGTGGCCACAGCCCCGCCCACCAGGCCACACTCACCTTACCACTGATGTCGCTGACAGCCACATGCACAAAGATGGAGGCCTCTTCCATCCCCTCCAGGTACACGTGCCGGTAGCCTGCAGCAGCCAGGCCACAGGCCTCAGTCCCCCTCCCCTGCCCCTCTGCCAGCCCCGTAAGGTCCCTCCACCCGTGGCTCCAGGCACCGCGCCCCCCGCAGTGCTAGCTCAGCCCGTGGGGTGGGGGTCAGCAGGCACGGGGCTGCGGTGGGGGTGCAGTGGGGCAGGGTCCCCCAGCCTGGGCCCCTGCTCACCGGGCAGCATACTGCTGAAGGCCAGCGTTCTCTGGCCAATGAAGTCGCGCCCGATGGGATCGTGGTCCCAGACGAGAAAGCGGACCAGCGCGATCTCCGGCATGTGCACCGTGAACACCAGGGTCTCCTCCCACATGGGGTTGAACCCTGCAGGCCGCCGAGGCGTCACAGGGGCCCGGGCTGCCCAGTGGCTCTAGCCAGAAGCCAGTCGGCCACTCTCCCTCTGCCCAACAGGAGGGGACATGGGAGCTCCAGGCAGGCCCTGGGCACGGCTGCACTTGCCAGGGACAGTGTGCTCACCATTGTCGTCCACCACACGGGTCTGCTCCTTGCTGCAGTCCACAGGGAGCCCGATGACCTCCACTTCCACAAAGGGGTCGATGATCTGCGGAGGGGACAAGGTGGCACGGGGGGGGGGGACAGGAAGGGTGGCACCAGGCCAGGCGATCCCCACGCCCCCTGCAGGGCCCGCCTACCTCCCCACGGTCGCCCAGCATGGAGTCCCGGGGTTTGGGGAGCTGCTGTCCACTGATGATCCTCAGGGCCAGCTGCTTCTTGAGCTGCCCAGGCAGGGGGTCCTCAGAGTTGGGGTTGAAGACGCCTGAGGGGCAGCAGGACGCAAGGTGGGGCCCAGGCTGCACCAGCCACACACACAGAGCGGCATGCCAGGTGGGGGACAGCGTCAGAGTTGGCCACCGGGAGCCAGGGGCTTGCCCAGGCTGACACCCTCAACCTGGAGCTCTGCGGTGACAGTTCAGGAGGACCCAGACCACGGAGAGGGAGCCGGAGGGGGAACCGGGGAGGTGAGAGCGCAGCAGGCAGAGAGCCGGCGTTGACAGGAGGGCCTGCCCGGCCAGCCCAGGGCCCCTCAGAGTCCCATCCATGAACCACACAGCAGCCCAGCAAGGGGAGGGGCTCCCGGCCCCCACCTCCAGATTCCTGGCCAGGCTGGGTCTCTGCTGCTCCAGAGGGGGGCAGCCCACCCCCGCCCTCCCTGGGGTCCCGCAGGAGCCCACCACAGCCGAGTGCCTTACCCTGGCACATGCATGGGGGCTTGAGCACGTAGCCACAGCTGCCGTTGGCACTGAACTTGGCACGGTTCAGCTGCAGCATCCGCCCCTCTGACTGGTAGTTCAGGGCAACTGTGGGCGGGACAGGAGGCCCTCAGGGTCAGCAGCTGTCCACATGCCTGTGATGGCCAACCACGGCCGCTCACCGTCTGCGTCAGGCCCTGGGGCTCATGGCCATGAGACGGGGCCCTGTGACTGGCAGGAGATGCCAGAGCCTGGCACAGCCACCCAAGCACCCCAGGAGCCAGGGGCAGGCCTGGCTGTCCTCCACGTGCTGCCCCGAGGTCTGGAGGACCCACCCAGGCAGCCCTGTGGAGTAGTGGCCTGGAGGTTCTCCAAGACCATAGACCAGGCGACCCTGGCCAGCCCAGGCCCCTGCTGGGCCACAGAGGTGCTCTGTGCCACCCTGCGCCCAGCCCGCCACCCACCCATCTGGCAGCCCGCGTTCCAGAAGGGCTGTGGGTTGTAGTTGCTGGAGTCGACCCGGTAGGAGGAGGGGTAGATGCGGGACAGCTGGTGCTGGTTGAAGCGCAGGTACTGCTCGGGCTTCTGCTGCAGGATCTGGTGGGCCTTGGTCTCGCTGAAGGACGACACCTGCCAGCTGGACACCACTGCGGTGCAGACCAGCTGCATGAGTCTGCAGGCCTCGGGGCGCACGGCCAGTGCCGGGGGCCCTCCCGATGTGCTGCCCACCCGCGAACCTCACCCTCCGTCTCCACGTCGTGGCTGCCCACAGACTTGGTGTATTTCACCAGATCCGAGAGCGCCCGGGAGAGTTGCATGGTCTTCTTCTGCCGGGCCGTCCTGTGGGGCGCACGCGGGCGCGGTCAGGGCCCTGTGGCTGCGTGCCCCTCCAGGGCCTTCTAGGTGCCCAGTCCCATGAGTCAGGCTCCAGGACTTGAGCAAATCCCTCAGGTCCCCAGACTGTGCTTTGGGTACCGGGTGGGGCTGGGCACACTCAGGCCACTGGACATGGGCTGGCTGGGAGCTACAGCCAGGTCGAGGCCCTGGGTGCCAGAGGCACATGGGGCTTCTGGAAGGTTCTGGGCAGGGAGATTAGAAGGACTCCCCCAAGACAGTTGTAGGGGTTGGCATCGTGGCCCTAGCGGAGTGGCAATGAAGAGGTGGAAGGGTGGGAGAGGAGCTGGGTGACGGTGGGAGGGACAGGGACGAGGCAGGTGGGGAGGGCAGGCACTCGGGCTGCCGTGTGGATGTGCCCAGAGCCGCCACGAGGAACGGTGGACTCCCGGGCGGTGCCAGCTCAGGTGGCCTGCCCTGGAAGTGCAGGGGCTGCTCTCATGGGGACACTGGAGGCCTGGCAACAGACACCTCCCAGGGACAGCATGAGCCTCGGGGAAGGAGCGGGGTTGTGGGCAGAACAAGTCTGGGCCCAGCAGGTCCTGGCGTCCCTCGGTCACGCTGCCCATGTCCAAGCCTGCTAGACTGTCTGGGGTCTCATGTCCCACTTGGGCTGCTGTCTGAGAACAGCCTCACTCCCTGCCAACCCGCGGGTGTCCAGGATGGGTGGCAACTGGGACCCCACGCCTGCCCCCAAGTCCCACCTGACGCTTAGGGCACAGCCCGAGAGGAATCCCCCTTCAGGAAGGGAGTGGGGGCCCACAGCCGTCAGGCCCTCACAACTGCTCACTGACCCTCGGCTCTGGCTTCCTGGGGAGTCCAGGTCCTCGTCCCCCTCCTCCACACTGGCCGCCTTCTTCAGCTTGCTGCCCTTTTTCTGTGCGGGGGCAGAGTCATGACCTGCGCAGCCCGAGGTCAGGCCAGGCAGTGGGCAAAGGCTGGGGGACCTGTGGCGGGCCTGCCCTGGGTTCCTGGGCAGCCCACAGCCTGCCCGGCCTCTCCACCCAGGGTCCAGTGGGCTCCCAGGGACACAGTTGGTGTGCACCAGAGGAGGGCCAAGGCACCTGCCCCTGACCAGCCCCCTGACCCTGGGCTCCTGATCCAGACACAGTTAGCACCTGCCACAGGGAGGACAGTGGGCTCAGATAGGGACCCCAGCCCCGGAGCCTGCTGGACCTTGCGCTTGGAGAAACTGCTCACGAGGAGGCGGCTGTTCCGTCTGCTGGCCCCAGCATCCTCCCCAGACTCCACGTCCTCTTCGACCTTGCTCTGACCCCAAGGGAGAGACAGAGGGTGACAGAGGGTGAGCCTGGTCTCAAACCAGGCAGGGAGGGCAGCACCAGGCCTCCCTGCAGCCCTGGAGGCCTTCCTGGAAGAGGGGGAATCGAGCCAGCCCGGGAAGGCTAGGGAAGCAGGTGCACTGCCCACCAGGACCTGGCAGACGGGACCCCAGGCCCAGGGAGGCCCACACTCGCGCGCCCAGATCGCCGGCTCAGTGTGCGGCCGTAAGCAAGTTCCCAGGTCTGAACCTGCTTCCAGCAGATGGCGACTACAGAGCAAGCAGCTTGCATCAGACTGTCAGCCAGGGGCTGGTGCAGCCCTTCCCCGAGGGACCCCGAGGGTCCCCGCAGCCCTACCGTCCTGGCCCACCTCTTGCAGTGCCAGGTTAGACAAGCGTTGCCAGACCAGCTCCCCAAAGCCAGAGTCCATGCCCGTGAATCCCAGGAGCCCAGTCCTGGGAGCACCTTGCCCAGCTCTCGGACCCACTGTCCACCCCCGAGCTCATCCACACTGGAGCCGCGGGGAGCCTTGCTGTGCATCTCCCCCCGCGGCTGCCGCAGCCCTCACCTCCCGCTCCCACAGTCCCCTCGGGCCCCAAACTCAGCCCAGCTCTGCTCTGGCGCTGAGGCTGCAGCTTCTCCTTCCAGGCAACAGAGCCCTGTGCCTGCCGCCAGGAGGCCCTGCAGGAGAGACGGGCGGCCGCAGGCGTCCTGCAGCACACGTCCCTCTGCGAGCACCCTGCACACGCCAGGGACGCCCCGCACACAGGCTCCCACGCGGTCACGGTGCTCCAGAGCGCGGAGCAGCCACCAGGAGCCTGCGTGGCACCTGACCCTCTGCTCCCTGTCCTCCCAGGAGCAGCTGCACCAGACCCTCTGTCTCACCCGCCTGGACCGCCTGCCCTGGCGGCCCCCGTCAGACGTGCTGGAGAGCGGGCAGGTCCCCGGCCACGACGCCCCGCCAGGCACACCCGCTGAGTCCTGCAGACGCGGCCGCAGCTGCTGCCAACCACCTGTGCCCAGCACCCGCCCCTCCCTCACCCTCTTGGGGAGTGGGGCTGGGTCTGGTGGCCCGTCCTGATGCCAAGTAGCCCAGGGGCCTCCCTGCCCAGCCTTCCAGGCAGCAGGCTCCGCCCAGAGGCCCACAGAGCGGAGGCGCTCAGGGCTCTGCCCCAAGTGGCTCTGAGTGGCTCCCGCTCTCCCGCCCCCAGCAGTGCCGGCCGGGCTCCCTCACGGCGTGGGTGACTCCAACGTGTGCTGGCAGAGGCCCGGGAGGCCGTGCGCAGGTGTAGGGGAGCTAGTTGATGCGCTTCGGGGCTTTTCAAGCATCACCCAAAATGCTGCTGCCACTGAGCCACGTGTGACCCCAGATCTGGGCATAATTGAGGAGAGGCAGCGGGAGGTCCTGGGCCACAGCCCGCACCAGGCCCTAGCACACCCTGTCAGAAGCAGCTCAAGCGGCCACCTTCCGAGAGTCCACATCACAGGCAGCGCCTGGCGGGCCCACCCTCAATGATGAGGGTCCTGTGCTGAGCCTCACTAGAGGAGGGCATGGTCCCCGGCTGAAGGCCAGCAGCCTCCAAGTTGCATCCAGTACTGCAGGTGGGGGTCCTCCTCCATCCCCCCAGGTGTCTACCCTGCTGCCCTCTCATAGGGATCCCTGAGCAGGACCTCATGTCCCCAAGGGTCCTCATGTGCAAAGGGGACAGTCCCCAGCCAGGGGAGGGAGGGCCCAAGTGACTCCTGGCAGGGCTCCACCACAGCACCCAGGAGCTCTCCCTGCCTGCCAGCCCTGCCCCGCGAGCTCTCTGGGGGGACGGGTGAGTCTCTGTGACCCCTCTTGTAGCCCCTCTGCTCCTAGTTCCACCGCCAGTCCCTGCGGCCTGTCCCTAGGGCCTGGGTTCCTCTGTCTGTGTCACGGCAAGGCAGCGAAGAGCTGCTACCAGCGCCGCAGGGTGGGACTCCACCCCTCCCACCTCAGCAGAGCCCCTGTTCCCTCCCCCAGGAAGCCCACTCCAGCCCTGCAGCCACCCGGGCACAGGTGTGCTGTATGGCCCCCAAGTGACCCCCAGGTGCTGCAACCCCCACGTGGCTGGGCAGAGGCTCAGGTGGCCACACTCTCCCGCCCACACTGGGCAGGGCCTTGTGCGGGACCTGGAGAGCCACTGCCCAGAGCCCTCCTGGGCTCCCGGGCAGGCAGCCACCTGCACAGTGAGCCCTGGGCTGTGGGCAGAGCACAACCCCGGCCCAGCCTGGGATGCCCTCCCTGCCGCCCTCCCAAGGCCTGGAGGACAGTGAGGAGGAAGCCGGCCCCAGTTCCACACCTGTCTGCACAGATGCCTGCCCAGTTCTGCAACCACTGCCCAGCTGCCAGGGGACTTCTAGGGGTGCACGGCCCCTGTGCCCAGGCCCTTTGGCTGATGTGCCTGCTCCTCAAGGCTCTCTGCCCCCCAGAGGCACCCCACAACCCAGCCTGGACACCCTGCCTGGCACCCCCACCCCTGCAAACACACATTTCCTCTCCCATGATAGTCCCTGGTGGCCGTCCCCCTGTGACACAGCTGTGAGGGGTGAGCCATGCCCCAGCAGCAAACAGCTGCCAGGACCCGTTTGGTTCAGTGACCCCACTGTGGCTCCCTGTCACTCATGAGATCCTCACCAAGGTGGCAAGGCTCAAATTCCCTTCCAAGAGGAGCCACCGGTGCCAGGGGTCACCTGCCCAATCTCTCTCACGAGCTGCCAGAGGCCAGTGGGATGGAGAGACAGGACCCCAGCCGCAGGAAGAGTGTGTGCCAGGTGCACGTGTGCTCGGGTGGGTGTGTGTGCACGTGTGCTCGGGCATGTGCCCGCGCACGTGTGCTCGGGTGGGTGCGCACGTGTGCTCGGGTGTGTGCGCGTGCACGTGTGCTCGGGTGGGTGCACACGTGTGCTCGGGTGTGTGTGCACCCGTGAGGGGTGTGCTGTGCTGCGGGAGCAGGGTGCAGGTGTGTGCACGAGTGTGCATGTGTAGGCATGTGCATGCGTGCACCTCTGTGTTTCTGGACCTCACGCTCTGGGCCCCTCGCTCGCTGGCTGTCGGAGCACCTGCTGGCATGGAGGGTCTCACCTTTTTGGCTTCTGCTTTGTGTCTAGGTTTCCCAGACGGGGACAGGGTAGAGATGGTGAAGTTGTTGGGGTCCTCACAGTCACGGATCTTGGACTCCTTGATTAGAGAGTCCAGTTTCCTCTTAGCGATGTTTTCCACACGCTTCCGATTGGTGGAGGCCTGCAAGAGCCAGAGGCCAGCCCCTTGGCAGCGTCCCCAGCCCAGCGAGCAGCAGCAGCGACACCCCAGCACCCCACTACCTGCCTCCAGCTCACAAAGGCTGTGCTCTGTGTGTCTGGGCCCGCCTGCAAACAGAGTGAGCAGGACTCGGACCCAGGCCCATCTGACTCCTCAGGGTACAGACTGCCCAGGGCAGGGGTGCAGCAGATGCTCCTGGTGCCCCGTCCAGTGGGCCTCAGGAGAGCAGGTCAGGGCACCTGGTGGGCAGCACAGGATCAGACCCCCACACAGGCTGTACACACCTTGAGAAGGTGGACAGGGCAGGGAGCGGCCTCAAAGGAGCCTCCAGCCTGCTCCGGTGCTCTCCCTACCAGGGCACCCCAGCATGGCCCTGATGCCCTTGGACCCCTCGAGGGAGCCTGGGTGGGTGGGCACTAAGTGGACACCACCCTCACCGTGTGCACCCCTAGGTCCAGGCGGACATGCGGGGCACTTCCAGAGCAGGAAGAATTCTGCTGCCTCAGGGCTCTCCAAAACAATTAGCCGCCGGGGCAGGAAGCCGCCAGCACAATTATTTTCCCATCCTATGGCCCCTCAGGGAGAAGGAGTCTCCCTGCCTCACAGCAGCACAGCTCAGAGCCCAGCAGAGCGGAGGAAAGATGCCAATCACAGCACCAGCCTGCACAGCCAAGTCCCCGTGGACCCTCAGCTCCCCCTGCAGCCCCCGGGCGCAGCGTCAGAGCCAGCTGCAGTCAGAGGAGACGGGAGTGCTCTGTGGGCCGCCCACAGCAGGACCGCGGGCCAGGCAGGCTGGTCTTGCAGGGGCTCTTGGCACTGGGTTGGCACTGCTTGGAGTGGGGCCAGTGTTGGGCATTGGCGTGGCTGAGCAGGACCGCTGGCCACCCAGAGTCCAGCTTGGCTGGTGGGGGTGAGAATGGTGTGGAGCCTGCTCCCAGCTGCTGAAGAGCCAAAAGCCTGGGGGTGGGGAGTAGATTGCACCCCAGGCCAACTCAGAAGTGGGGACCAAAACAGGACCCCAGCAGGTGTCCACCAGCTGGGAAGACGGGCTCTGTGTTTCTCCCAGGGAGGGGCTCGGCAGGCAGAGAGGGCCCCCGGGCCCCAGCGGAAGGCAGTCCAGCAGTCGGGCAGCTGTGCACGGTCCGCCCAGCATCTGCCCAGGGCCTCAGCTGCCTGCCTCCCTAACTCGCCCTACGGCCAGTCCAAGAGGCCCCAGCGGCCACTCACATCCCCATTGAGAAGCTTGCAGTCCTCCTCCATCTCATCCGCACTGTCCTCGTCAGACACCTCGCCCGCCTCTGCGTCCTCACTGATGTTGGCCGGGAGTTTCTTCCCCTGGGAGGAGGGGACAGGGCACCCTGAAGGACACGCCGCAGCCAGCAAGGGAAGGGGGCTCCTCACAAGTTCTGGGCGTGGCAGACCTGGGGCAGGACCAGACTGGCCACCTCCTGTCCCAGCAGCAGTACAGAAGGAAACACTCCAGGTGCCAGAGGTCCCGACAGGAATGGCACAAGTCAGGGGCACGGCCTCCCCACACCTGCCTCCGGCAGTGAGATGCCCCACCTGCCCCAGGGCAGAGGCCGGGTGTGGCACGGTCTCCCACGGCTCACCTTCACCAGGATCTTGCCCTTGAGCATCTGAGGAGAAGGAAGCTTGGTGGCATCCTCACTGCTCACTGAGGACAGGTCCAGCTTGTCCCCAAGGATGTCAGTCAGATATTGGGCCATCTTCTTCTGCTGGACAACACTACAGTGGTTCTCGATGGACAGGATCACTGGGTACCTGTGGCAAGAGGAGCAGCCTCTGAGGCCAGGACCGAGGGGAGGGCTAGCCTGGGCATCTCTGCCGCTGAATGAGAAAGGGTCTTCACCAAGCCCAGGACAGGTGGTCTGCCAGCTGCTTCACGGTATGGCCCAACCAGGAGGGTCGCAAGTTCAAAGCCAGCCTCGACAACTTCACAAGGCCCTAAGCAACTCAGTAAGACCCTGTCTCAAATTTTTTTTTAAAAAGTGGAGGGAGAGCTGGGGATGTGACTCAGTGGTTAAGCATCACTGAGTTCAATCCCCAGCACCAAAAAAGAAGACACAACCCACCAAAAGTTTGAAAAACCAGTGAATGGGTAGAGAAGGAGCTGGAGGTTTTAGGAACAAATAAAGAAGGCAGGAGGAGCTTCTTTCCCAAGTTAGAAAAATAAATAAAGGCAATCAGAAACTCCAGGAAAACAAAAGGAAACATTTGAAAAAGTCATGGTTTAAAAATCACTTGGGCTAAACAACGAAGAGCAAAGGCTAGACCGCGAGGAACACAACCCTTGACCTAGATACTGGAGGCACTTGGCTGTGGCTGAGTCCTGACATCACTCCATGGGGGAGGAGACGCCATCCTGGCACACGCCAGCTGAGGGCAGGGCTACTGCCAGCACAGAGCAGAGCAGGGAGGACAGCTCGGGGCTTTCCAGGATAAGCCCTTGGGCTGTTTACTTTTAGCCATTTTGCTTATATTTTACCAAAAGGCAATCATGATCCTTTTAGAAAACGTAGGTGACCCAGGCCAAGAGGACATGAACCAGGGCAAGAGACGGCAGGGGCGAAATGGGGAGGGGCACACGGGGGTGGGAAAGCGCTCACCTCCCCGTTCAGGGGAGGAGCCCGGGGCCTGGGGAGGGTGCTGCAGAGATCCTTGGTCCCTGCAAAGCCCCTGACCTCCTGTGTGTCCAGCCACCTGCCTGGAGCACCCTCCCCGCCTACAGTGCCCAGGGCCCGGCCACCGCAGAGCCTCGCTGCTGCCCGCCCTGTAGCTGGACATGGGGCCTGGCCAGCTGTCCTGGAGGGCCACACCATTCCGCTTTCCCAAGCCAGCCTGGCTCCTGCTGCCCCCCTCCACGCATTAGCTCCTTCCTCGCCTGGCCCTCCCCGGCCAGCACCAGCAGAGCTCTAATGACAGGAGGCCATCTTCCATTGCCAGAAACTAAATTGGATTTTCCCCAGTGGTTTCTGCAGCCACTGATGAGTGACAGCAGATTGAGCCTGGACAGTGTGGCTTCTCAGCCACCACGGCAGTGGACAGCTGAGACCAGGGGGTGCTGCCCTGTGTGTGAACAGGCGCAGCCTCGGTCTGCCAGGCTCTTGTCCCCCTGCACACACCCGCCAGCCCTATCCCCAGACCCGTGGCCCCACTGAGTTCCTGCCCCTCACCCCTCGCCCCTCAAAGAGAGACCCTGAAATTAGACCTGCCTGGGCTCCTTTAGTCCCTGGCCCTAGAGTTCCTTCCCTGCCCACAGCGGGGCCCAGCCCCCAGGCCCCAGCCACTCACTCGTTCTTCACGAAGGCATATTTGTTGATGGTTTCGATGACATCTTTGAAGAGGATCTTGGAGGTCAGAGTGTAGCCGTGGTGCACAATGGGCTCCCCGTCAGGCCCGTCCCAGCAGTCCACTGTGGGAGGCAGACCTGGTCAGCCTGGGTCTGAGCCTGGGGCTCAGCCACCAAGCCGGGTGGGCTGTTCTCGAACTCCAGCCCCACCCAGAGACCCCCTGGGCTCCTGGCCCACCGTCTCCTACGGGAGGTGCCGCCCTCAGCCGGGCCCAGCCTGACCATGGGGGCCTGTGCAGGGGCTCACCTTCCACACAGCGGCAGCCGGCCTGCAGGACCCAGGCGTACATGTCCACCCGGGACTGGGACATGAGCTGGTCGCCCACGAGGTAGGTGTTGTGGGAGGAGGTGATGAAGTAGTGGCTCAGCGGCCGGGTCATGTCCTGGTGCACGCCATGGTGCTCGGGGTTGAAGATGTCACCCGCCGGGCTCCTTGTGTAGTTGGTGAAGCCTGGGATGGCGTGGCGCTGGGTGAGGGGTCAGCTCCACCACCAGGCCCACGTCATCGCCTCCCGCCCCACCGTCCAGGCCTGTGGGCCGCCCCTCCACTGCTTGTCCTCCCCCAGTGCCTGGACTGGGCACACCCACTCACCATCGATGCCAAGCACCCCCTTGCTTCTGTTCTCTGGGCAGGGTTCAAACTGCTCGATGATGTCCTGGCAGCTCTCGAGCGTCACACCCTTCATCTAGGCCAGAGCGGGGTGCGAGCCCAGGCTAGCCCGCCACTGGCCTGGGATACCCCGAGGCAGCTCTCCCTTCCGCCCGCCATCACCACCACCCGACCCCATTTCTGATCACATCAGGGCTGACCACAACAGGGATAATGCACACAGGCCGGAGACAAACCCAGGGTCACACTGCCTGGTTCTTCCAGAAGGGGAGGGGTCTTTGGCTGTGCCCCGGGGGCCTGAGTGGAGCCCAGGCCCATGCAGGCAAAACAGGAGAGGGAGGGCACGTCCCACCTGCCGGGGCCCGTGGGCACAGGTTGCCCATCTTCCCCTGGCCTCCTCCAGCCAAGTCCCTGCCTGGTGACCCTCATGGGAAGGCCGAACAGCACCACCCAGCCCAGAGAAGCCCCAGCATTGAAGCTGAGTGACCTCCAGAGCCTGGGCGGTCAAGACCAGGAGCTCTCCCACCAGGACAGTCCAGGCGGGGCCCAGTGACGGTGGGGAGGGGGCAGAGTGGGGTCAGAGCTCCGAGCCAGCCATGGCTCTGGGAGAAGCCCAGAGTCAGCAGCTGGGCCAAGGGTCCAAAGCACCTGCCCAGAGGACAGAAGGCCCCAGGCTGCAGGGAAGGTTCTGGAAAGCCTGGAGCAAAGGTCAGGGAGAGAAGGTCGGCTCTGTCCATCCCTATAGGGCCACAGTCCTGCCCTGGGCTTCCATGTGCTGGTGCCAGGACAGAGGGCCTGCTGTCCAGTATCACAGCCCACAGCCTCCTACCAACCCCACCGCAGTGGCGGGCAGGGGAGCAGGCCACCCAGGACAGTAGCATCTCGCCCAGGAGCCGGCCTCTTGGGCCTGGGTAAGACCTCTGGTGTCTTGCAGGAGGAATGGAAAGGGTCAGACGTGGTCTCCACAGGATGGAGCCCAGCAGACAGTGAGGTGGGAGGGGAGGCTGGGACCACAGGCCCAGGGCAGCCCCTAAGCCTGGCCTGGGCAGGGGGCAGCTTTGTCGGGGCTGCAGTAGGGGGCCAACAGCAGCAGAAGTGGGGTACCCTGGTAAAGCCCCACAAGCCCGGCCTGGGATCCCCACCAGCCACCACACTCCCTGGGCAGTGGCCTGTGGCCCAGTACTGACTCGAAGTACGTGGCCAGGCAGGGCAGAGGGCCCTGAGCAGTCGCCAGGAGAGTGCCCGGCCCTGAGGCGTGCCCCTGCCCTCCTCCCTATAAGCATCCCGGGTAGGTAGGTCCAGGAGGCTGGTCCTCGCAGCGCCCCAGCCAGCCCGGAGGCTGGGGCCCCACACGGTCTGAGCCCTTCCCACAGAGCGCTCTGCCCCACCGGGCTGGACCTGCAGGTCCTGCCACCAAGAGCTAGCAGGGTCTGGTCCCAGCCATGGCCTGGCACAGGAGACCTGACACAGGGGCAGTTCCCAGGGACGACTGCCTTGGTGTGGGCCCCTTCCTTTGGACAGACAGCCTGGGTCAAGGCGAAGAGGTAGCAAAGGGGCATCTGGCGTTTGCGGGACAAACAGGTGTGTACAGGTGGCCATGGGCCCAGAGCCAGCCAGGCCCCTGTGGCTGACCACTGTGGTTAAGGGGCAGTTCAAAGGCTGGGCCACAAATCCCTAGTCCACGCGATGCCCACAGGAAGCTGGGCAAGCTGGGCGTACTTTGGAGGCTTGGAGTGTCCAAGGTCAGACAGAGCTGGTCAGAGGCCCCCACCCGCCTGGCAGCCCCAGGGGCTTGCACTCTGGAAAACGGAAACTGAAGCCAATCTGGGGCCCAGCTGCCGGGCTGTCCCCAGGCCCAGGACACTGAGTGGGAGCTGAAGGCTGGGCCACATCACCCACCACAGGGCTCCCCCAACCTCACCTTCTGCTCCACCTCCAGGAAGCGCTGCAGATCAGAGGCCTCCAGGTGGTCCTTGTGATTGCTGTAGGTCAGCATGAGGAGGTAGAGGTCCCGGCGGGTGGACATCATCTTGTAGAACGCACAGAATTCCTCAAAGCCCAGCGTTCCCTGGCGGTCATCTGTGTCCGCTTCCTGCGGGGCAAGCCCCTGCATGCTGTCCAACCCCAGGCACAAGTCCAGTCTCCCCTCCTGCCCTGCCCACGGCACCTCCTGAGACCTCCCTGGCACACAGCCCACAGGGCTCTCCCATTGCCCCACCAAGTCCTGGAGGACAGGGACCAGACCACCCTCCCTGACTACATGCCATTGCCCCACACCAGAGTCACTGCGCCTCACCCGGCCAACCTGCACCCTGGGCTGAGCCCACAGCCTGCAGTTACCACTGGCTGCCCACTGACCAGAAATGCCAGCCCCAGGGCCCCAGCAGCATCCCGACTCAGGTCTCCACAGCAGACCTGGAGGACGAGGGCACCCCTCACTGAACGCTGGGCTGCCCAGAGGAGTGGACCAGAGGGCCACAGTGGAAGAGGTGAATTGAGACTTCTGCTCCCCGTGGATTGGGGCCCTGCGAAGGCTGGGGGCCCAGGGTTGGGTGGGTGGGCAGGTCAGGCCCACGGCCAGCTTGCAGGTGATGGGGCACTGGCCTGGCACCAGATCAGCCCTACTCACCACGGAGGGCCTGCCCACATGGGCCCTGCGCTCTACAGAGTGGAGTGGTCAGGGCCCGGGCTGGGGAGGCCCTGGGCTGGGTACAACATGACAGCTGGAGCCCAGGCATGGCTCAGCCCCCACCTCAATCCCAGCCCCAAGGCTGGCTCTGTCCTGGGTCCTGGCACCCCAGGCCTGGGCACACAGGTGCCTGACCAGCAGCATCCAGAGACGCTCAGAGACCTTGGGCTGCACAAAGCTTCCAGGCTCAGGCCTCTGTGCAGCGCGAGCGCATCCCGGAAGGAAGTGGCGCGAGTCTGCCCTCCGCGTGGCCGCCTGAGGCTACCTGGCAGGCACGAGGCGAGCCCCAGGCGCCCTGCCGTAGCATCAGTGGGCCGAGGAGGTGTGGGTTCTCAGCAGCCCGTCCAGCGGCTCCAGGGAGGCCAGGAGGAGCTGGCGTGGCACCGAGGGAGCAGGCCACAGCTCCATCCTCCAAGCTGGGTCAACGAGCGTGTCCATGGGTGGGGCCAGGAAAGAGGCGGGGTCAACACCATGGACAGCAGCAGAGGCTGGCTGTGCCAGTGGGGTGCCTTTCCCCATGTGGCCACACAACCCAGTGTGGCCGGAAGATGGTGCAGGTCCCCTGAGGTCCCCTCTGTGCCAGGACACTCGCCAGTCAGTGCAGCTCTCCCGTCCTCAGCACGAGGGCTCTGAGGCAGGCTGGCCTTCACTTGGCTCCCTGCTGCTCACTCCCTGGCTCTGAGGCCCGAGCTGGACCTGGGTGTGCAGCAGGTCCCAGTGCCCTGCTGTGTGCCCACACCAAGGCCCGGACAGAGCCCAGGGCCACGTGCGCCAGGGCCCAGCAGGCACGGACAGCCTGGTGTGTCTGACACTGGACTGGAGGGCAGCCCTGAGTCTAGGAGCTGATGGCCATCACCCAGGACAAATGGGCCGGCATAGACTTCAGGCCACAGGCCCCTTTCTGAGAGAGGTGCTGGGCGAGTCACTCACTGTTGAGTGACTGTGTCCCAGGGCAGGCATCCCACTGGCCGAGCAGCAAGGCACCAAGGCCAGGCAGGGTATCTGCCGGTCATCAGTGAGCACAGAGCTCCTACCCCTCGGCAATTAGTGAAATGTTCTTAAGGGCTTGGCCCTACCCCCTCCCCAAAAAAGAGACCTGACCCCCTCCCCAAAAAAGAGGCCTGATCCCCTCCCCTCTAAAAAAAAGAGGCCTGATCCAGTCCCCGGAAACATTCCCGCCCTAGCAGCAGGGCCATGAGCCACAGGGGCTGCTGCACCTCCTGCCAGCCCTCTGTCAGCCGGGCCTCTGGGCCTGAGGGTGCTCCGGGCGGCGAGGCCCTGGGCGAGTGCTGGTCAACCCCACATTCCAGCATCCCTGGATGGATCTAATGAAATTATGTCGCAGCCTAATCAATCGTACTCTGATTAGCAGTTCCAGACAGCTGGGTAATAGCGAGATGAGATGCTTCTCACAACCACACTGATGCTGATTATCAGAGTGACCTGAGCCCGGCTGGAGCCAGTTCCCCCAACCCACAGATGGGCAGGGAGGCAGATGCTCAGGGCTGGGCCATCTCTGTCTGGCTGACCACCGTGGACAAGGGCCATTGGGTCTGAACTGTGTGGACCCTGGGGTCTGAGGCAGCAGCGGCTCCTCTCCAAAGCCCTGCAGTTGGCCCCACCTCCCCACCCACCCCCAGCCCAGCTTGAGGTCTGTCCCCACCCCAGGGTGTCCAAGTAGTCTGGTGGAGCCAGGGCATGGCCAGCCTGGAGCTGCATGGAGGGACCCTGGGATCCCAGCAGTGCCCAGAGGCCCAGCAGTGCCCAGGTCTCTCAGAACAGGTGAGCAACGCAGGCTGGCAGAGCTCCATCAGAGAATCCCACCCACGGCCTTGGGCGGGACCTTTGCGCCTCTCACACCCCAGGCCCATCCAGCAAGGACCCCTGGGTTCTGATGCCTGGTCCCAGGTGCAGCTCCCCTTGAGGAAGGGACTGCTGTACCCAGAACTGCCCCCAGGGGCCCAGAGGGCATGGCCAGGCCCTCCCCAGGCAGGCAGGGGAGGGGGTTGCCGTCCACCAGCCCCACTGCCCAGGCCATCTCTGTCCAGGGGGCCTCTGAGGTCCTCAGCGGGCAGTCACACAGCACCCGGCCCCTCAGACAGCGGCTGGGTCTGCGCTGTGCTCGCACCAGCCAGGCGTGACCGCCCGTCCAGCAGTATGGCACCAGGAGGCAGATGCAGCGGTGCTGTCAGGCCAAGAGTGTGGACGTGCCTGTGTGCGAGCACACGCGTGTGCACATACGTGTTGGGGTGGGCGTGGTGCTGGAACGCACAAGCCCCTCTCCAGGCTGCAGTAGGCGAGGAGGCCGGCGAGGGCCCAGTGCTGGCTCAGCCCGTTCCTGCCCCAAACCAGGACCTGCTGACGCAGTGCTCCTCCGCCGCAGAGGTTCCGGAAAGGACTAAGCACAGACAGGAAGGCCTCCCTCCGCTCAGCTGCGGGGCGTGTTCAGAGCTAGCAGCAGCCGTCGCCCAGGCGGCCTGTCAGCTAACCAGAGCCTCCGCGGGGGTGGGCCTGCGCGAACTGAGCGCCCCCACTGAGACCCAGCCATCGCGCGGGCTGGGACCTGCATGCCCACCGGCTGCCCGTGGTGCCCCTGGGCAGGGCCTGTGTTCTGAGCTCAGCCCTTCCCTGGAGTGGCAGAGGCCCAGCTGCCAGGAGGACCAGGAGGGCCCCCAGCCACCAGCCCTGCACAGGCCCTGGGTGGCTACCCTTCATCTGCGGGAGACCCTGACGTGCGGCTCCCGCGTGCCACCAGGCCCCCTGACGCCGCGGCCGCGGCCAGCCCTGCGGGGTCCCCAGCGCACCCTGAACATCTGCTTGACGCGCTGCCGGGGCAGGTTCACGTTGAGCTTGTGGAGCAGCTGCAGCACCTCCCCGATGCTCAGGCTGCCGTCCCCGTTCTTGTCCGCCTCGTCGAACGTCTGCTTCAGCCACTTTGGCGCTGAGTTAGGGCCACACCGTCCACTGCAGCCGTGGCAGCCTGGAGGGAGGACCCCGCCCACGTGCCCCCATCCTCCCTTCTTCAAACGTGTAGGGACCCCTCCCGGGGGGGACAGTCAAGGGGTCTGTCCCTAGTCCCAGAGCCCAAGGATATTGGTCCCTGGTGCGCTGGCGGCGGGCCAAGCTGTCCTCGTCACTAATGCCAGCCATGAGGTAGCGCAGGCCGGTGACCCAGGTGCGTGCCTCGTCCCCACTGGGCGAGACCAGGTCCAGCGACTCCCGGTGGCTACCATGGTAGATGCTGAAGCAGCAGTTGGGGTCGAAGCTGCCGTCAGGGTAGCGCTGGAAGATCTCGGACTGCCGCCCCTCGCTCACCTCCTGGATGGAGTCGATGGAGACTGCGGGCGTGTGGGAGGGCTTGGGGTCACAGTCTCCCAGAGGCCTGGCACCCCTCGCCCGCTTGGGCCTGAGCCCGGCACCAGCAACGCCCCCGAGTCCACGGGGCCCCTCGACCCGTTCGGAAGCACAAGTGCAGGCGAGCTTGGCCGAGGACCCCTCTGACCCCGCAGTCCCCCGTCCCGAGACATGTCCGGCTGGCTCGGGACTCCACGTTAATGGAGCCAGGCAGGGAGGCAGGCAGATGCGCTCCCACCCAGGCTCAGGGCAGCTCTTCTCCCAGCTCTGCAGCTGCCTGCAAAGGTGTCCTGGCCAGCAGATGCAGGAGTGGGTGCTGGACGGCCGTCCCGTCAGGTCTCACCGCCAGCCACAGCGTCCAGGACCCCAGCAGCGGATGGACTGGAAGGAGCTCCTAGAATCTGTTCCAGGCCTCCGGCAGGACCCCTCCCAGATGTGCAGGCCACAGGAAGCCCCTCTGGGCACCAGGCTCCCTGGGCTCAGCACAGCTGCTGCCCCACCACCCCTGCCTGCTGATCTTTCTCTACTTCCTGGCATGTGGGAGGATATAGGCCCCGGGCCTGGTCCAGAGGACAGTGGCCCCATGCTGCTCCTGCCCCCCTGGGATCCTTTCAAGGCCAGGGGGGCTGCAAGCACCAGCTGGGTCTCCAGGGGTGGGGAGGCTGGGGGGCCAGCTCAGCCCGCTGGTCCCTGCCCATCACGCTCCCCAGCTGCATCCCTGACCTGCGTCTGCCTGCTCCCTGGCCTTCCCGCCCCCTTGGCCTGGTGGGCAATGACCACCTCACCACAACAAGAGCAGCTCCGCACCTCAGGTCCCACAGGAATCCCAGTGCCAGGAGCGGTACCAGGCACAGAGTGACCCTCTCAACTGCACTAGGCTTCCCGTCTGTGCAGCCCTGGGGGGCTCCTCCTCCTGGACCTCGTGGCTCCTCCTCGTGCTGACCCCTGGGGGTCTGGAGGAGCTGCCCAGTCCAGGACACCCTCACCATGGTGTCTCTGGGGACTGTGGCAGTGCCCTTGGCAACCACTGAACTGAGGCCCTGCCCGGGCACACCTGGGTCCTGCCCATCAGCAAGGCTAGAGCGGGTGCTGGAAACACCTACGCCTGGCCTTGAGGCTCGCGTGTCCCTCCCTGCCCAGCCTCCCCATGCCCTCAGAGTGTGCTGAACCTCCCGTCTGCCCCTGCGCGAAGCTGGTCAGCTCAGGCAGCCCTGCAGACCCCTCCCCCAGGGCTCCCACCCAGGCTGCTGGGCCCACCCATGCCTGGCTCAGGTCTATTCCGTTTTCAGGCCACTCTTGCCCCCCACATCCCACATTAGGCACAGGCAATGCACGGAGCCCCGGAGCCCTGCCGGTGGGCAGCCCAGCCCCTCTCGCCCTGCAGTCCAGAGGCCACTTGGAACTCCAAAGTCACCTGAGCCTAGAGACACCCTGGGTGCAGGGGCTCAGCCCCCAGCTGTCTGGCAACTGCTCCAGGAGGGCTCCGGGCTCCCGCTGTCCCTCCCGCTTCCCACGCAGCCCACTCACTCTTGGCCTTCTCGTTCTTGCGCGAGGGCCGCCAGCGGAGGCAGGATCGGTGCTCGTCAAGGTAGTAGAAGCGGACCAGGCCCTTGGCGCTGCCTCGGAGCTTCACCATCTGGGTGCCCTCCTGCATGGCGCTCATGCACCGCTCCACTGCACAGGCAGGGGACAGGGACAGACCCCAGGGCCGTGAGAGTGTGGAACCCACACGCTGCCCAGACCCCTGAGGACACCACTGCCCACCTGCCGTAGGGCCAAGGCCAGGCCAGATTCCAGGGAGGACCTGCCCTTTCCTGCTTGGCCGGGGCCCATCCTGCAACCACCTGGACAAGCGCTAGCAACAGGCTGGACCCTGAGGGCCACACACAGACTGCAGGAGCACTGGAAGCCCACAGCTGGGCCCGGGCCCAGGGTCCAGTCTGGCTCTCAGGAGCCACTGAGCAGAGGACATCCCAGACCTGGGCATGGGGTAGACTGGCAGGTGCCACCCCACACCCACAGGCTGCACCTGAGAGCCAGCAACTCCACATGGTCCACCTCCCAAGGCCACGGAAGAGGCCCTGTGTGAGGCACAGATCTGGAGGTCTAAGGTACCGGCCACCTCCCTTGTCTGTCCACAGGAGAGGGGCTGCAGGCCGCGGAGGCAGACGGCCCTGACCATGGCCTCTGGGCACAGGACATGATGCTGGACCTTCCCGCAGCTGCCCAGCCACGCTCCTCCTCCTGTCCAGTCTCAGCGCCCGAGGCGCCATCCTGGCTGGCTCGGCACAGCAGCCCACCATACCTGGGCAGAGGGTGCCCCCCACAAAGTGCCAGAACCTGCCGAGGAGAGCTTTGGAGCACTTGAGTTCCCACCAGCACACTGCACCAGGCCCTGGCCCAGCACTGGCTACTGATCTCGGGTCCAGCCTCCAGGCTCAGGGACCTGGGGAGTCAGAGGTACCCAGCAGGCTGCACAGAGTGGCTGAGGGTGAGGCAGTGAACACAGTGGGACCCTGCTGATCCCCCGAGGGAGACCCGAGGAAACGGGAGGTCACAGGTTGGTGCAGGTGGGATGGGAGACCCCAGGCCTTTTGCACTTCCAAGAGCAGACACTTCTGTCCCAAGGAACCTGCACAGCCCCATGGCCCGACAGAGCTTGGCCAGTGCCCAGCAAGGAAGCTCTTCTCTGCCCCTTCCTACCTAGTGGGCCAAGCTACCACCCCGGCGACACCACCGCACTCCCTCCAACCCAGAGATGCTCCTCTGCCAGGCGGGCCTCGGCTCCCGTGGTCCAGCTGGTGGCTGGGAACAAACATGCCAAATGAAGGCAGGAGGGGCTGGCTCCCACAGGCCAGCGAGGGCCCTCAGCAGCAGGCCAGGCAGAGGCCTGCTGGGCACAAGGGCTCCTCTGTGCTCCCACTCTTGCTCCTGCCTCTGCCCCTCCCCCTCAGAGTCCCAAGTCCCTCTCAGGGCTGTCCCCAGGCCCTGCTGGCATTGGCCTGACTGCCACCTGCAGCCCCGAAGGCCCCCAGGCCAGTGCACCCACGCTGCAGGGCCCCCCAGAGCACCGGAAGTCGCATCCCAAGGGCTGGGGGAGCTGCAATGGTGGTGCCCCCTCCCGCTGACCCACCCTGCTAATCCCGCCTGGATCTAACCCAGCTGTCCAGAGGATTTAGGCCAGGGAACGCCGAGCTGCAAGAGGGCATGGGAAGGCAGCAGGCTGCGCTGGGCCCCAGGCTGCAGCCTCAGCTGAGGACTGAGGGAGGACAGCAGACCAGATGGGGGCCCTCCAGGACCCAAAGACACCACCTCCGCCTGGGTGGTTCCTATGGTTGACTCCCAGGGGCCAGTACCAGGTCCTGCCTGCCCTGGGTGCCCAAGGCTGGTGTCCATCCCTCTCTGTTCCACCCCAAGCTCTGACTCCCACGCCCCTCACACTTATATCCCACAGTCCAGAAGAAAGCAGGCCCAGAGGCAGGACAGAGGTAGCAGCATGTTGTCCCAAAGCCCAGGGCCCGGTGCCCAGCCCCGCAGCTGCAGGCCAGACCTGAGCCACGTGCCCAGGGCATTCCCCAGGTCACAGCACAGGCAGGACAGGAAGGCCCCGAGCTGGGTCTGCAGCTCCCTCTCTCCTCCCCAGCTCCAGGAGCCTGGCCTTTCCCCACACCTACCAGGCCAGCACCAAGGAGGCAGCCCGTTGCCAGGGGCACAGTCACCACCGCACGGTGCCCCTGAGACCGGGCATGCCTGGGCAGGGGCAGCTATTGTGCCTGCTGTGATGAGGACCCCTGGGCCTTCGGTCCCAGCCGCCCTCTTGGCCCTGGCCTCCTGTCCCTACATCCCGGGCAACAGGAGGCCGGCCACAGAGATGCGACGGAACCAACTCAAAGCCAAACCCAGAACCCAACTAGGAGCCTTGGCCAGAAGCCCCACTCATCTGCTGTCTGGAGGTGGGCAGCAGCCTGCCCTTGCTGCCTGGAATTGGATTAGGGGTCACTAGCCACTGGACAGGAGGGCGTGAGTGAGCCCCAGGCCCCTGGAAAGACGAGCGGCAGGAGCCCCCAACAGCATGACCATCTGGGGAGGGGGCGCCTGGAACCCCCAGGGAGCCGCAGGACCAGAGGCAGGATTAGGAGGCAGGTCAAGGATCTGGAGATGCCGGGGCCCATGGGGACATCCAGGCTGAGCAGGATGGTGTGGCCCAAACCCAGGGCGCCCCAGGCGCCTTTGCCCTGGACATGGGGTGATGCCGCCATCGCCCCTGCTGCCCTATTCCATCCATCTCTCCACATGGCCAGGCCACACGCTTCCCACTCACAACCCGCCAGCTCCTGGAATCCAGGAACACGCCACTCCCCTCTGCCCGCAGGACCCCCGCCACTGGACACCTGCTCCTCCCTGGCCTGGGCCTCACCCCAGGGGGCACTCCTGGCCCTTCCTTAGCTCCTGTCCCCGCCCTCCTCCCCCAGGTTGCACCCTGGTTCTTTGCCACTCGCTGGTCGTCTCCTTGGGTGCCTGGAAGGGGCTCTGGGAAGAGGCACAGAGTGAGTGGGCCTGGCCCAAGCTCCCCGGGGAGGGACAAAGTCCCTGCACCCCAGACTCCCGCCACCTCCTCAGTAGCCCCAGGCTGTAATCCTCCTCTGCTAATCCGCCTGACCCAGGGCTCTGCCCGTGAGGCTCCCTGCACTGCCTGGGGACCAGGTGACCCTCACCCACCTCCTATGCTGGAAGGGACAGAGGAACACACCTGCAACTGCTGAGTGCCCAAGCTGGGGACGTCCAGGGGAGTGCCAGCCCTGGGCAGCTATGTCACTCCACAGTGTAGCTGAACCAAGACCAGCACAGCCAGAGGCCACAGGTCCCTCTGGGCTCAGGCCCACAGAGATGAGGCAGGCCTGACCACCCAAGCCAGGAGGACCGCCCACCCCCAACTCCTGGCACACAGTGGGGGGCACCCTGCCCTCCAAGCCAGCTAGGACCCCACACTCACACAGAGCCACCCAGTAGCTCCAGAGTTACACTTGGGGTCCAGGCCAGGGACCAAAGGAGCCTCCACCCCAACTGCAGCCTGAGAGCTACCCAGAAGACTCCTGGGCCAGCCCTACAACAAGGTCACAGAGGGACTCGGTGGACCCAGGGTCCTTCCCATACCTGGCCTAACCCCCATGTCCCCTCCACACATACCCTAGCTCACCCTGCGTGCCCTGCATGGGGCACCAGCAGCCCTGAATGCCCAGAGTGGGACCAAGAACACTACACTGGCCCTATGTTTCCCACAAGGCCCTGACCCTCACCGCAGTCCACACACAGGTGGCCCAGGCTCCCGCTGAGCCCAGCCCAGCTGTCCTAGGCCACCCCTGCAGGCTCAGGGGCTAAGGAAGCAGCACACTTGGCTGGGCTCACATGGAGGCCAGAGCTGAACCCAGCCTCCCCGGCCCCAGTCCAAGCCAGCTGGAGCCGGTAGCCCTGTTCAGGGAGGCCAGGTCCTACTCACTGCTCTCCCAGGTCCCTCCTCCTCCTCAGGCGGCACCCTGACACGCCAGTGGCACCCATCCCCTGCTGTGGCTCACATGGCTCCCAAACCCCCCAGGGAGCTCCCAGGCAACGACTGCGGACCTGCCTCCTGTTCCTCAGCACAGCACCCAGCAGGCCCCAGCTGAAAGTGTGGGCGGAGGAGCCAGTGGTGGACAGGGGAGGGCCCAGGCCATGCGGCCTGCTCCAGGAGGAGCAGAGGCCAAGTGCTCTGGCCTCCAGGCTCAGCCAGCTCCAGGCCTGTCCCAGAGGACCTGTGCCCAGATGCACAGGATGGAGGGACAGACAGACAGGACCATCTGAAGCTGGAAGAGGGGACAGGGAGGGTCCCATGGGCCTCAGGCCCCAAACGGATCCCAAGAGAGGGCACTGTGGCTCTCCCCGGTCCAGCCGTGCGCCTGCTGGCCCTGACAGCCGGCCTGGAGAGCTGTCAGGAAACAGGAGCCCTGGGCACCTCCACCTCTGTGCTTCGGTTTCCCCTGGACCAGCAGGTGCCCCGCAGGCCTGGCCCCTTCCTCCCAGAACCAGCACAGGACACAGCGACGGCTGAGGAGGAAGGGCGGCACTGCTGGAGGCCGGGCAGCGGGTGGAGGTGGAGAGGTGGAGAGCGGCACTGTCCTAACACAGCAGCCCCCGCTGCCTCCAGGAGGCCGGGAGCCCTGGCACCGCCCCTCTCCCTGGGAGGCTGGAGGCGAGGTGCCCTGGGACCCACAAACGGCACCACAGGCTTCGTGGCACACGCACAGGTCCAGAGGCACCCCAGGTGCTGCAGAGCCCCCGGCCCGAGCCAGGAGCAGGGACTATAGGAAGGGCCCCCTTCACGCCCTCACCAGCAAGCACGCGGGCTGGGCGCCAGGCAGTCCCGCCCCTGGGCGCCCTCTCCCTGCAGCTGCGACGAGGCCCGCCAGGCCCAGCCGTCTCCCTGCAAGGCCTCTTCACTTTCCTCCTTGACTCCTGAAGGCCCTTCAGAGGGGCCTTTCCATGTCTGCCTACTTGGGAGGGTCAGCAGTGTGGGACCCAGGGGCCGAGGGGACCCTGGCCCTCCGGGGCCCTCTCCATCTCCACACCTGCTCAGCAGGCAGGAGGCGCTCAGGTGCCTGGGCAGGAGAGGAAGCAGGAGGAAGCAGCCCCCCCAGGCCTGCAGGGCGCCCATCAGGATGAGCCCGGCCAGGCCGGCGGCTGCGGGAGGGCTGGGCCCACACACATATGGCGAGATAATTTAAACGTCTGGGAGCAGCAACGCCCCCCACGTCTGGGCGCCTCCTCCCCAACTATTTTTACTTATCCAGAAGCGTGAGTCGGCTCCCCCAGCGCTCCCCAGCCGGACCCTAGGCCGCTTGCTGGTCCCCAGGGGCCCTGGCGAGGACAGTGGAGACAATGGCCACGGTCAGCCCAGAGTCCTTTGATGGGTCAGCCCCAGAAAAGCTTGGGGGAGGGACATCGGGGACAGGTGCTGGCTCAGAGGACACACTCTCCCCAGCAGCATCCTTCCTGTGCAGCAGGCAGCTGGCTTCCAGGGGCGCCGAGGGTTCTAGGACGGCATCGCAGCTCGGAGCAAGGCAGAGCCCCGGGCAGGCTGGCCAGGTCTTACTCTGCCCACTTGGGCAGCTTCTGGCCTCCCTGTCCTCTCCCACCCGAGCTCTCACCCCAGGGGCAGGTAGGGAGAGTGAGCATCCCGCAGAGTGGAAATGGGTCCCCCATGGCTGTCCCTGCTCCACTCACCACACGACTGGCCCACCTGGCCTGAGCCCCATCTTCCACCCGCTCCCGAAGGTCCCCGCACCAGCTGCTGTAGCTGGACAGGCAATAGCAGCAACCTGGCCATCCTCAGCTGCCAGCACCGACTCCAGCATCCACCCCGACTCAGCCCCGGGAGAGGGCAAGCAGGGCCTTCCCGTGGTCCACCACCCAACAGGGACTTAGGGACAGGGACCTCTGATGGACACAGGTCCACAGCTGTCCAGTTGCATGTGAAAGTGCTGACCGTCAGGAGCTCCTAGTCCTGGGATGGCCCACACAGCCAGTGGCGGCAGCAACAGCAGGACGTTCTCTGAGGCCAGGGGCACCCCCTGCCCAAGCCAGTCCCCTCCGGGCAGTCTCATAGTCTGCCTGCAATGACCACAGGGGGCAGCGCCTGCAGCCCAGGGGCTCCAACGTCAGGCCTTCCTCTGACCAGCGGAGCCCAGGGACTCCTTTCAATCCCAGGGCCAACTCCCAGCCTCAGTGAGGGTCCTCAGAGAACACTTCCCTCCCTGCCCCTCACAGTCCAGCTGGTGGCGAGCGGCAGCTCAGCGCACAGCGGCATTAATCACATCCAACGGTCCTGCCAGGAAGAGGACTCTATTAATAGCCCATTTCACAGCTTCCTGCTCCCGCAGGAGCCCCTCATTCCTGTGTCCCTGGGGCCCCGTCCCTGACACCAACCACTGACTTCCCTGAGCCTCGGTTGTCTTCTCGCCCCCTAGCGGGCCCGGCTGGACAGATGCACATCCACTTGGCCTGGTCTCCCTGAAGACAGGTGCCTGGCCAGCAGGGGGGACAGATCCTGGCCCCCAAGCTACTGCCCAGGACACTCCAGGAGGAGCTGGAGAGGGAGTAGCTTGGATGGGGCACTTTTAAACCTGGAAAGTCACCAGATGGAGTCCTGGGGGGGCCTGAAACTCCCAGGGAGTGTCCCCTAGGCTGTGGGCAGAGCCAACCCTGTCCCAGCTCCTTCCCACCTGGAGCCCAGGCCAGGCAGGAGGAGGGCAGCAGCTGGCAGGGATGGCAGCCTGAGGTGGGCCAGGAAGAGTCCGAGGAGAATGGCACACAGGAGGGCTGAGCACCTTGGCTCAGTGCCCGGCTCCGGCCACTTGGCCTGTCAGAGCAGCCCAGGCCACCTGGAGGCCAGGGAGCCGCTCCCCGCGGAGCCCAGGGCCTCCACACCTCCTCAGCACTGGCGAGGCAGCCTCGGCAGGAGGGTGTTCTGTAAACAGAGCCAGCCCCCCAGGCTGACGTCCCCAAGTTTCCTAGCATCTCATGAAGTCACAAATGCCGGAGTCCCCAGGAGGCCGATGGGCTACCAGGCCTCAGTGGGCTGCGGGACCGCCCCAGGATGGAGTGGCCTGCTGCCCCAAGACAGGCTCCACCCCACGCCAGGACCAGAGGGAACCAGGTGCAGCTGGAGGGGCTCCTAGGGCCAGTGGCTCCTGCGGCCTGAGCAGCTCCCGTCCCCTGAGGCTGTCCACCCCACACGAGGCCTGTCCAAGTCCTGCCCTGCCTGGGGTGCAGTCCCCGTGCCCAGGGCTGTCCAGGTGGATGACCTTCCAGGAGCCAGAGAAAACATCCCACCCGGGAAAGGGGCCCGCGGCCCCCGCCCCCGCGCTCCCCACACGGGAAGTCCGTGCAGCCTGCGGAGCGCCCACGCCGCTGTGCTGGAAGCAGAATCCCAACAGATGCGTCCAGTTACTCAGCCCCTCCTCAGCCCCGCCCACCCGGCTCCGCTGAACACCGGGCACAGCCACGGGCCCTGGCCAGCAGAGGCCCCCCGCACCCTACTTCCGCCCAGTAGAGACTCTGCCTGGGAGGGGGCCAGCCCTGGTGCTCCAGGGGAAAGTGCAGGACCTGGGAGTCTGCCTCGTGGGCCCTTTAGAGTGCAGAAGGAGGGCTGGGCCCAGGACGCCGGCCCATCGGCTCTGACCTCGCAGCACACCACGGCTGCAAGGACCATGCTACTGCGGTCGTCCCTGTAGCACCGGGCCTGGCCCGGAGCTGCTGCTGCATCCTCTCCCCTCCTCAGCCAGGCCCCTTCCCTCTGACCTGGGGCCTTGGGATCACCAGCCCAGCACTTTGGCTCCATGGGCTCTTGTGAGACAGATGGGCCAGACATGCCAGCCAGGTCCTCCCCAGGGGTGACCCAACACGGAAACACTGTCACCTCCTGGGATGGGGGGCTGTGGTTGGGAAGTGCCCAGAGAAATGGGGGTCCCAAAGAGC
This sequence comes from Glaucomys volans, assembly GCA_020662805.1. Lineage (NCBI taxonomy): Eukaryota > Metazoa > Chordata > Mammalia > Rodentia > Sciuridae > Glaucomys > Glaucomys volans. The sequence goes on from JAJEJO010002595.1 coordinate 172,270, forward strand.
ACCTGCACTGGCAGCCCAGTCCACCCAGCCACACTGCCCTCCATCTATAAAGGCCATCTCAGCCTGGGAGGGGAAGAGGAGGGGACAGAGGGGACACATTCCTGGAGCAGGGCCACAGACCAGGCCCTGGAATCCCCAGGGAGAGGCATGGCTCCTTTTAGGGACTCCTGTGAGACACTGCGGACACACTGGCTGGTGCTCACCAGCTGCCCTGTGAAGTGGCCCCACACTGTCCCTCTTGTCCCTGGAGGCTCAGAGAGGGTGGGTGCTCCATATGAGGACACACAGCCCTTCCAGCTTGGAATCAGAACAAGTAGGGTCCAGAACAACCAGGATCCAAACAAATCACCAGAGACAAGCTCCCACTCTCCTCGGAACCCCAGCCGTGACCAGGAACCTCCTCCTGCTGTCCAGCTCTGGACAGTCCTGCTGAAGCCAAGGCCCCTTCACACTCAACCACTCCCACACCTGACCCAGAGCTCACGGGGCATTTGGGGCAAATGGACACCCTGCCCCAGGGAAGCCCTGCGTGCAGCCTGCTCACACCCAGCCTTGAATCTGCGGGCAGCGGCAGCACTGGGCAGCCCCAAGGCTCCTCACCCTGCTGCTCCACATCGCTGCCTAGGGCAATGCCCGTTCCCCAGGTCAGGAAAGTGGGGCAGATCTGAGCAGGAACGCTGGACTCCAGGGAGGGCCACCCTGCCCTGTCCATGGTGCTGACCGGAGCTCAGGGCACAGGAGGCAGTGGGGTTGGGCCAGAAGAGTGCCCAGAGCCCCCCGGGGCAGAGCCCAGCAGCACCCCAACTCCCTCACACTTGGCCCCTCCAGGATGGATTCAAGGGGCGGAATCAGGCCAGGGTCACCTCCTCCAGCTGCTCACCTGAATGTACCCTTGGCAGGGGGCATCTCCCCTGTGAAGGGCGAGGGCTGGTCAGCAATTGGGAATGGGGTCATTGGACACTTTCCCAGAGACCCTAGGGAGGGGCCAACCCCTGCTCTCAGAGTCGGTGGGCTCGCAACACAGTTCTGGCCCTGGAATCCCACAGGAGTGTCGCAGCCCCTTTTGGGGACCCTCCTGCCCACTTACCTTGGTCCGGGGTGAGCCCGCCAGGGGGCCCAGGCTCTGCCATGGCCCACGGGCACCAGCCCCACTGTTACCGGCACAGCCCCAGGGGGCCAGGGCCCCGCACTGGTCCCCTGCAACCCCCAAGCCCTAGCCTGAGCTGGGACGCGCGGCGCACAGCACCCATGCCGGTTCAGAGCCTGCCGCCCGCGCTCCGTGCTCCCTGCTGCTCGCCCGCCCGCAAAGGAACGGAGGGGAGGGCGGGGCGGGAGGAGTCCACGCCGGCGCTGGGACCGCCCCTCCCGCAGGAGCCCCGCCTGCCCTTAACCCCTGGCTGCCCGGCAATGCCGCTCAGGCCGGTGTGGGTGGGAACAGCAGGGGTCTCGGCGGGCACTGAGCCAGCTTGCTCAGAGGCCAGAAGGGGAGGTGGAGCCGGCCACTTGCTCCAGCCAGCAGCTCCAGCGACCATCCCCCATCCATGCTGGCCCCGCCCTCCAGGAGGCAGCCCTCCCACTCAAGGAGTGGCTGCACCCCCCACCCCACCTCTCCGCCCCTCCTCCGAGCCTGAGCCAAATGCCCCCTATCTGGAGACACCAGATGACCGCAGGGCCTGTGGCTGGATCCAGGAGCATCTTGAGGGCTGAGACTTTAAGAGGTAGCTGAGGTGACATTTCACAGCTGCCCTAGGCCAGGGGTGTCCAGCTCCAGGCGGCCGGGCCCCAGGGCCAGCTCCTGGCAGAGGTTCTAGTCCTTTGTGCATCCAAGTCCCCCCCTGCCTGTGCCCTGGTGAGTCCTGGACACCTGGCTGTGGCACAGGCTGAAGAACGGCCCCACTGCCCGGGTCAGGGTCCTGTGGGGTGCCTGGGGCCAGAGGCTGTGGCCTGTGCTGAGCATCCCTGGCCAGGTCGGCACGCTCTGCCTCCAGGGCCTGACAGCAGAGCCACGTTCCCCCCATGAGAGGGTTGCAAATGCCCTGCCGCTGCCTGCCACCGCCTGGCAGGGTCCCCGAGGGGCTGGGGTTGCCCGCAGGGATGCTGGGCCCCAGGATGGGAAGGCCAGGCAGGAGGACAAGCCCAAGCAGCAAGGCCTGGGGCCACCTCTGGCACTCAGAGCCACCACCACCTTAAGGTGTGACGGCCTCCTGCCAGGTGAGGTCACCAGGCCACCAGTGGGAGCGAAGCCAGCACCGGCCCTGCTGCCAGTGCACCTGCCCAAGGAAGGCCCCGGGCCTGACGGCCTGGCACCCTTAATGGGCAGCCTCCCCTGCACTGCCACTCAGGGCGCTCCAGCCCCTCAGTCAGAGCAGCCACTGCCCTGGACTCTGAGACCTGCCCTCGGATGGACACTGTCTCTCCAGGCCACACCCCGTCAGGGTCCCAGGGCCTGTGTCCACCCCACCGAGCACAGCCACAGTGGTGAGGGGCATCCTCCTCTGGGCACCAAGACTGAGTGAGGGTCCTTGCTGGCCAGGACAGGAGAGGGTCCCAGAGCTGCAGGAGGGCCAGCCAGGCCCAGGAGAGAGAAATGGGCAGAAGTGTGGTCAGAGCCAGGGAGCAGTGAGGGGACCCAGGTGGCCCCAGAGAGGGCCAGCGACACCCTATCTCAGGACAGGAAGAACTGAGGCAGAGGGAAGAGAGAGAGGCAGAGACAAAACCCAAGGACGGCCTAGAGGGAGTGAGAGAGGAGAGGCCCGCTCTGCCCCGGGGGCACAGTGCGGGTGCAGAGCCCGCCAGCCTCTACCTCCCGAGTGGACGAAGGCCCCAGGCCCCCCACCCTGGAAAAGCCGGTGAAACCCAAGTTCAGACTCTAATGAATAATCCATCTGCGTGGCCGGCCCGCCCCTGCGCTCAGCCAGGAGACGATTCGCTACCAGGGCTGCGATTAGGAGGGTGATTAAGACCTGCTGCACACGCTGATGCGCTGAGCTGCCCTCCCAGGCCTCCCCTCTGGGCGGGGAGGCAGAGTTCTGTCTTCAAGAGCGTTCGGCTGGGTGGGGAGGCTCTGCGGTGAGGAGGAGCCTGAGGTAGGAGTCGGACCTTCCCTGAAGAAGGCCGGGATGATGGGTGCGAGCCAGGGGCCCCGGGTGAACCCCTGTCCTCTCTGGGTGCTGGGATCAGGAGCAGGGTCATCACACTGCCCTGTTGAGCCTCGGTCCCCACCCCCATGGACCCCGCTCCCTTGGACGGGACCTTGCCGTTCTGATCCAAGCTGTGGCCCTGTCCCTGCAGGGCCAGTCTAAGGCTGGATCTGACTGGGCTCCCTCTGGGCCGGTCCACTGCTGTGCAGGCCTTGCCAGGAAAGGGACCAGAGGACACATGCCGGAGGCTCTGCACCAGCCCTGGGTGGACAGGGCCACCCACTCTGTGCCTATTTCCCTGAAGTTCAGTGGGAGAACCACACACGTTCACACATGTCCTAGACTCAGCCACTCCGCCCTCCAGGATGTCACTGACAATCCAGATGTCCTCCTTTGCAGAGGTGACCCTGAGGGTCCATTTCCTGGGAGGTGACCACAGCCTCATGCTGCCCGCCCAAGACCCCACACAGTACCCCCTCTAGTTTCTCTCAGTTGGTGGGGAGGGCATTTCCTTGCCCTGCGGACTGGACAGAGGCCCCAGGAGAGCCCAGGAGCTTCCCAGCACCACACAGCAGCGGGCACAGACCCGGCAGAACCCGGCTCCCGCTTCCCCTAGGGTCTGATTTCCACTCACGGCTTTGCAGTCCACCCAGACGGTGTGACACAGACCTCCTGGGCGACCTGAGCAGAAGCCCCCACCTCCAGGTGCCAGAAGACCTGGAGAGACTCCCAGGACCAGCCTGTTGGGGACGACTGGCTCAGGGTCAGCACATGGCACTGCACTGGGCACTAACAGCCCTGAGAGGGCAGGGGTGGGACTCGGGAACTTGGCCTCAGAGGGGACACTCTCAGCCCCAGGGAGACAGAGCCCCAGTACCTCTCCCAGCCAGCCGGGCTGCAAGCCTTCCCCCGAGGCCCAGAACCCTCCGCTGAGCAATGGGCAGCACTGCGGGCATTCTGGGGCAGCCACCCGGAGCAAAGCCCATTCCCAAGAGCCCAGCGCGGGGTCATCCAGAGAGACAGCCATCTTGGGGTGGCCTAGGCATAGTACGAGAAATGTCAGGAGGGAAAGGGGCTGCCAAGCTCGGCTGAGAGGGACGGGGAGGGCAACGTCCAGGTCAGGAGGTTGGAAACCCCAGTGCAGTCCTGGCAGCCTGGTGTCCTGTGGGGATTCGCTGCCCCTCTGGCCTCAGTTTCTGCATCTGTCAACCAAGGAGGACCAGCAGCTCAAAGGCTGGCAAGCCCAGAGCCTCGAGGAGGAAGGCCTTGGGGAGGGCGGTGGGCACTCTCAGTGGGCTTTGGTGGAGCCACACATTCTGGCACTAGACGTCCAAGGGCACTGCCCTCTTTGGTGGCCATTTCTGTGAGTAGGGCCAAGAGTTCTGGCTCTGCTGTTCTCAGGATCACAGGCCTGGCCAGTGCCTGGGCGGCAGCAGTCCCTTTCCCATAGCCTCCAGGAGCAGGAGGCCAAGAGAAATACCTGCCCAACAGGGGAGTGGGGCCTTTGCACCCTCAGAAGCCTCTGGGGGGCACCTTGGGTCTGGACTTCCAACCCCCATCCTTGGAGAGGTGAATCTCTGAGGAAAGGCTTCCCACGGCTGCTGCAGGGCCGGGTGCCCCAGCTGCACCCGGTTCCGCCCAGCCGAGCAGGCAGAGTGTGGGCTTGCCCACCACACAGGCCCCGGCACAGCTTCTGCACCCCTGGGCTGCCTCAGAATGCCTGGGTCAGGAGGGTCCAGGTAGGGAGACTGAGGCAGAGCTTCACAGCAAGAGCCTGCAGCTTGTCCTCTGGGTGGGTCAGTTCCCAATGGTCACACTGGCCCTGCTGACCCTCAAGCGCGTGCCCTAGGATGAGCCCTGCACAGACACCAGGGTTTCCCTTCAAAAGTACTAGGTGTGCAAAGGTGGGAGTCTGTGCTGAAGCCCTGCTGGGTGGGAGACATGGCCAGCAGCCCGTGTCTGAGACGCCTATTAATTTTTCAACATGGAAGCCAATTTGGTGTTGCTTCTTGCCTGGTGTAAGAGTTCTGTCGATGTTACGGCTCCGGTTAGGAAACTGAGCAGCTCTGGAGGGCCTGGCAGGAGGCCAGACCCACCCACGGCCCCCGGCACATCCTACACACGGGACCAGCTGAGCAACCTCCTGCCCTGGGACAGGGCGGTGGTGGAGGACGGAGCAAGTGGATCCCTGGGTGAGACAGGGATGCTGGCCTTTGGGGAGATCCCTCCCCCAGCTTCCAGCATGTCCCCAGTACAAAGGCCTCCTGCTGCCGTGAGCCTCGGATCCCCACCTGGAGTCAGCCCCAGTGAACAGGACCCAGGTCTTGGTTCTGAGGCCCAGAGGCTACAAAGAGGCACACGGCCTGAAGAAGAAGATGATGACCAACAAGGAACTGGCCTGACCACAGCGCCCCTCCCATGACCAGCTGTCTGACTGACCAGGAAGGGCAGCCATCTGGGCCCAGCGGTCCCCAAGCCAGGCAAAGTACTGGAAGGGACAAGAAGACACAGAGAAGAGGCTGGAGGTGGGGTCCAGCGAGGGGCAAGGCCACATGGAGGGGCTGCTCTGGCCGACCATCACTGCCCACAGCACCTGACTGCCAGGGCAGGAGGGCAGCTGCAATCCCAGCCCAGCCAGAGACCAGGGGCTGCAGATGGCCCCAGGTTGGGGTGGCGGCTAGGGAGACTGAAGACAGGGGATGAGGGGGCTGAGGTGCCATGAGGGGCAGTTCAGGGAGCGGAGGCAAGGGCAGTGGAGGGACAGGGAGCTTCAGAAAGGCCCTGGCCTGAATCACCACCGCCATTCGCCCAGGTGCCCAGCGTCAGGTTCCATGTGGGCCAACGGCAGCCGGCCCTACCCGTGCAAGCTCAGCCCCTGCCAGGCGCCACGCTCCCAGGAGCCTCACAGGCCCACTCAGGCACCAGCAGGAGGGGTCTGGCCTCGGTCAGCAGGCCAGGGTCCTTCCCTGGGCTGCAGCAGCCCCAGCAGAGCCCGAGGGAGCCAGTGCCGCCCTGGCTGCCCGCCCTGCCTCCCCGCACCAGGCTGACCTAGATTCTGTGCCCGAGTGCGGCAGCCACACAGAGCCTCAGCCAACCTGGCACTGAGACAGGTGGGCAGGAGTCCAGGGCCATCTCGGCCATGCAGTTAACAGCAGGGCCCCAGGACACACCCAGCAGGGTCCAGTGGGAGCTGCCCATGATCGCCCCGCTTCCCAGTCTCTCCCCATTCAGGGATCCCCAGGTCCCTCCCCAGGAGGGGCTCTGAAAGGCTCTTGGCCACCGCCCACTAGGCTGGCCCTACCCCAGGGCTGGAGGAAGGGGAGAGGGCATGCGAGCTCTGCCACTCACGGGCCCACCTGCAACAGTGGCATGACCAGAGAGGCTGCGAACCTGCTGCAGCCTCCTCAGCCAGCCTAGGGGAAGCCGTGGTCAGGATCAGCCTGTAGCCCCCAGCGCTCTCCCCAGACCCAGCAGCTCATCCTTCAAGAGCGGGGCTTCCCGGACTCCGCAGCCTCTGCCGCTGTGCCCAGCTGCTGGTCTCTGAGCCCGGGTACTGCTCCAGCCTCTTGGCAACCCGCATGGATTGAAAACACAGAAATCTTAGAAAACAGAAGCATGTGTGCCCTGTATGCAAATGTATGCAAATAAGCCCCGCCCCTGGCCCTGGGCCCTGCAGGCCCGCTAGCAGCTACCCCAGTGCCAGGAGAGCAGGAGAGGACGGCCCCTGAGGTACTTCCTGCCCTTCTCCCTCCTGCCTGCCCCCCTACGGTGGTCATCCAACATTTCTTAGGCACCTCCTATGTCAGGTATGGCTTAGGACTGGGGAGGCTGTAATGAGCCAATCAGAAGGAGTCCCAAACCAGAGAGCATCTGCTAGGGGAGGGCAGAGTAATGGCAGTGGACCCAGCTCCATGGGGAGCCCTGGGCAGTGGGGCCCAAGGCCCAGAGCATTTGGAAAGTCCTAGAAAGAACGGTCCTCTTCCCTGGAGAGCCGGGGCTCTTGGGGGCCTGGTGTGCAAAGGAGACTCTTGTGCGCACAGAGCCAGCCCCACAGGGGCACAGGGCCCCTTCCCCAGCTAGGCCCAGAGCTGGAGGCAAGGAGGTTGAGGGCAGGAAGTGGCCTGGCGAGAGCTGGACTGTGCTGGCAGGACGCCTTACCCAGGACGCCGCTCAGGGCACATGCCCAGAGCCCCAGAGCCAGCAGCATGAGGGGCAAGACACTGCCAAGGCCTCTGCGCTCGGCTGCCAGCGCCTGCCCCTCCCCATGTCACAGAGGGACGCTTCCATCACCTGACGCTACCTCCTAAGGCTGCGGGCCCAGGCATTCCACGACGGGCCCATCTCACAGGCTGAGGGTCCTGAACATGTTCTCAGACACCCTCAGTCCACTCGGAAACCACCTAACAACCCGAGTGGGAGCTCTCCATCCCCGAACACAAAACAGAGGCACCGGCAGAGGGCCAGGTCAGCGAGGAGGAGCTCATCACGTGCAACCCCGGCAGAGTGCAGCTCTCGGTTCTAGGCCTATGAACTCAGAGCCGCGCTCAGGGGTGGGCAGCCACCAGGTTCCATCAGGGCCTGAGGCCCACCAGAGCCTCACCCCCAGGGGACCACGGCCTGGTGGCCAGGGAGGGCAAGGCAGGGCTGGCTCTTTACAAACAGCTGCTGGGTCACTAGGTTCAGTAGCACCTGGATGCCCCAGTGTCTGCAGATCCTCGATGCCTGGGCTCTGGAGAGGCAACCCAGGCCTGGGGACAGCCATGCATCTGGCCACACACTCCACAGTCCCGGGTCACCTCCATCAGACAGTGGTTGAGCTATGTGGGCCAGTGCGACCCTGGAGTCCAAGAGGTCAAGGGGAGTTCAACCTGGCAGCAGGACCACCCCCAGGCAGACAGATGGTCATAGCAGGGACTGTGCCTCTGTGGGCCAGGGTCTGGTGGGGCTCACCCAGAGGGCAGCGCCAGTGCCCACACTGCGTGACCCAGCAGCACTCAACCACTCTTGCCAGAGGTTTACAGAACACCCTCCCCAGGCCAGGCCCTGGGGCATCCATCCCAACACCTCTGCCCTGGGAGACCAACCTTCAGATCTGCCAAGGGAGGCCAGAGAGCAGCGGCCTCACCATGCACGGGGCCAGCAGGGAGGTGCGGCCAGCCCCATCATGGGCTGACCATCCCTACAGGAGTGGACCCCAGCACACACAGCCCGAGAGGTTAGGCACCTGGGGGTCCTGTTCCTTCAAGCCCAGAGAAAGACACCAATTACTTCCCCATCTGGGTTCCTACCACAGTTCAGCCATGGCGTCAGGGCCGGGGCAGCTGCCTGGTCCAGCCACGGTGCAGTGGGCTCTGGGTGGAGCTGCTGCCCGGGCAGCAGGCACTGTGCAGGCAGGCTCAGTCCTGGGCGTCTTGTCTCCATGAGCCCTGCCCTGCTCTTGCTGAGATGGGAACTGCATGAGCCACCTACCTCCCCAAGCTGGCCTCTGGCCAGCTCCTTCTGGCCAGCCACACAGGGGACCAAAACTGCAGCCACACTCTCCCCAAGCCTGGGAGGCTGGGGTCCAGGTCAGACCAGCACACAGGGAGCTCTTCCAGCCCTCCTCCCACTTTTTGGTGGAGGGTCCCACCTGGCAGCCCCTGGTCCGAATGCCACAGCACACTGTTGGTAGGGGTCTTGGTCGCCTGCCCTCCAATGACCCCACAGTGGCCAAACACTTTGGCCAGCCCCTATTTCCCACACAAAGACCTTGGCAAAGGTCTCTGGACAGCAGAGACCACGTGTCTGCCTCATGGGGGCTGGACACTCAGCAGGTGTCCCTCCTGCCCCTGGGCAGCCTGGCACTTTCTCCGAGGCCCCCACCCCAGCCAGTCACCTTCCTCTGCTGTGAGGGCTGCTGAGGATGGCTTGGGTGGGACGGGTCCCTCTGCCTACCTCATGGTGACAACATCTGCACAAATTCCCTGCCCTGCCCTGGGCTCCATGACCTCAGGGGGCCTGCCCTTGGTGCCAATCAGTTCCCTGACCCCTGCAGCCCCAGGCATGCCATCTGCAGATGGCACAACCCCCAGTGACCCGGCGCTATGCAGGCCAATGTTTATTTTTCTTTAAGGTAAAAAAAGAGAAAAGAAAAGAAAGGGGGTTAGGCACTGGGGTGCTCAAGGGGAGGCTGAGAGCACGACCCAGCTCCTCTCCCTCCTGTCCCCTCCTCTCCAAGGTCTGCGGTGCCTGGTGAGGCCAGGACTGCCACTCAACCTTCCGGGAACACGTCCCTCCACTCTGGACAGATGTTCTAAGGAAGCTGCTGGCCACAGGGAGTCCTCCGGGCAGCGGGTCTTCCAGGGGCTCCGCCTGCCCGGCCACTGCAGCATGTCTCAGGGCAGGGGTCCAGGAGGGGCCTCTGAAGCCTGGGAGAAGCTGCTGGCTGCAGGAAGCCAAGCAAAGGGGTTTCACAGCCTGTCTTCCCAGGCTGCACGGGGCTGCCAGAGCATGGGGTCCACCCAGCGTCCTCCCTGAGGCCTGAAGCTCGGAGTGTGGAGGAAAGTGGGGTGGAGGAGAGCGGAGCCCAGCCCTTGCTCCTGCCTAGATGGGGGTGGGGCCATCTGCTGTGAGCCAGGCCAGGCTGGCTCCCGGGAGCCCCAGGTACCCTAAGCCCAGGTCACCCTGGACAAGGTCTGGTCAGCATGAGATGACCACCAGGGCAGGACCTGAGGACTGGGCTTGTCTGACCCTGGGTTCTGGGGACAGCTTCTGTCCTGTAGGAAAGAGGTGACATACTGGAGCCCAGATTGGACAGGCAAGCCTGCCTGTGGCCTAGGGAGGGTGCTGTCCCCTCTTATAGTGCCAGTCACAGTGGATCGGGGACCCCTCCTGCCTGGAAGCCCAGGAACAGCCCCTGCCCCCAGCCTGGCAGGGGTGGGAGGAGCATCCTATGCACACTGGGACCAGTTCTGAGGATGGGATGGGCTTCCACCAAGACCCCTGGTCAAATCAAGGTCGGAGGAGGGCCCAGTGGAGAAACCGAGACCCAGGGAGGGAGGGAGCCTGTCACCAGGCGTGGTAGGAAGTGTATGGAGCCTGGGTCTCCACCCTGTTCGGCCCCTTCCGTGTGCTCCCCTCTGCCCACAGGAATCAGGGCTCTGCTGGGGGCCGCAGGGGGCCCAGCCTAGCTGGGCTGCCTGGCAAGCCACCCTGTGACCTCACATGTCCTCAGGGGCAGAGGCAGTGGTGATGGCTGTGTCACGCCCACAGCTCCTGAAGGCTCAGCTGAGCGCAGGGCAATTTTCTTTTGAGATGCAAGAGCGCAAGGCGGAGAGCAGCGGGTTGGGCCAGCGAGGGGAGGAAGTGGCTCCCACTACCTGCCAGTTCTCCCGGTCCTGGCAGGAGCCTGACCCCAGACCTAGGGCTCAGACAGGAGCTGGACCTGGGGTCCTGTGGGCAATGGCTGTGCTCACTGGCCCGGTGGGCTGGCAACCCTGCCTGCTACGTGGCCAGTGTCCTTGGGAGGGACCAGGCCTTCCAGGGAACCAGGTGGGAGGCCTGGCAGCCCGTCCCCACTCCTTCCTCACCTGGGTCGCTAGAGGCGCACAGTGGAGGAAGCCTGGGAGAGGGTGTCCGAGCTGGCTCGGCAGCCTGGGGACTGACTGCAGCCCAGGTCCAGGGGCCCAGGTGGGCCTCTCCAGGCCCCACTTCCCAAGGGCGCCAATCCCCACCCCTGAGTCTGACGATCCCCAGGCAACGCCGTTTCCTTACAAATGCGGAATATAATAATTCCCAATAATGCCAAGCCCAAAATAACCCACGATGTGCCGCTTGCAGATCTCCTCGCAGGGAACGGGACTGACTCAAACACAGCTGCAAGTCGCTTTAAAAATACACTAAACACGCACAAACACACAGAGGCACAAACACACACACAACCCTCCACCCCCACACGCTGCTTGGCAGGTATGTGGGGTGAAGATGGGGACACGCTAGAGGGAGACCCTGCCCTTCACCCCTGGGACTGGAAGGGCCCCAGCGGCCGTGGGGTGCAGGGCAGATGGGGCTCCCCAGTCACCCCAGAGACCCCTGACCTGAGCCCTCTCACACCAGGCCCCTCTTGGACCACAGGACGCTGCCTGCTCTGGGGTGGAGGCAGGGGTCCTGTCAGGGCAGCAGGTCGTGGGCTCCCACTGAGGGTTCAGTGGGACTCCGCGTCCACTAGCTCCAGGCTGCTCCGAGGCCAGGGTAGACATCATGACTCCTAGGCTCTTGGGGCAAGGGGACAGGGGAGAACAGGCCGAGTGTGCGATGAGCTAGTATCAGGTGCCCACTGTCCTCTGCTCCCACACCAGAGGGCCCCGAGGGCAGGCTGGCCCAGGACACCGGCCTGGCACTGGGGGCACAGAAGCAGGGTCCGGGGAGGCAAGCAGTCTGTCCAGCATCACAGGGACCTGGCCCGAGAAGCTGTGGGAAGGAGATATCTCCTGGAGGGGTGGGCCCAGGTCTGGGTGACCCTTGGCAGGGAACCCTGGGGGACACCCACATTCCTCTGCAGCACCACGGCCGGGTGTCGTGCCACCAGGTCATGCCACGTCCCTTATACCAGACCAGCACACCGTGTGATCACTTCCCAAGCAGGAACAGTCTCCCAGCAGCAAGCGGAGGGCCACGAGACCCTCCCTGGAGCTCTCGGGGGTCCCTGAATGCTATCCTCAAAGTCAGTTGGAAGGAGGTCCAAGCATCTGCTGGGAAGGGGACAGGTGAGCTGTAAGCTCATGCTCCTCATGGGGCCACCAGCCACCCTGCAGGTCAGCAAAGGGGAAAGAGCAGTGCTGGCTGCAGAGAGCAGCCTGGTGGCCAGCAGATGCCCCGCGGCCTGCTGAAGCACTGGCAGCCCCCAGAGCTCTTCCCCCGGGGCATCTGCAGGCCATCATGCTCTGGTGACAGGGCCCCAGGCTGGGGACCCGGCCTGGCTCTGCTCACCCCTGGTTTCCAGGGCCTGTGGTGCCTGGCACAAAGCAGCCTTCATCAGCAGGCACTGCCCAGGGGGAGGCTGGACAGTGAGGACGAGGACCCCAGGACAGGGCTCAGGACAGTGGGTGTGGGGGTTCAGCTCTGCCCGGCAGGCAGGCCCCGGCTTTGCTCTTCTGGAGCTGCCCCCGCTGCCCAAAGTCGCAGACAGGCTGCCAGCAGCCCCTCACCCAGCCGGGCTCAATGGCCAGCTCTGCTCTGGAATTTCACCGTGACCAATGCCCCCACTCCCAACAAGTGGGCCACAGGCCTGGCCTAGAAACTGTTGCTCAGAAACTGGCCGGTCACGGGATCTGCCTCACGGTAGGCGGCCGGCGAGGGCTGCAGCGGAGGGAGTCTGGGCTCGGCTTGTGGGCTCCTGTCCCTGCCCACTCAAAGGCTCCTGGAAGCAAGTCTGGGCAGCCATTCTGCTGAGGGTCCCAGGTACCCCTAGAGCCCCCCACCAAGCCCTGGGCTCTCAGAGGCTCCCCTGCCCCAGGGCTTCTCTCAATGCCCCTCCTGCTTGGGGACCGCAAAGGGGGCTACCCAACAGTCCCTGCCCCACCGCAGGGGGCACCAGAAGGCAGCAGGGGCTACGTGGGGGAGCTCAGGCCCAGGCCAGGGCCCCTCTGCCCGCACCTGCACTTGGCTGAACCAGAAGGTGCCAGCTTGGCCACTGCCAACATCTGCTGGTGAGAAGGTGTCCAGGGCGTCCAGGGGCTCGAAGGACCTCAGAAAAGGGACAGCAGGATGTGGATACCAGGTGTGGCTTTCTCTGGCTGAGCCTGGAAGCTCTGGACTCCAAAGGGAGGAGACAGAAGGGGCTGTGGAGGGAGGAAGGCCTGCCCCTCCAGGGGATGGCCGTGGGCAGGCCCCTTGAGGACACTGGCCCTGAGGGAAGCAGACTCCTCTGCCTCTCCCATGCCTGTTCCCCAGCCTCCTGCTGGCCGGAGGAGGAGCCCGTAGTCAGGGCACAGAGGTCCTGTTTAACCCTCCCTGGGATGAGGGCCCACTGTAGCCCAGGGACCCCAGTCCAGTTTCGATTTCCCCATGTCTAACATGGGACCAAACAGGACCAACTAGAAACACAAGTAAGGGGGTCTCCATGCATACAGCGTGGCCCCGGGAAATGGATGCTGCAGGGTGACCCCACTGCACTGCATTTTGGAAAATCTCACCCGCTGCCCCCAGAGAAGAAGGACACGCCCAGCCGAGGCTGCGGCATGGGAGCGGTGGCCTGTGCCAGCACAGAGGTGGACAGGTCTGGGAGCACTCAGCAGACAGTCCCCCAGAACAAGACCCAAGGAGGGTGGGCCGAGATGCCAGCAGCAGTGTCCTCCTCCAGGCTGCCCTCTGGCCCGGCCCTGGCACAGCTCAGGGAACCTCCAAGGGAAGCCCTTCTCTGCAACAGCTGACCAGGTGCTCCCCAGCTGGCAAGGACTGGGCACCTGCTGTGTGTGAGGCAAGGGACCGGGGTAAGTTAGCTGGGGATGCTGACTGGCCGAGCCAGGGTGCTGCTGGACACTAGCCCTCCCAGGGCCAGGGCTAATGGGTGGCCCTGGATAGGGCCGAGCGCCCAGCACAGGCGCCTCCTGCCCAGCCCCTGACCGGGGAGCCCCAGCCTGGCACCTTCTGTGCCTGTGAATTATTTAAGCAGCTGCCTGGGCCCATCTGCTTCTGCCATGGCTCAGTGAGGGCTTGGTGGTGCACGAGGACCTGACCAGCCCAGCCTCCTGCCGCTCACAGTGGCCACTCCCAAGGACCAGATAGGCTGGGAGCAGGGTGACAGGTGGGGGGGGCCAGGGAGGGGGGACAGGATCAAGGACTCCCGTCCCTGCCATGACAGTCCCCTCTCCACGGGGCTCACCAGGACAGCAGCTGCTGCCTTTCAGCTGAGAGGAAACACTTCCTCTCCCACCAGGCAGGGCCCCGGGGGGAAGGGTGGCGGGGCACCAACGCCCTGGGAGCCTCCGGTTTGCCCTGAGGGTGTCCAGCCCTTGATCCTGCAGCCTGGCCCAGCCACCCCCAGGTGCCACTCTCCTGTACACCTGGGTGAACACGAGGCCCCCCCATGGGGGGTGTGCAGCGGGTGACTGCCCACCCCTCCACCCGCAGGACACCTCAAGGCCTTCATCTTCACTGTCCACAGGCTGGCCAGCGGGGCCCAGATGGAAGGCCCCGCTCAGCCCCAGCCCAGCCCAGCCCCCGCGGGCCGAGGCGGAAGGCAAGCCACACTTCACAGGCTTGGCGTTACTAAGGAAGGACAAAGGCCCGGCTCGGAACACTGTGAACAGACAGCTCCGCAGCAGCACGCAGACCCAGGCCTCCTCTGCAGCCGGGCCTGAATCATCGCCTCCATCGCAGCCAGGAGGAGAGCCAGAACGTGCCGCGGCCCGGGGCTGAGGGGACCCCAGGGGCCGAGGCCCACCCCCGGTTCCAAGGGAGGGGCCACCACCCTGACAGCAGGCTGCAGTTCTGGGGTCACTCTCTACCCCCTCCGAGGCTGACCTCAGTGTGCAGGCCCCGGGTCTGCGGCACGCCCACGTCAGACCCCACAGAGCTGCGTCCCTGGTGATGGACTGCAAGGGGGTCAAGGCTCCCTGTCTAGCGAGGCCCTTGGAGCCAGTTCCTAGGGCTGAGGGAGACTGAAGGCCAGGTGGGGAGCCAGATTTGAAAGTGAGGAGCACAGAAGGGCGCAGCACTGATCTGCACGGCCCTGAGGTCCATCTTCATTAGCCGAATTCTCAGCCACAGTTTCTCACCTGCCACTGAGGGTCATGATCTCGAGGACACTACAGCACATCATGGTTGGGTTCAGGGCAGGCACACCTGGCTCTGGACCCACAGTCCACAGTGAGGACCGGGACAGGCCCACCACCAACCTGCCCTCAATAGGGAGACGTGGAGACACCAGCGTCCTCCCTCCAGGGCACGCCAGGGCTGTCTGCTGCCTCTGCCAGGCTCCGTTCTAAACTGCACAAGACCTGCTCCAGGTGAGTGGACAACATGTGCTGAACGGCCGAGCAGCGGGCCCCAGGGGGGTCACAAGCCAAGTCGCCTCCCGGAGCGGCTTTCCCCTGAGAGCCAGGGAGAGCACTGCTGGAGCATCACACTGCCTGCAGGTCCCTGGCCCTGCTGGTGACCTGTGCACTCAGCCACCACCACAACCCTCCTACAGAGGAGGAAACTGAGGCTCAGAGAAGCCAGTATCGGGCCCAAGCACCCAGAGCCCCGAAGCAGCAGGCAGGAGGCGTGGGTGTGGGGGTGCAGGCTACAGCTCCCAGACCCAGGAACGCACATCCAAGGAGCAGTCGGAGGGTCCTCGGAGAGCAGGAGGCAGCACATGTTGGGGAGCCTGGGTGGCGGAAGGCCTGGGGGAGCTGTCTTCGTGTGTGCTGAAGGCTGCAGGAAGCACTTCGAAGGCCAGTGCATCTTGGCTTTGTGCGGGAAGCTCAGGGAGGCAAGCGGGAGCTCTCAGAAAAGTGGGGCATCTCATGGTTCCTGAACGAGGTGCCCGGACGGCCCGCTGCCCGCAGCACAGGGCGCTGCAAGCGCTTGAACGTCTCCCAAGGAACTGGAGCCTTTCAAAAATGAAGGCCACATCCCTCCCAGGAGCAGCTCCCTGCCATCTGCCATCTTGAAGCTCAGCCACAGGCAAGACCAGCTGTGCCCGGACAGGCCTGGGGACAGACCTCTGCTGGGTAGAGACGCAGGTGAGCTACTGCCTGAGAAATGGCAGGGACTCAAGGCTGAGCCTGGGGAGACTGAGACCCACCCCACGGCAGCAGCCCCAGTTCAGTGCCAGCCCCATCCATGCATCAAAGGCACCTGCAGCCACCTCAGCTCTGCCTCAGAACAGCTGAGCTCTGGGGGACAGCAGGGGGTCAGGCCCCTCCACCACTGTCCTGGCCTTCACTCAAAGGCCAGAGCACAGGCAGAGCTGTCCAGCAGAGGACAGCATCATGCACAGCCTCAGTCCTGTCCACAGCTGCCACTGGACAGGAGAAGACACTGAGGCTGAGCCGCTGCCTGAGGACACACAGCTGGGGAGCCAGGATCCAATCCATCTACCTAGAGTCAGGGCCACAGCTTCCAGTCCACTGACTGACCCGGGCAGGACCTGGACCCTCGTCACCCAGGAAAAACAACTGTAGATGTTAGATGACAACCCCAGGAACGGCAGAGGCCACAGGTAGAGCCGGTCCCCACCCTACACTTCCCAGCCCCACATTCCCACCAGACAGCCCCGGCATGGCAGCAGGATCCTTGGACACCTGTTGGAAGTGCATATCTCATTGAAATAGCCCCAACTGCTGGGTGGGTGGCCAGCAGCTCAGGAGGCTGAGGCAGGAGGACTGTGAGTTCAAAACCAGCCTCAGCAACTTAGCAAGGCCCTATCTCAAAATAAAAAATAATAATAATAAAAAGGGGGCTGGGAATGTGGCTCAGTGGTTAAGTGCCTCTGGATTCAATCCCCAGTACGAAAAAACAAAAGAAAAGAAACACCCTGACTTTGGCAGGGAAGGGCTTCAAGCCTACACTTCGCTTGCTTCAAGGGAACTTGGAAGCAGCTACAGCACAGGGCGGTACTCGGGCCAGGAGTCCCAGAGGAGCCCAGCCCCCATCTGAGCCTCATCAGAACAGCCGACAGGGGTCCTGGGGGCCTGTCAGAGCCACTGGAAATGGACAGAGGTCTGATGGTTGAGGAAAAGGACACCGGGGAGACCAGCGGTGGTGGGGATTTCTCTCCTCCCCAGCACCCTCTGGAGACAGTGCGGGCCCAAGCAGAGCCTGGCATGTGGGAGCCTGGGAAGCTGGCCAGTCAGAGGCTGCACAGCTGGGTGGCTCTGTGCACATCACCAGCATGTCCCACGCCAGTGCCATCCTCAGCCTGTGGCCCCAAGGCATGAGAGTTGAGCCTCTGCCTCTGGCTGCCAGTGCTCAGGCAGAGGGTGCAGCGGAGCGGAGCACAGGACCCTGGAGGGGCAGCTGAGAGACACGTGGGCATACCTGCACCGAGGGCATGAGCTCGCCTGAGCAAATGCCTCTGAGATGTCACTCAGGGAAGGCTCTTGGGATGAGGAGCCCATCCGGGATCACTCGGGTGGGCTAATCCCATGACAAGTGGGCTCCGAGAGAAATGGGAAGATCAAGACCCACGGGGTGGGGGGCGGGGCGAGGAGCCTGTGAAGAGCGAGGCCCAGACGGAACCGTGCCACCAGGTGCCAAGGACTGCGAGGGCAGCAGAACCTCTCCGGCACCTCCAGAGTGGGTGCGGCCCTGCCCACACCTGCATCACAGACTTCTGGCTCCCAAACCATGAAAGACAGATTCCTAATGGCTTAAGTCATCGGCGCATGGCACTTTCCCAGCAGCCTAGGGAATGAATGGCTCTGGAGCTCAGGAAGAGGACAGGCCAGTTTGGGGTGGAGGCTCTCTGACAAGGTGGGGAACAGGGGCCCTGAGCCTTCCCGGGCCAGCGCGGAGCTGTGCACCATCTCTGAACCATCTGGTCAGGTCCGGCAGCTCCCTCAGGGCAGGAGGCTCCAGATGCTGCTTGGTAGAGAAAGGGAAGTGCAGATGGCCAGGTGATCTCGAGAAGGCCCAGGCTCCAGGGTCCCCATCCTCAGAGGCACCCCCGCATAACCTTCCCATCAGGCAAACATAGCAGCTGCCCAGAGGTGACGGTGCCAGCCTTGGGGGCCAGTTCTGTCCGTGACACCCACCCAGGCCCAGGCTGGGCCACATCAGGGAGGAGGCTTGTGAGGGTCCTGGTGTGGAGCTCGGGTCAGAGGCCTCCCTAAGTCCTCCCCAGACCAAGGATGCTTCAGCCACTTGCCCTTCACATCCTCCAGGCCTCCCTGCCTTCTGTTCTCTCCAGGGTCAGCAGCTCGGTCACAGTCATGGATTACAAACAGCCCAGAGCCACAGGTCCCTGGCACAGCCCCTTCCCATCATGCCCACTTCTGGTTCCTGCACCGTCTCAGCTGCTGGATCCCACCAGCAGGTGGGAAGGTCCTCCCTCTGGGCACAGCAGAGTCTCAGGAGGGAAAACGAGAGTCCCACCAGGGCCAACCAGCTCGCCCTTCCCTGGGCAGCCCGGGTGCCTGGAGGCGGGCCTGTGTGCATGCCGCCGGCGTCTGCCTGCACGAGTGCAGGTGCTGAGGGTCCAGCAAAGAAGGGGAAGAGCTGAGAGGACCCTGACGCTGCAGGGTACAGGCCGGTGTGGCACTGGGGGTCCTTCCCCAAGCAGACTCAGGCAGAGAACACAAGGCGTCCTGCACCCTCCTCTGCTCTCAGACACCCCAAGATCCCTCCTGCTTGCCCTCGAGCCTGACTCTTCCCGGTGCTTCCCACCCACAGGGCCCTAGGACGGAACAGGAGCTCAGAAAACAGGTGTTCTGTGGGGGCGGGGACCCAGGAACCGGCACCAAGGGCTGCTGGAGGACAGCAGGGGATGGGAGAGGACAGCAGCCAGAGGCCATGGGGCAGCTTCCTGGCCGAGGGGGTGGGCACCTTGCCTCCATCCCCCAGGCGGCTCTGCTCTGGAGCTGTCCCTGGAGCTGGGATGGGCACTGGCGTGAGTGCACATGGGCACACATGCAGGGACACTTGAGGCTGCAGGGGCAGGGGGCTCAACCTTACCCTCAGGGGGCCCCAGAGGGGAAGGGGCACCCAGACCCCACTGGCCCCGGGCCCCTATCCACAGCCCAGCCTCGCCTGCTCTTGGCAGCCTCCTTTGTCCCTTTGTGCTGGGCAGTAGAAGGACAAAAGCCGGCTCCCAGCTGGCTAGCTGCTGCGCTGGAGACATCTCCAGGAGCCCTCCCTCCCTCTGCCTCCAACGCTGTTACACAACAGACCTCAGAATAATCCGGAGGGCAGTCGCAGACGGAGCTGCCTTGGCCTGGTACCCCTACGGCTGGGACGGAGTGAGACCCTGCCGGGCACAGAGGCCTGCTTCCGCTCAGAGCCTCCCTGCCTGGAGGCCCAGCACCCCCGGGGATGCCCCACTCCCAGCACCTGGGAACCTGGGCTGCAGAGTCCTGATTCCCTCTCCCACCCAAGCTCACAGGGCAAGCTAGGAGTGGTGAGTGGAAACCCAGAGGATCCAGGGCCACCTGTACCCAGTGGCCTTGGGGTCAAGAGTCCCAGCCAGTCTCTAATGGCTCAAGAACAGACGCTGCAGGGAAGCTGGACTTCTGGTGTGTGTGCCTGGGACCCCAGTGGCTGCTTCTTTCAGTGAGCCCAGGGCAGCCAGGACCCACGGTGCGCTGGTTAGGGGCCACAGCCCACACAGGAGCAGGATGCGTAATGGGAAGGCCAGACAGGCAGAGAGGGCACCCTCTGGGCTGGTTCTCAGCCCACTGAGGCCCAGCAGGCACCCCACCCCCTCAGCATGCCCCTGCACTGGGGCAGGTGGCCGGCGGCCTGCAGGTCCCTGGCACACGCTCCAGGCCCGGCTCCTGCCCTTCCGGGGAGCAGGCGGTGGGGCGGTGTAACACTCAGCAGCTAATGAAGTCTTCCTATTAGGCACAGAGTAACAGAATCTATACAAATTGGCCCATAGCTCTTCATCTATTGCAAACATTAAAAATTAAAATCCAATTACAACTCGTATTGTCAAACCTGGCTGCTGCCGCTTACAGCAACCCATGTGTGGGGTGGGGGATTATGTAACCTGAACTCTCTGTGGGGGGGTAGTAGAGCCTCAGCAACCTGGGCCACCTGCCCCCTGCGGCACCCCAGGAGCTCTACAGGGGTCCCGAGGGGTGGTGCCAAGACCTGCAGGGGGGCCCTGGCCCCTCTCCAGCTGGGAGTGGGGACCCTTTCTGGTTACCACTAGGAAGAGCCACTGCCAGCCCAATACCTAACACCTAATGCCTAACACCTCTGGCCCCCACCTGGCTGTGTGTCACCTCTCCAGGGCTGGTGGCACGCTGGCCCCAGCCTCACGTTCACCATGCACGTCAACAGGTAGGGATCCAAGACACCAGAACCAACACCCCACCCCTGGGAGGCCCAAACACAGCACACACTCCCCAGCAGAAGAGCCCACCGAGTCCCCGGCCACTCCAGGGCCAGCCGCAGCCTCTCCTCTCACAGCCCGGAAACAGCCCAAGTGGTGACTGGGTTCCAGACGACAGGGAAGAGCAAGGAGGGCCAGCCCTCCCCGCAAGGAGAGCAGAGCCTTAAACCACCGGCCTCTGGGTAGGGGTCCAGGGCTTCATTACAGTCAGCAGCACCTGTGGCCGGCCATACTTCTGTCCCCACAATCCCTTCGAGAACGCAGACCCTCCCCAGGGCTGCACAGAGGCTGCGGCTGTGGGTTAAGCCCAGAAGGAGTGACAGGCAGCGGGGTTGGGGGCTTTGGGATGAGTTTCTTCCATCAACCTGGAGTCCTGAGGGGAGACACCTGGGCCAGCTCCAGTTCCCACCAGCCAGGCAGGGGGCAGCATGGTGACCTGCGACCTGACTGCCCCCTTATCATGGGGCCTGAACACCCTCTGTGGCTGCAGTCTCAGACTGCGCTTTAGCTTGGGGGCTGGCAGGACAGGCATGAGTGCCCAGTGATGGAGGCACTGCCCTCCTGCCTAGGCATGGGACGGCTAGGCATTGCCTCAGGAGCCCCGGGAGTTAGGGGACAAGGAGATACGAGCCAGGTACATTCTCATGGGTCAGGAGTGGAGAAGGCAGCAGAAGAAAAGCCTGTTTCACTGGGGAATCTGATCACCCCATCTGCCTCAGGGGTCACCAGGCAGAGTGTGGGGAGGGTGGAAGGAGAGGCAAGCAGAGGAGGGGACAAACAGGACAGAGGGGAGGCCTCCGATTTCCTTGGTTTCACTACTGCCAGCACCAGAGTGCCCACCTTCCCTGGAGGGTGCCCCATAATCCTGCCTGAAGGTCCAGAGCCTCAAGGAGGGCCACTCAGCAGGGGACTTGAAATGCCGACCTCCTCGCCACCCTGCAGACTGCCTGGCAGGTCATCCAGGGCCTCAGGTTCCTGCCTTCCCCAGCAGTGACCACAGCCCCCCAGCCCCCCACACGCTGGTGCTAGAGAGGCTGACCAGGGCCAGGTGTGGCACCTGCAGCTTGGGCAGCTGTACAGCATGTCCACTGCGAGGCTGAGCCCCTGACGCAGACTCCCGGGGGGATAGGGGAGCTGGCCTGGCTCCACAAGGGTCAGTCTCCTTACAGGGTCACAGCGCCAGTAGAACCTTCGGGTATAACCCAGGGAGGAAAGTTTGCAGAGGGTGGCCCTCACCCAGCACCTGAGGCCAGGAGAGCCTGGTGCCTGTCTGTCCCGCCGCGGTCCCACACAGGCACCCTCGCCCAAGCCCACCAGGACGGGAGACCTCCCCGCCGTCAGAACCTTGTGAGCATCCTGGCCCCCCAGGGCGCCAGAATGGAACCGCAAGCGACCCTTCCCCCGGCGCGGCCCCTACCGCGGTAGGGACAGCGGCGCCCCCGCGCGTCCACCCGCCGCGGCCCCGGCGGCGCAGCAACAGGAGCGGCACCTACTGTGCTTCTGCGGGGCGGCTCCCGCGTCCATTGTCTCCGCGGCTGCGGCGGCTGCGGCGGTGGTGGGCCCCGCGGTCAGCGATCAGGCTCGGGCTTGGGCTCCAGCGGCATCGCCCGAGGGTTCGGGCAGCCCGCGGCGGGCTGTGCGCGCGGCGCGCTCGGGCGCTGTGACACTGCGCCCCGTGGAGGCGCCGCGCGAGGAGCACGCTGTCACTCGTGCCGCCCGCACCACACCCCCTGCCCGCCCTGCGCCGGGAGGGGGCTGGGGGCGCGGGCTCCGCGGCGCGCTGAGCAGGGCACCCGGGGCGCGAGAGCAAGCGCGACGCACAGATGGGGACCCGCTAGGCGCACAGCTCACAGCTGGCCAGCGCCCGCCCCGCGCTCGCCGCAGCCAAAGTACTTTTTGCGCAAAGATGCACCGGGCGGCCTCCCGGCTCCCAGCACTTCCCCTCCGCTCCCTCCTCCACCTCTGCGTGGCCCGAGACGGTCCGGTGGGGGCGGGGCCGAGACCGCTTCCCCATCTAGAGGCAGCTCAATGCAGCCCAGACAGGGAGCTGGGCTCCCTACCCCCAACCCCGCCACCCAGGTGATTGAAAAGAGGGGGCTGGTCCATCCCTCCCATCACCAAGATGTCAGGAGACTAGTGTGGAGACCTGAAAGTGTCTTGAACTGACCGGGAGGACTGACGCCCAGTCCCAAGAGGGCTCCTCTGCTGGCTAGGAGCACCCCACCAGCTCACTTCATGGGGAAGCCAGAGGGAGGGCTTGGTGCCCATGTCTTGGAAACCGCCCCTCAGGCCCAGCAAGAGGACCAAGACCAAGCCTTGCATGCAGGGGCTGGCCAGTCCCTAGCCTCCCCATGCCGGGTGCTGGAGGGTGCCTACAGCAAGCAGAGACAGGCCTGGAGAGCCTTCTTGGAATCTTACTGCCAACCGGGCTGTTCTACTCAGTGACCCTCGCCTGCCCGGTCCCCATCCGCAGCAGGCAGCAGTGAATGAGGAAGCGGGATCCGCCAGGAGAGAATGTTCAGCCCACACCTGTGTCCAGTGGCCTTCAGTTCAGCCCCACCTTGCCAGCTCTGGTGCCGGGAGGGTCACAGCCTGTTCCAGGCCACTCAGAGTCCCAACTGCTAGGGAAGCCTCAGCACTTGCCCCCAGAGGGCCCGTCACCCACATCTTGTGCACCTGAGGGGGTGTCGGGACTCCATTCTGTAGGGTCTCACATGGACCTTAGCATGGAAGGAGGAATCCTGGCCAGGCCTGAGAACAGGACATGGCCCACTGAGGAAGCACAGACTGCCCATCGGGGAAAGGAAAGGCGGAATCTGGAATGAGGCCCTAGATGGGTGCCAGATTGGGAGCAGGTTCCTGGAGACCAGGAAGAGACTGGGAGAGGGGCTGTGTGGGAGGGTGTCATTGCAGACAAATGATGTCAAAGTCCCCAGTTTGCCCCATGGCAGCCTGTCCACTCTGGCCCTGCAGTGACATAAGAGGAAACACCAGATGCGGTTCCTGCAGACCCTGGAGGAATTCGGCCTCTCCTTTCTGGGCCTCAATTTCCCAGGCATAGATCTGTGGTTTCCATGGTTCTTTCAAGTCTCCTGACTTTCAGAAAGCCTCTCAGCGGATCCCATGGCTGCGCTGAAGATCCTGGGACCAGAGTTGACCCAGGAGGGTCTGGGCGCTGCGCCTGCGGTGCCACCTGAGCACCAAGGCTCTCTGCTTTCCAGGAACACGGGCACCTCCCCGCTCCATGCCTGCTCTAGGAGCTCCCGCCACCGCGGGTTCTGGAACGCTCCACCTGGCAGCCTCTGCCCCGGGTGCGGCGTTGGGCATTCCCACAGCCCCTGCTCAGCCTCCGTCAGCACAGCGGAGGGTCAGAGCCTTGCCCAGGAGCTGTGGCTGCCTCGACAGGGGCCGTGGAGGGAGCAGAGGGCGGCAGAGGAGCCTCAGGGCTCCAGGTGCAGACTTGGAAGGCTGCTTCTGGGCTCGCCTTGACCACAGGGCCCACGGCACCCACACTGCCCTGGCTCCTTGCCCTAGAATGCCATCTCCAGCAACTTCTCAGCCCACCTCCCAGCCAGAGCAGGGCTCCCCCCTTCTCTTTCCCACCCCCACTGGGACAGCATAAGCTGATCCAGGACCGCTGAGTGAGCGAGAGTGCTCAGGAATGTGTGTTGGCTGGGTGAATAGGCGGCAGGGTGTGAGTGAGTGGCCTCCACGTGTGACAAGAGTGAGCGAGTCCCAGCCTCCTACCCACCCTGGAGGCCCCCAGACCTCCAGCATGTGCCAGGGGCTGGAAGGAGTCAGGAACCTGCCAGGCCTGGATTCCCGCCCAGCAGCCTGCAGCCGTCTGTGATCGCGCTCCCGGCACCAACACCTCCTGGCTCCCAGACATCACAGCAAGCGAGCGGCTGGCCAGGCAGTGGCTGGGACCTCCTGCACTTTGCCCATTCCCAGCCCTCCACAGACTTTTTTCAAAGTGACAGCCCTGAGCACCCCCTCCTGACTGAGAGACCCTTAGGGGTGGGTGCAGGCAGGGAGAGAAAGCCAGACCCCTCCACCTCCTGGGCACCTCAAGTAGGTGGCACCGTCCAAGCCATGCCCACCCGTACCCCCTCTAAGAGTATGGGGCTCTGCTGGGTTTGGGGTCTCTTCTCATGAGACAGAGACACCACGTCCTGGGAGCAAGACCCAGGGCACAGCCAGATCCTGCAGTGTGGGGAGCTCTGTGTGCCAATGAAGCAACAGGAGAAAGGATCCACAAAGACCTCGCTTCCCAGGGAACTCGGCCAAGAGCCAGAGACCCGGGAGACAGAAACTAAGAGCAACGAGACACAGAAACTGGGGTTTTCTTGTGCCCAAAGCCAGAACTGAAATGCAAGTTGGGAACCACAAGAGAGATCTCCACCAGCAGAGGGTCCAGGAAGCCCTGGTCTCTGGGCAGGGCCAGCGTGGAGATGGAGACCAGCCACCTGCACACAGTTGGGTGTGTGGATGTGCCCACTGTAATGGCCGGGTGCCCTTGGGGGCAACTCCCACAACCGGGGCAGACAGCCTTCTCCCAGGCCACCATCGTCCCCTGGCCTAAGAGCCTCCACAGCCCCCATGTCCTAGCCAGTCTTCCTTC
Organism: Glaucomys volans; assembly: GCA_020662805.1. Classification (NCBI taxonomy): domain Eukaryota; kingdom Metazoa; phylum Chordata; class Mammalia; order Rodentia; family Sciuridae; genus Glaucomys; species Glaucomys volans. The sequence continues at coordinate 197,051 of JAJEJO010002595.1, forward strand.
CCCAGGACTCCTAGGCCCACACCAGGCCCCCTGGCTTCTCCAGTCCACCCTCCCATGCTGCTGGACCACGCCCACACCCACCGCCCAGGGCCCCCACCTGGCTGGCAGGCTTCCCCACTGCGGCTGCCTCTTTGCTCACGGTGTGGTGCGGGGTTCCTCCTGCTTCATGTCCCCCTCCTGCCCTGCCTGGTTTCCAAGGTCTGGAGTGTGGCATCTCTGTCAGGGGGCCTTTCCTGGTTGCCTCATTCTCCAGGGTGTCCCAGAACATGACCTTGCCCTTGCTTCAAGTCTGCCCTTCCCAACAAGACTCTGAGGCCCGCAGGCAGGGAGGTGCATACCACTGCTCCCCGAAACCCTGCGGAGAGCCCAGCCTCAGTGGCCCGCACACATGGTCTCCTTAATGTGGAGGAATCTGGCCAGACCTGGCCCCCTGCCATTTGCCCTGATGTGCTCCCCTGCTGGTGGCTGGCCCCAGCCCCGGGTGTGACAGATGTCTCAGGGCAGGAGCCAGGCTCAGAGGCCTTTCCGCAGCCCACGGTCACCACTGTGGACCCGCAGGCCTGTAGAGATGTCCGCAGGGAGGCAGCAAGAGGCACAGCCGGGCACCGCAGAGGAGCAAGCCCTCGTCGCCAAATCAATGAGCCTAATTGGGTGAATGTGCAATTCTCAACCCGCTAAATTTAGCAAGCATGTGTCTCATTTTCCAGCAGCAGCTGGTCTTAAGACGTCCCGTTCTCAATCAGAACTCAAGACAACGTGCGGAATCAGGGCGGGGGGCCAGGCCTGGCCAGTGCTAGGGCGGGTGGTGGTCCAGGCCTTTCTGTGGAGACCAGGGTTGGGGTGGGTGATGGGCCTCCAGCCAGGGCTGACCCTTCTGCCCCAAGACCCCCAGGTACCTTGCCATGTCCACTTTAAGGAGTGGGGATGCCCTGGGAGGACCTGTGGGTGCACCCTGTCTCTGTTGGTGCTGTGGGCCCTTGGAAGTCTTGATGTCTGGCACCCCATTTTCTTTGAGACAGAAACTGAGGCACAAAGAGGGAAAGGTACCTGCCCCTCAGAGCCTGGGCATCCTGACCCCGAATGGCCCTTCTCGTCCTCAGAGTGACGCTTCCACAGGCCCTGCAGGACGGGAGCCTGAGTGGGGCAGGGCTGCTCAATATGGGCCAACTGTGTGTCAGAGCCTCAGCAGCTCTGGGCAGCGCTGGCACCTGGGCAGGGGCAGCCCACAGAGGCAAACTGCCCAGCTGCCCTGGGACCGGGCACTCCATCCCCTGGACCTGCAGAGGAGGTGCCCCTGGGACCAGAGCTGGCGGGCTTCTCAGCTCAGAGATGGGTGGAAACAGGTGGTCCAGCCCCCAATCCGATGACCCAGGGCCAACATGGGAGGAAAGTCATGGCCCAGGATGCTGGGCTGCTCAGTGCCGTGCTGGCGGGAGAAGCGTGGTGGTGCTGGGGCCTCCTAGCTGGGACGGGGCATCTAGAGGAACATCCCCGCCCAGCGCCCCAGTACTGCCTTGCCTGCTGGTGGGTGCTGGGCAAAGATGAGGGGAGGGGCAGGAGGGAGTCCACAGGCCAGATTCCCAAGGCCTCTGGTGGACCCTCGGTCCTTCAGCCTCACAGAGCCACTCTGAGGTCCACTGGTGAGCAGAGATTGCTGGAACCCAGCAACTGGGCCTGCCCTCTCTCCCCCGACACCCAGCCCCAGGCCCACTGGGGGCATCTCCATCACAAACCAACTGCTGCCCACGCAGTGGCCAGCTCTGTCGGCCAGGGCGATGTCCTGTCACCCTGTCACTTGTTCGTCTGCAGTTGTTGACAAGTATGCTCTGAGTGTCCCCAGCGCTCCTCGCTGGGCAACAGAGACCAAGGTGAGCCCCAGAACAGAGGCAGAAGTGCACTTGTGGTCTGGGTCTGTCTTGCACGTGCACGTACGTGTGTGTGTGCCAGTGTGGGTGTGTGCGTGTGTGGCGTGTACACGCATGTGCTGTGTGTGCACCTGCGTGTCGTGGGCGAGTGTGTGGGTCAGCTGGAAGCAGGCTGAGCCTGGGTGTGACGCAGGTGTGGCTTAGATGGGGTGCTCTGCGGAGGTGGGCCAGACGAGGGGAGCTCTAGGGAGGCCAGAGGCCCTGGCCAAGGTGGTCCCAGGGTGCCAGCTTGGGGACCCAGCAAGTTGGGTTTGCATGGACAAGAAGAACCCGGGCAGCATCTGAACCCACGGCAAAGGGCTTCGGACTTGGGATAAGCCACTGGACTGGCCACAGCAGGTCCTAGTCTCGGAGCTGGGCACTCCTGGGCTGGGCTGGTGGGGTGAACCTCAGTCTCCAGAACAGGAGACCATGCTAAGAGAAGAGGGGTGCAGCCTGCTGAGGCTGTACGCCCCGGCGCCTGCCTGGCCAGCCCTCAGAGGCTGGCAAGAAAGAAGACCCTGAGCCAGGTACGGTGGCGCACGCCTGTAGTCCCAGAGACTTGGGAGTCTGAGTCAGGAGCATGGCAAGTTCAAGGCCAGCCTCAGCAACTTAGCAAGACCCTAGCTTAGTGAGACCCTGTCTCAAAATAAAAAACAAAAGGGGCTGGGTGTGTGGCTCAGTGGTTAGTGTGCCTGGCTCAATCCCCAGGACCACAACCTAAGAAGACATCCTGGAGACTCCTGATCCAGAACCGCATCGGCGCTCACTACCTCCTTCTCTGCTGCCTGGTCCAGCCATCTAAGCACCTGAGAATCCCATGCCAGCATGCGTTGAGCACCAACTGTGTACGGGGCCTTCGGGGGTTGTCTCAGCAGAGGCCCCACCAGCCCTACTCCAGCCCAGGGCCTGGGCTGCTGGGAGAAGAGCCTGGGCAGGGACCTGAGCAGGACCGCACACCCTCTCACCCCCACCTCGGGGGGACAGCCCCTCAGCCCCCAGTGCCTTCTGGGAGACGCAGGAGCGCCCCAGGAGCGCCCCAGGAGCTCTCCAATTGGATGGTCACACTGCCCGCACCTCCCCTCTCAGCAGACCCCCATCAACCCTCATCAGAAGGCCCACCTGCCCCTTTTGCCAAGGTCAGGAGACACTGTGCCCTGGAGGCAGCCACCTGTGACCACTGGGTCCAGGGCCAAAATGCAGAGCAGCAGGGGACGGGAATAGCCTGGGGCTTGGACCACACCATCCTCCATCCTCCCAAGGACAGGACCGCAGGCCAGACCTCAGCCCAGGGAGTGCCCCAGCGGGGAGGAGGAGGGACCCTTGGCCCTTCCCTGGCCACAGGGAGAGGGGATCAGAGCACCTACCCCACCCTGCAAAGGGTCCTCCACTGAGTCCACACAGGCTGGAGCTGCACCGGGCAGGACCAGGCCTTCTGCCACAGGGCCTCTGGGCCTCTGGGCCTCTGGGCCTCAGCCACAGGTGGCTCATTGCCTCCTCTGCTTCTCAGCCTCATTCAGCCTCCCCCAGAGACTATGAGCCCTCCACTCAGGATCCCAGCTGGGGCCAGGTGTTCAGTGGATCTGAGAGGTACAGTGCTGCCCAGGGAATCCCACAGGCCTGGGCCCTTCCCCGTCCCTGCAGGGACCTCCCCACATGTGGCCCTCACCTCACACACATCCAGTCAGCCTCCAGCCTGGCCTCCAGCCTCTAGCCTCAGGGAACCTCAAGCAGCTGGTTTGGAAAGCTGCACTGAGTCACTTTCCCCTGGGATGGCTCTCAGGTCAACCCACACGTCCTTCTTCCTTCTAGAAAAGTCTCTCACCTCACACCAGGTGGAGCGGACACTGGAAGGCAGGGGCTCTCCACAGGCTCCAGGCCAGGCCCCCTGGCAACCTCTACCTGCCACCCGAGCAGGCCCCTCTGGACTTCTCAGAAGCTGAAGGTGGGTGCTTCCAGGAACCTGGGCCTGTTAATGCTGCTCCCAGAAACAGCTGGAGGCTGGGGTGTGAGGCCCAGGGGTGGAGAGAACAGGGGTGGGAGGCCCAGGGTGGGGAGGCCCAGTGCGTGGGCAGGACTCTCCCTTCAAACACTGCCCGCCACCTAGTCAGCAGCACCTAAGCTTCTGTGCTGCTCAGAGATGCCCAGGAGGGAGCTCACCCAGCAGCACCCAGGCGGCTCCTCAAAATCAGGCTCCAGGAGAAAACCAGGGGCTGCCAGGAACCCAGGCCCTGTCCTGAGTGCCCGAGGGGCTCCTCCTGGGCCCCCGGCCCCCGTGTGGGAGGACCCAGGGCCCTGTCCTGAGCGCTCGAGGGGCTCGCCCAGGACCCCGCACTGGCGTGGGAGAGCAGGCAGGGCCCAGCCGGCACAGCGCAGCCAGAAGCCGGCGCACAGAGGCTGGGAGGGACAGGGATGGCCTCAGGTCTCATTTGCTTCTCTCCATTTTCCTGGCCTTTCCGGAGCAGCTCCCTGAGCCAGTCTTGCTTTCATAGTGAGGAGAAAAAAAAAATGAGAGAGCCAGTCGCCCAGCACGAAGCCCCAGGGAGCCCAGATCTGAGCGCGCACGTCCTTGTGGACACCGTCCCCACCCCAGCCTCAGGGCCAGGCTGAGCTTCCACAGCTGCTTCAGCTCCAGCTGTAACAGAGGGACACACTCAGCTGGCCTGCAGCCCTGGCAGCCACTCTTACCCTGGCACTCCCAGGGGCCACGAGGGCCTGGGCCGGGGTTCCCGCACACACGCCATCCACCCCCGAGACGGTCCCATCCACGGCCCTCGGTGCTGGTCAGCCAGGTCAGTTGTGTGCACCTGCGTTGGTGGCGGACCACTGTCCCTGGCGACTGCGGCTTCAGCACAGGAATGGCTGAGGCCAGGTCCCTTTGGCAGGGCCATGTGGGAGGAGCCCCTCCACATTATGGCTCAGTTTGGGGGCGGCCTAAATAGCCTCCCCCAGCCCACTGGGCTCTGTTCACTGCAGAGCTGCCCAGCTGTTAGCTCCACCAGGGGGACACAGCCCCACCTCGGGGAAGGCGGGAGGGCACAGGCACCCCGACACAGGCAGGGGGACAGGTGCCTGGGGGGCAGGCGCCCTGGAGTTCATACACCTCGGTGCCATCCTTGCCTTGGGAGGAAGACGAAGGCCCCGCCCCCTCTGAGTGACCACTATGACAGCTCCCCAAAGGAGCCGGGGACCCACCTCTTGGCAGGGAGTACCCCCATGTCTGTGCAGCTCAGTAACCCCCGGTTCCAAACTTTTGCCCCCACCATTGGCCACGGATGGTACCAGGGGGTGTGTGCTGATGGGGATGAGTCAGGGCCGGGGAAGGACCTGGCCTGGGGCAGTGCAGGCCTCAGTACCCCCAGCCTCCCGCAAGGAGGCGTAGCCACACTCCAGGGGTGCAGCCCCAGCCCCGCCCACATGCCAGCAGTTCACATGCGTCCCCAGCCCTTGGCCTGTGGAGGAGCTGGATGAACTGCTCTAAATGAAGCCCATTACCACCAACATGCCGGAGTCAGGGGACGATTGCACGGCCATGGCCCGGAGGACCATGGAGAAGCTCCCAGCACTTTCCCACTGCCCCAGCCCCAGCCACTGAGCTCATGTCTCCTCTTTCGAGTGGCCTGGCCTCAGTCCCACCAAAGCCCCCTGCTCCGGGGACAAGGGCTGAGGCAGGAAAGTGGGAGTGGCAGGCCAGGCCCTAGTTCCTGCCTCTGGATGGCCTGGCTGCGTCAGCCGGCCCCTCATGGGATGGAGAAGGTAGCCTGGCGCAGGCCCATCACCACACCAGGTTCCATTTAAACCTCCAACCCACCTTGAGGTCCCACCCCACCCAGCACACACCTGGGCCCGTTGATGGCTCGAGGAGGCTGAGCTGGTGCTGCCGAAGGACCAGGACCCACTTCAGTCTGAACCAAGAAGCGACCGCACACAGCCAGGGAGAAGCCAGCAGCAGCTGCCCTGCCCCGGACGCCCTCCAGGCAGCAGCTGCTTGTGCAGGGGCTGGCGGAGGACCTGACCGCCCTGCCCTCCCGGCTGGGAATTCACTGCTCAGTGCGGCTGCCTCAGGGAGCCTTCTGGAAAGACCTCCAGGCCAGACCAGGTCCTCTCACCCTGCTCCTAGCACCCAACACCAGCCCTACCTAACCTCAGAACAGCACACCAGGCATGGGGAGGGGACACAGGGCAGGGCAGTGACCATGGGGTGCAGGGTGAGGTGGCAGGAGTACCTCTTCCAGGACTGTGACCCTGAATCTGGTCTCATTCTGCACCCAGGACTTCTGGCTCCCCACAAGGGCCCAGGGGGACTTTGGAGCCCTGGAGGGGGAGGGCTCTGCTCGCCTCCTCTCCCCGATCCAGCTGCCCGGCCCTGGTGTCCAGTTGCAGGCAGAGCTGCAATCAGGGCCAAGCCCAGCAGGGACTTCGTGCAGCCGGGCAGACGCATCTCCACCCCGGGTGCAGAGGCCTGTCTGGGCACATCTGCAGAATGCGGGGCAGACAAGCCAGAGCTGGCTCCGCAGGCACGGGGCGCACGCGGGCACACGTGCGCACTCGGCCACACCTGCCCTCCACAGAGCACCGGGCAAACCAGAAACTCAGGGTGAGAAGGCCCGCCCCACTCTGAGCACTCCGCCTGACCAGGAGCCTCCCACCAGGGACGGACGCCTTCTGACTGCCCAGCGCCAGGCAGTGCGTGAGGAGCAGAGGGCTGTCCCCAGGAGCTAATAAAACCCTCTCCCAGATGGGCCATGTCATCTGCTCCACATCCAGCCACACAGACTCTGCCACCAGAAATGACAGATGCATGCCAGCCTCCCTTGTACCCCACTTATGGAAGCACCCCTGCCCTGGGAGAGCTGGCAGAACCTCCTTCTTCCTGGGGGAGTCACATCAGCTCTGAGGCCATGGAGACAGTCCCCCGGCGGTAAGGAACAGTGCTCTCCCGCTCTGGGCACTCACTCACCCACAGGCAGGACGTTGGCACTCAGGAAAAGCCATCTCTTGTCGAGACTGGGTCCTGGGTCTTCAGGTGGAGGAGCAGGGACGAGGGGCCCGGCTGGTGGGGGAGCCATCCTAGGGCGCTGGAGGACTCAGGGTGGGTGCAGCAGGCCAGGGTTAGCGGAGGGAGCTGGCCGTCAGCAGGAGGCAGGGGGAAGTCTGGGCCGGGGAGGGAGTCTGGGCCTGCTGCTCATCACACACCTAGAGGGAGCGAGAGGAGCAGTCAGTGGGGCGCCAGCCAGGTGAGGAGCTATGGACAGAACGCCTGTGAGTCAGGGCGACCCCAACTGGAGCAGGCTGGCAGCCCAGCTCCACTGCCCCTTCCAGACCAGCAGGGAGAGGTGCAGGGCCAGTGGTGAGGCCCTGAGCGGAGGATGAGGGGCCAGAGGGTGTCTGTGAAACCTGGCATCTTTGGTGACTAGCCAAGGAGGCCGAAGCCCAGTGACCGGGCCTCCGGATTCCTCACCAGTGTCCAGACTCCGTTTCCCTGTGCTGGGCTCTGCTCTTCCCGAAGCTTGACCAGAACTGAAAGCAAGGCAGGGGCCACTTCCCAGAGGCCAGCTGGCCTCACAGAAGCAAGCTCTGCAAAGCACAGGTACCAGTGATGCCTGGAAACTGCAGCCCCTGTGGCCACGTTGGGTGCTGGAGGTGGACACCAGCCCTGGGCCCCACTGGGGCTCCGTGGACCCGAGGACCCTGTGGAGGGCGTCCTTTCACCCCCTCTCCAGCCCTGCGGTGCCACTCAGATCCAGGGTCTCAGTCCTTCCAGTCACCACTCAGCCCGGGCAGTGAACAGAGCCCCCCACCCTCACCCGGGTCTCCTAGGCAGCCATGTGCCAAGGACAGCCCTGCATGGCTGAGCTCCAGAACCCCAACTCCTGTTGCTCCTCCAAAGCATTCAGGCTCCAGACAGCCTCTTGCCCTGCCCCAGCCTCTGCTCAGACCCCCATATGGACCTGCCTTTCCGGCTCCTCCACCCGGTCAGTGTCTCCTCTCCCAGGCCAGTTTCTTCCAGAGCCCTCCTGGCTATCTCTTCTTGGATGCCTTCCCGTCCCCCAAACCCAGGGCCACAGAGAGACTGAGGGACAAAGAAGAGTCCTTAGCCACTGGGCCCTGGAGCCCTGCAGCCTGCCAAGGCAGAGCTTTCTGGATGCCTGGCCCCTCCAGATACGCAGAGTCATGCTCTGCCCAGGTGGGAAGAGTGGCCAGGGATCAGGAAAGCAGCCCTGGAGGGGAGCTTCCCACCCCTACCTCAGGCCTCCCTCAAGCCAGGGCTCCTGGGCCCCCTGCAATCCCCCAGAACTTTCCTTATCCACGCGTCCCAGGCTGCCCTCCTCCCGTGTCAGCTGGGATTGGCCAGCCAGGCACTCTGGGGTCCTGGTCTCAGCAGCGTAGGGAGTGGGCACCAGGCCTCCCACAGGCCAGGCCAGCCCTCTGCCAGGGCCTCCCTCCACCCCAGACCCAGCACCAGTCCCAGCTCCAGGCTCACCGACAGGTTCGGGGTCTCCCCACCCAGGCTCTCCTGAGGCCACTGGGCTGCTGAGGCCCCTCGACCACCAGCCCGTGAGGCCAGCACCAGCTCCAGCCGCCGTCTCAAACTGGCGCCTGCCGGGGCTGAGAGTCAGCTTCCGGCAGCAGTGGGAGCAGGAGCTGTGTCTCAGCACGCCTGGCAGAGCGCGGGCCCCGCGCGGGGCCTAATTAGGCAACAGCACCACACAAGCCGAGGTGTGGCCGCCGAGGACCATGAGGTCAGGCACTGGCACGGGCCCACTGCACCTGGCACCGGGAGCCCCTCACCCACCTGTCCCTGCCCTGCAAGCCATTCCAGGCTTGGATGGTGCCCCCGCTCCCACACATGCCCTGCAGCTCCCAGGCCCTGCAGCAGGGGAGCAGCACGTGGGTAGGGGGCTGGGGAGGAGCACCCAGGTTGGTCTTACTGTGGGGCCATTCCTGACCAGGCCTGCTCCTTGTGCTGGCCACAAAGCTCTGACCAACCCTGAGGATCCCAGGCCCCTCTGCCAAGGAGAGGATGCCTCCTGTCTCAGGCCTCTGGCCTCTGCTCAGACCTGGACACCAACCTCAAGCCCTTGGGAACTGGCTCCTGTCATGGCCACTATTCACTGATGGCCTCATGCAGGGCCAGCTGGGCACAGGGTGGAGAGGTCCACCTGACCCTTCCCTGCTTAATTAGGAAGACCTGCCCAGGCCCTGAGTGCCTGGCCAGTGCCCAGGATGTGAGGACCATAGCAGACTGGCAGACCCCTCCCCTGAAGGTCACAGTGGCTCCCTGAAAGGAGGCTAGGCTCCCGCAGCTCCCACCCGCACAGAGGGCAAATGTCCTGGGCTGGCTCCCAGCCCTAGTGGGCTGCCTGGCTGCTTCCATTGCTGACGCCTGCAGTGCCCCTCAGTGTCCCCAAGAGTTGCCGGCCCTCCCGGGAGTGCGAGGGAGGCCCACCACAAGTCCCAGCCTGCCCTCCCTGCCGCCTCCTCCTGCCGCCTCCCTCCTGCGTCGGTGCCCAGGAAACAGAGCCACACCCCCTCACCTGGCACCCTTGGCTTGGAAGCCCCCGGTGGGCAGTCAGAGGGGGAAGCCCAGCCTCTGGGAAGCGGAAGGTCAAAGAGGACTCCTTTCCCTCTGGTCCCGGGCCCTGCCAGATATCCAGGCCAAGGACGGATCCAATTCTCTGAAGAGAGAAACTGAGGTTTGGAAATGGCAAGACCCCCAGCCCCACCCCGACTGGCATGCTGAGCTGAGCACAGACAGCTGTTCCCTGAGGCCCAGCTCCCCTTGATGGGCTGCCCCGACCCCCAAGGTCTGACCCTCTTGGAGCCCTGGAAAGCCTGCCTGTCTGCCCCAGTCCCCGTCCTGTCTCAGGGCCCAGAAGCCGGGGCCTCCCAGTCCAGCCCCCCAGCCCTGAAGGGGCGTGGCCTCAGATGGGTCCGGCAATCCTGCTCCCACACAGAGCCCCCTTCTTCCCATGCCCCCTACCCTGGAGCTGGTCTCAAGGTGCAGAGAAACATCGCCCAGAGGTCGGTGATGAGGAGGCAGGTCAGGGCCCTTGGTGTGGTGGGTGAGCCCAGGGCTGGACCCTCTCCCAGGAGCCGCCAGCTGCCCAGAACCCTCCCTACCTCCCCCATCTTGAGACCACTCTGTGAGGCCCTGCTGCCCAACCCTGGACTTGGTGGGTGCAGAGAACACAGAACTGGGACTGACCCCAAGGAGCCGCAGGCCCAGGCAAGCTCAGCCCCAGCAGGAGCCGATGTGCCTCCTGACTGCCAGGTTCAGCTGGCGCGTGTGAGAGGAGAACTCAGCACCATGCTCTGCAGCCAGGCAGGAAGTGGGGCCAGCAGGCCCCTCGAGCTTCCAGGCTGGGCCAGGAGCGGCTGCACTCACCAGAGCTCTGGAGACAGAGGGCGTCTGTCAGGGGAAGGCAAACTGGGCGAGGTGCACAGCCCCGTGACAATGGTCCTCATGGAAAGAAAGCCACTCTGGGCTTCAAGGGCACGTGGAGGGAGGGTGTTCCCAGCAGCCCTGGGTCGTGCTGAAGCCACCAGGCGGGGCAGGAGGTGGGCACACAGTGAGGCACCAGCACCTGGAGCAGGAAGAGAGCGGCTAGCGGGGACAGGGACAGACCCGGAAGCATGTTGCTGAGTGGGGAAAATAAAGATCAGACACCACCACCAGGCCACGGGCACTGCTTCCCAAAGTGCGGCCACGGAACCCCAGGGTCCTCAGAAGCCACAAGAGCCAGGCCACCTTCCTGACAGAAGAGCTGCCCTCCGCTCACACAGACATCCACGGGGAGCTCAGGAGCGAGGACCAGCCTGGCCAACGCGGGGGACCCTGTCTCAAAAAGAAAAAGGAACACAGCAAGCCTGCCACTTGAAAAATGGGGACACCACAGGAGCGAGTGACAACTGCCTCGGCCAAAGTCCAGATTCGAGCACCTGTGTGACACTTTGTGAGACTCAAAGCCACCACGGCGGCTCTCAGCTCCAAACACGCGGCGCTTTGCTCAGAGATCAGGGGGGACGCCGGCAGGATTTTTGGATGACGTAATGAAATGTGTCAACCTTTGGAAAATCGTTGATTCAGTGAGCCAATATTTTCCAGGTGACCAGACGTATTCCAAAAATCACGCCCAGGGAAATATCACTCACGGAGAAAAACAGACCAGAGGACGGTACTGTAGCAACCTGCGACAGAGCCCCCCGGTCAGTTCACATGCCACGCCGCGCCCACCTCTAACTGGCAACCGTGCAGACTGCGGTGGTGCACTCGTGATCCCAGCAACTCTGGAGGCTGGGGCAAGAGGATCACAAGTTCGAGGCCAGCCTCAGCAACTTCTCAAGGCCCTAAGCAACTTAGTGAAACCCTGTCTCAAAATAAATTAAAAAAGGGCAGCAGATGTGGCTCAGCGGGAGAGCCCCAGGTTCCATCCTGAGCAGGAAGGTGGGAGGGAGGCAGACTGGCCAGGGCCCCGCTGGGGGTGCCAGGAGGAGCACCCACAGCACAGAGAAGGAGGAAATCACTCCTCCAAACACTCCAGCCACAGCAGCCTGCCCGAGAAGGACCGGCCGGGAGGACCGGCCGCCCCGACGCTCCAGGCGCTCGAGGTCTGCAGAAACGGGGGCGCGCCACTGTCCCTTATTTCTGGTTTTCAACAGTACAGCTTATTTTTTATAAAACGTTGATAAAGTGTTATTATGTTAACATGTAATCAGTTTATTATTTTTAACAAGACGTATAAATAAATTCTCTTGAATTCCATTGGGGTTTCTGTGTGGCATCCCACGGAAACCAGGGTGTGCCAGGTGTGCCAGTCAAGATTCGGCAACCGGCTCGGGGAGGTGCCCGAGGGGCCTGCGCTGCTGGCTGGGGCAGCTGTCGCCCAGAGCTCACCTGGAGGACCGAGGTGGGAGGAGCAGAGACACCAGCAGGGCGGGAACAATCAGGAAGGGTCACCCGAGGCTGGCGACCTTTGTGTTTACATACGCAATTAGTTTAATGTGATTTTAATAATGGCTGCTCAACAACCTGCTCAGAGTAGCTGGAGACGAGCAGCGGCCCCTGCGGCTGGTCTGAGCAGCCGGGCACACCGCCCGCAGGTACCCGCACTCCCGCACAGAGCTGGGGTCCTCCTCAGGGAAGAAGGCGAGGGCAGCCCGCGCGGAGCCCCCACTACTGACAGTGAGGGAGTGCCCGCAGCACCACTCGAGCGCCACCGGCGCAGAAGGCAGGAGCGCTGCTCAGAGTGTGGAGCCAGCCAGGCGTGGCGGGCACAGCAGTGGTCAGTCAATCCACTGGTCAGCCAGGAGAGGGGCCGAGAGGTGATGCTGGTCACTCACACCCTCATACCTGCAGCCCGAAGAAGAGACCCTTGGAGAGGTGGGGTCTCAGGGTCGGAGCTCAGTCTGAGGCCTGAGCTGAGAAACACCTCAAACCCCATAGCAGCACCCGGGCTAGCAGGGAGGCAGGGCCAGTATGGGGAGGGCATAAAGGGGCTCAGAGGGGACTTGGGGCCCCACTGGCTTGCACTGCACCTGTGAGCAGGAGCCCTCTGGGGCAGGAGGTCTGTTGACAGAGGGGCAGCATGTGCAAAGGCCCTGAGGCAGGCTGACTGCCCCCTGAACAGGGACAGAATCAGCAGCTCTAAGCCGGCAGGTGAGGGTTGGAGAGCCGTGGCACCCGTCCCTGCTCCCTGCTCCTTCCCTGTCTTGTCCTCGGAGGAGACTGGCAGTGGCACCCACACACGGCTGGGTGGGCTCCTGATCAACAACAAATTGAAAAGGCCTTCTCCCCACAGGTGGCCCAGGCTGGGAAAGTGCACCATCAAAGGCCCCTGGCATAAAGCCACGCCCACCACGGGCAGGCACACGGCCCAGCTCCACTGCCTCCTCCTCTTCTGGACACTTGCTCTCTTCACAGTCAGTGGGAACCCCACGGCAGGCAGACAGGATGCCCAGGGCGGCCAAGATGGGGCAGGTCCTGGGCCTCAGGGCAGTCCAACACCCCTCAGGGGAGGACTGGGCCCCACAGAGGAGGGTGGGCACTGGGGACAGGCGGGCAGCCTGTGTGGCGAGGGTGCAGATGGACACCCACATACAGGTTCACGTCGGTGACAGTGTGAGGAGTCAAGCGAGGCTGTCCCCAGGCAGAGGCCAGGCAGGGAGCCAGGCAAGCAGGGTGGGGGAGTGTGACTTCCCTGGCAGGCAGGAGATGTGGGGGACACAGGACAATGGCCTTGGGCAGCGCTCCACACCCGCCGCAGCGAGGGAGGGCTTGGAATGATGCCCGGATGCAGGAGTCAGTGCCAGCAGGTCCCCTGACAATGGACAGACAGCTGTCACCCCAGAATGTCCTCAGTGCAGGTGGGGTGGGCAGAAAGCTGGGTGTAGCTGGGGGCTGGGGCTCATCAGGCAGGGAGAGGGGCAGCTAAGCTGAGGCCACGTGCACAGGCGTGGACACGACAGGGACAGGGCAGCGTCTGCAGTAGGACACTCCTCACGCCCACCTGCACAGACCAGGTCCCACAGCAGCCTGGCTGTCCACCTCCTTGCTGGGGCCCTGCCTCTGCCCTTCCCAGCCTTGGCGTTAAGGCCAGGCTTTGACCGGCCCACCAGAGAAATGGAACAGGGTCCTGGCTTCACCCACTGCCCAAAGTATCCACAAGAAGTCAGGGACAGGCCAGAGGGGACCAGCTTCAGGCTCCCCCCGCAGTCACAGCCTGGGGCTTAGGACATGCCCTCTGTGCATCCCCAGCCCCCGGGGCTCTAGGCGGTGCCAGACACTGGTGCCTAACTGAAGACTGTGTGTGCCTCACACCCAGAGCCCTCGGGCCTGACCTTGGCTCTGCTCCTCCACCCACTGCCCAGGCCCAGGGACACCACGGCTGCCCTCAGACAGGGCGCCTGGAGCGCAGGTCCATGGCCCAGCGAGGCTCTTGCCACGTCCAGCCCACTGCTGCCCAGCTGTAGACTCAGCCAGGAGCGGGTGCCGCTCCAGAGGCACAGCGTCTCCAGGCCGACCTCGGCCTTCGTCCCTTGGAGAGGCCTCATCTGCAGCTCGGTCCATAGGAGCAGTCGACCTCCTAGTTCTTCCTCACCTCCTACTTCCTCTTCCACCTGGGAGGCCTCCCAGAGAATCCAGGCCGCTGGGTACCCACACCCCAGGTGCTGACCCACCCTCACCCCCAGATTCCAGGGACCTCGGAGCCCAAGGCCAGGCACTTATCCTGTGCCCGCCCCTGACGCCTGTAGACTGCCCAGGGGCCAGGGCTCCCACGCTCAGATGGCCAGAACTGGGCCTGGAGGGGAACAGAGGGGCCTGTGAGCGGGGGCTAACAGGCTCCCTCTACCCTGCGGGCCTGCTCCAGGGGCCGGGCGCAGAGCCCGGGAGACCTGGCCTCCCTCCCAGGAGCAGCTGCTCGAGGGGAAGCAGCCATTCAAACCTCTGTCTTTCAGGAAAACTTCTGAAGACCCTTCTGGAACAGAGAGGCCATCAAAATCCATCAAAGAGGCACAGGGAGAGCAATCCCAGCAAGGATACAGCAGGCTGGGCAAGGCCCTGCCTATGAAGACACAGAGCAGGCCCGGGCTCCTGGGCAGGAGCTGCCCACGGAGGCGTCCCACCAGCAGGCCCAGTTTAGAAACCCAGGGCCCGCCCCAGGGTCTGAAGCTGCGTTCGCCTGGCTGGGGTCCCGCACAACAGAGCAGCTCCTCAGGTGCACCTGCCGCCCACGGGGGCATCAATGACAGTTCAGCCAGACCTTCGTCCTCTAAGCATGGGGAGCCCTGAAGATTCTGGGGCAGAAAAGCGAGAGCAGAGTGAATGGTGAGGCCCTGTGCAGTCCTGTCCCAGGGAAGGAGCAGAACGGAAGGCCCTGGGGGCAATGCTGAGCCCGGACGGTGAGCCCTCTCCCTCCAGCATGCATGGCAGAGGGTCCCGAGCCCCTGCTGTCACTCAAGACCGCCAGGCCCATCAGGAGGCCTCCGAGCCTCGTGACGGGACTCCACGGACCTGGAGAGCCAGCTCACTCTGCACGAGGCGCTGGTCCCTTGGCCAAGAAGCCCTGCAGCAGGCTCTGTCCATGCTCTGCTTTCTGCCTGCTGGAGTCCTGGCCAGGACTTCAGGACCCCAGGCGCCAGCACCTGCAGGAAGCTTCTGGACTCACCCCTGAGGCGAGGAATGCTCGGCCTTCAAGAGCATGGCTTCTTCCACTTTGAAGCCAAAATACCCAGTGCTCCCCTTTGGGAATCCGAGGCCGCCAGAGGAGTGGCTGGAAGCTGTGAATTCTCTCCACATCAGCCCAATTCATGCATCTTCACTGTGCCATTTGGCAGCTCCTCACTCGTTCCCAACTGCCCACCTGTGCCAGGCACATGGCTGGGCGTGGCTGGCACGCTGGAATGGGAGGCTCACCATCCGGCTCAGCATTGCCCCCAGCGGCCCTCCTGCTGCTCTTTTCCTGGAACAGGACTGCACAGGGCCTCACCGCATTCCCTGCTCTCACAGAGGACCGGGACAGAGATGTCCCTAGCTCAGCCTCTCCTCACCATAGCTTGGACTATTGCCAGAAAAGCCAGCAGACCCCTATTCTCCAGTCTGAGACCTTCATCACTCACCAGCCACCTCCTGCAACTCCTAGCCAGGGGAGTCCCGGGCTGGCCATATGTGCACTCTCCTGGATCCTCCCACACTGGGGAAGTAAGACCCCCGTTCTCCATTTGACAGAAAGGAAACTGAGGCCCAGGAAAGGTAAGGACCTGCTCAAGATCACCCAGAGGTGGCAGCTGGTGCCCCTTCTCAGGATGCGAAGCTCCAGGCCCCACCCTGCACCAGGATTCTGGGAGCTGAAGGCAGAGGAGCTCCAGGGGACCCTCCTCACATCTGCAGAAAAGACAGCCGCACAGCCCCCAGCCCTGTCTAGGAAGAACCCCCAGGACGGGGCCTGTTTTCCAGTGCCGTCCAAACCCCACATCCAGCATGGATGCCCCTGCGGCTCTGCTTCCCATCCAGCTTCTCTGGCCTTGCTTAGTGCCCACTGGGTGCCCCATGCCAGGAGGTGCTGGGCCACTGGCCTCCCTCCCTCTAGTCCAAGAGGGCTGGAAAACTGACCTGGAGCCTCTCAGTCCCACATGGCCCATAACCTCCAGCCTGCAAGCTTCTCCCACACCTCCTACAGGTATGGACCCTGCTCACCCTCATGCCAAGCACTGCACCCGTTTCTGGAAGTCTTCCTAGGTCTCTGGACCCTTTGGTCCAGCCCTTCATCACCAGCCAACACAGCTCGGGATGATGGCTGCACACACGTGGGATCCCTGCTCCCTTCAACAGGGTCCTGCTGCCCAACACCAGATCCCACCCCACAGTGGTGGAGAGAGCAAGCAGGTGTGGGACAGACAGACCTGGGTTCATCCAGGCCTGCCTCTGACCAGGCAAGGCCCCTCCAAGCCTTCCCTCTCAAAGTCCCCAGGCTCCCATTTCTCATCCCCGTCCAAAGTCCCAGGCTGGCTCTGCTCTGTCAGACTCATGATTCCACCAAGAATCTGTCTTATCCCTTCTTATACCCTGGCCCTGGCCAAGCCCATGTCCTGGCCGCCTATGCCCCCAGAATTGCAGTGTCACTTCTCAGGGTAGCCCAGGCCCCCAGACCAAGGCCCTTTACTCAGTCCCTGGTCCTGACCTCACTGGACAAGTGTCTTGATGAAGCGCTGCTGGGCAGCTGCCAGGCCTTCCCACTGAGACCCTGGAGG
Source organism: Glaucomys volans (assembly GCA_020662805.1). Lineage (NCBI taxonomy): Eukaryota > Metazoa > Chordata > Mammalia > Rodentia > Sciuridae > Glaucomys > Glaucomys volans. The sequence goes on from JAJEJO010002595.1 coordinate 213,706, forward strand.
CCTCTGCTGCCAGGCTGGCCAGGCCCCGAGTCTCCCCAGCTCAGAGCTTGGGCCCAGAATGCCTGCCTTTGCTCAGCGCCCACCCACCAGCTCCCCAGGGCTCCTGACCTGCAGCACATGGGGTGGGACCTGCTCCCAGGCTCCCCTGCTGGGCGCAGGACACTGTTCTCCAGGTGTGTGGCCATGTTGCTGAGAAGCCTCCTTCCCAGGGCTGCACCCCAACAGCCCTGTCCCTGGACCTCAGTTCAGGTGGGCAGGGCTCTGCCTCAGTCCCTTCACCCACAGAGAGTTGAAGAGAAGGAAATGACATTCCACTACACATCTGGGACCAGACCGCCACCTCAGCTGGAGGCTCCCCACGGAGGACTCCAGGGGTACCCCTGCTCTCTGCCCTGGGTACCTGCTTCCCCAGAGCCCCAGACCTGCCACCGTCTTCCTGGGCTGGTGGGACAGGCCTTCTGGGTCAAGCCTTGTGCACAAAACTGAGAAGCCCATCACCCAGGCACGACACAGGCAGCAGCCCTCCCCTTGCCGTCCCTGCAGAGAGAAAGATGCGGTCCTGTTGCTTCTTCCAGAGGACAGACAGCCGGGGTCTGGGAGCCTGTGAAGGATCACGGGGCACCTCCCCTGATCTCAGGAGGCGAGTGCAGGGAAGATGGACTTGCTCTTCTTTCCCTTTCTCTGCCAGGCCTTGCCCCCAGAGTAACTACAACCCCTGATCTGGTGAAACCTGTATTGGCAAACTATCCATCCAGCCTGTCCACTCTCCCACTGGCTAGTTCTGGGGACAGAGATGAAGGGGAACAGACGCAGAGCACAGGCAGCAGGCCCCCCAGCCCCCCCTACTCCCTGACCTCCGAGCTCTGGCCTTCCTGCTGGTTGAACTCGGCTAGAACCAGAGGACAAGGAGCATCCAGAGGCAGGACATCTTGTGGCAAGGCAATGATACACCTGGTGTCACTGGAGAAAGTTGACCCGCTGGCTGGGGCAAGAGCTGAGGATGCAGCAGCAGCGTCCACATCGCCGAGGTGTCAGACCCTGTTCAGACCCACAGACTCCAGCCTGCCTCTCCACGTGATCCAGGTGATTCATGGCTTCTTGCTAGCCTGGAAAGCTCTCAATAAATGTTAGCTAATGATTATCATTATTCCCTGTGTTAGTCAGCTTTTTTGTCACTGCGACCAAAAGATCCAATAAAAACAAAGGAGGAGGAGTTTATTTGTCGAAGGTCTCGGTCCACAGGCAGCCGACTCCATGCTCTGGGCCGAGGTGAGGCAGAGCATCATGGCAGAAGGGCCTGGAGGAGGAGAGCAGCTCAGGACCTGGAACCAGGAAGCAGAGCGGGCTCTGCTCACCAGGGACAGAATATAAACCCCAAAGGCAGCCCCTGTGACCACCTCCTCCAGCACACCCCGCCCGCCGGCAGTTCCCACCCAGCTCATCCATTCTGGTGGATTAATGCACTGATTAGGCTAAGGCTCTCACAACCCAATCATTTCACCTCTAAACCTTCTTGTACTGTCTCACACATGAGCTTTTGGGGGATACCCCATCTCTAAACCATACGTTCCTATTCCACAGACCAAAGGAATGAGGTCGAGGAATGCGTGTGAGCGCTCCCTGTGGAAGACAAAGGCCTGGGAGGGCCCTGCTGGGGAAGTCAGAGGCCAGCTCACGATGCGCCTGTGCAATGTCACCAATGTGCTTCACCTTGGTTACAAGATGGGAAGGACACCTGGCTTAAAGGCTGGGGTCATCCTTGCTGGAGCCCAGGAGGCAGATGTCAGAGCCCCGAGGACAGAACTGGATCATCAGGTGCTTCTGCCCTATGCTTATGACTGCGTTTGCTGAGATCCACAAGGTTCTTGCACACCTGCCTTCAGTCCTAGGAGCAAAGAGAGACAGAGTGGAAAGGGAGTCACCTTTTTGCTAGGAGAGAGGGCATCTGCCCTTGTTTCCTCCCTTAGGTACCCTTTGCCTGAGCAAAGGCTAGGCCTGAGGGGCTCAGGCAAAGGGTACCTAAGGGAGGAAACAAGGGCAGATGCCCTCTCTCCTTGCAAAAGCCCTTGTCCCCACTCCATTCCGTAATCCTGGAACCCAGAGCACTGCAGCAGACAGGACTCCCAGGTCATGAAGTCAGCCTGGGGACATGGAAGACAGACTGATGAACGAGGAGGGTGCCCATTCTACCTTTCCACTCTCTCTTCCCTCTGACAGCCCACATTAGGACCTTCCTACCCTTTTCCCATTTCCCATCTTTGCACTGAGGTCCACATTCGAGCTGGTTCACTCTTTGGGGAAATATTCCCTACACCCCTAAAATTCTACCACCAAACCTAAAAAGAGCAGATGGATTGGCAGTGCCACCTGCTGGCTACCCTGGGCTCTGTCCCTTAGGCAGAATTCCTTGTGAGGAGACAGAGGACTGGGGTGCACTATGGCATGCACCCCAAAACAAGTGAGGAAATAGGATCAGAGGCATCATTCAATAGCGGAGCCAAGACCTGGGATGAGACTTGAACCCAGGGGTGCCCCAAGCTTGACCTCTCTGGGAACAGACTGTTTCCGGTCCTGCACCCTCCTTGAGGCTGGGATTTCAACTCATTGTGCACATGATAAAAAAATCAGGAAAATGCAGTCCAATGCAGGAACCAGCTCGTGAGGGGCACTCAGAGCAAGCCACACTCCATGGGCCTAACCTAAAACTGACTCATGAATCCAGGAAACCAGACCTCCCTGTGGACCCACAGACTAGAAGGGCCTTGGACCAACAAAGAACTGCATTTCAAACTGTCATAAGTTGGCCAGAAACTTGTGGACACCCTCTGCGCCTCCACCAGGGCCTGTCGACCCCCTGCTCCCGCCCCCCCCCCCCGGGCCCGCCCACTTCCTCCAGCCCGTCCCCCCTGCTCCCGCCCCTCCCCGGGCCTCTCTCCTTCCCGCCCAGCCGGTCCCCCTCTCCTCCGACTCCTCTTCCTCTCCCTCCGGCCTCCGGGTCCCCGGCCGGCCTCCCGGACATCAGGTCCCGCTGAGGCCTGTGACGACGCCAACCCCGCTGGCGTGTCTCCTTAGCACGCGCCCCAGACGTCCACCGTTCCTTCCTGTGAGCACAGCGGCTGAGAAGGGTCGGGGGGTCCAAGTGGGCGATGGTGGTTGGCGGTCATCATCGTCCCAGGGCTCCCCAGCGCACGTTCCGCGGGCCCAACTTCCGACGGCAAGAGGCTCCGGACTGCGGCGGGCGTCCGCCGCCCATTCCAGGGCCCGCGCGGCCCCTCCCTCTCGCCCTGCCCCTGGACTCGCCCCCGTCACTCTTCTCCACAGGCCCCGCCTCCCGCCCCGACCGGGCCTCGCCCCCGCCCCTCCCTCGCGCTGGGTCTAGTCCCTGTCAAGTTTCTCCACAGGCTCCGCCCCTATCCGCGTGACGCACCAGCCCTGCGCCGCACGTCGAGCTCCCGTCATGCGTCATCGTGCCGCGCCCGCGTAGGCGGCCTGCTAGTGCGAGGTCGCGGAGTTTCCGCCATGGCGCGGGTTGCCGCCCCCCCGGAGGTGATCCGCGCCGCGCAGAAGGACGAATACTACTTGGGCGGCCTGCGGAGCGCGGCGGGCGGCGCCCTGCACAGCCTGGCGGGTGAGCGCCCAGCGAGGGAGCGGCGGGAGAGAGGCCGGCGCCGCTGCGGCTCGGCCCTGCGTGCCGAGGGCCTGCCGAGGCGGAGCGCTGCTGCACACCTGGCCGCAGCGGGCTCCGGGTTCTGGGCCGCGGGGGCCGGTCGCCGGCCGTCAGGAGGGTGACGATCAGAACACACTGTTTAGACGCAGCGTGTTTATTTGTGTACATTCGCTGTGCTAGGCATTTCCCCAGAGGTTATCCATTTATTCTTCAAACATCTGCACAGATAGGGCCTGTGGTTGGTGGGCAGATGGAGGTTCCAGAGAGATCTCACAGCCAGGAAGTTGGAGAGCTGAGGTTTGATGCTAGGCAGGTGGTTCTAGCCTGTGCTCTTTAGCACTGCCTAGACTGGGGCCTTCCAGGCTGTAGGCCCTAGAGTAATTGCCAGGCAGATCCTGGTGGGAGACCACCACAAGTGATGGTTCTCAGGAGATGGTAGGTGTCGCTGGCCCAGGAAGTGGAGGAAGGGCCAAGACAGCCTCCGAGTGGATGCCAAGGGAGGCCAGAAGACAGAAAAGTGGTTGAGGGCTTTCTCAGCTTCTAGGAAGGGGAGGAGCTAGATATGGTACTTAGCACCTGGGGAAGACTGTTGTCCCCAGTCCCTAAAGGACCCCACCACTTCCCCAGGAATAATGTGGTTTTCTCTTCTCAGGTGCAAAGAAGTGGTTGGAGTGGAGGAAGGAGATCGAGCTGCTCTCAGACATGGCCTACTTTGGCCTCACCACACTTGCAGGTACCACCCCTCAGTAGGCCCTTGACACTGAGGGATCCACAGCCCACCCAAGTCAAAGGATGGGGTGGGGGCTTCCAGGCAGAGGGAGAAGCCCCTGAAACTAGCCCCCATGCAGCCTCGGGGACCATAGTCCAGAGCAGGAGGAGCTGCCCAAGACTTCCCAGGGCTCAACGCCCAGTCAGGGGCCTTGCCCTTTATCTTTTTGTGTGTCCCTGGGGACCTTCCTCCAGGACTTTGTCCGGGGAGCCATTTTATTCAGTGGCTGACCTTGGTGGCACTAGTGGGTCACACTGCTGACCCAAGTCCCAAGGGTGCTGGCATTAAGCCCTGGTGAGGGAGTGAGAAGGTCAAGCCTGATGGTCATCCTTTAGAAAGATCTGATAGGCCCTTGGGATTGCCAGTTCCATCTTGGGACCCAGCAAGGATCACCTGCCCAGTGCCAGCCAACTGTACAGAAGGGGGTCAACCAAGGGTGTCCTGCCACCCTGGAACACTCTAGTTGGTGATAAGCACCACATAACTGTTGTGTGGTATTATGGGAAGCGATGAGCTCTTTAGGGGAAAGGGTCAGTTTGGGGAAAGAACATTTCCCATATAAGCAAAGCAGACAGCCAAGGTCAAGAAGACCCTGAGGAGGAGGCCTCCTTAGAAGGATGGGGTTGACTCTGAGAGATGGTGAGTTTTGTGAACTTTTAGCATTCCCTCTGCAAGGTGTGGGGTGTTGCAGGGACATGGGCAGGGAGAGGTAAATGCTATGACCAGACCCCAGGCAGAGTTGGAAGTGGGGAGACACCTAAGAGGAGATGTCAAGGATGCACCATGGGTTTGACCTCAGGAACAGGAGAGCCAGCAAGGCTTTCCATGGAGACAGGGTGTGGGGAGCAGGCTTTCTCAGGTAGTCTGGAAGCTCTCTCTTGGGTAGCAATGAATTTGGGGGTGCTATCTGCTAGGCAGCTGACCTGGAAGCCTGGTATTTGAGAGGGAGCCAGGTCTAGGCTGGGCCATAAGTTGGGTTTGCACTGGAGTGCCTGGGAGGTGGGAAGAAACAAGACTGAGTCTTAACACTTGGGTATGGAGTAGGTAGAGGGGTGGCAGGGGACAAAAAGGGGGAACAAGCACAGGCTCTGAAGAGGACCAGAACCTGGGGGGTGTGTTGGCTTTCCATTGCTGTAACAAAAGCAGAAAAGTCAACTTAGAGGAGTAGAAATTTGTTTTGGCTCACTTGGCCCCTGGCTTTGGGCCTCTGGCCAGGCAGAGCATCATGGTGGGGAGTGTGTGGAAAGCAGAGCAGCTTGCCTTATAGCAGCAAGGAAGCAGAGCAAGAGAGAGAGGAAGAGGCCAGGGATGAGTCCTCAGTGCCCTGCCTCCTCCAGCCAGGCCCAGCTCCTAGCAGCCCGCTCACCTACAAATTCGTCAGCGGGTTAGTGCCTCAGTCACATCCCCAAAGCCCCATCTCTGAACATTGCTGCACTGGGGACCAAGCCTTCAACTTGCAAGTCTGGGGCACTTTCCAGATCCCAGGAGCTGAGGGCAGCCTGAGTGGCAGGTTGTGTCCCATGCTGCCTGAGGTCACAGGGAGGCTGTGGTGGGTTTAGCAATGGGCACATTGGCCACAGCCAGGTTTCAAGGTGACATCCTGGAGGAGAGGGGTTGAAGGGTGAAAGTTGGGGCTGGTAGACTGGTGCTTAGGTACAAAAGCTGACTGAGGACAGAATGACCACAGGAGCACACCTGTCCTTGTCCTTCTAGGCTACCAGACACTTGGGGAGGAGTATGTGGGCATCGTCCAGGTGGACCCATCCTGGCGGCATGTGCCCTCCAGGCTCCGCCGCTGTGTGCTGGTCACACTTCATGCAGTCCTGCCCTACCTGCTGGACAAGGCCCTGCTGCCCCTGGAGCAGGAGTTGCAGGCTGAAGGTGACAGCGTGCGGCCCTCACAGGGTAGCCTGGTGCCCAGTGGGCGTGGCCGCTCAGGAACACGACGATGGGTTCGTCGCCACACGGCTACCCTGACTGAGCAACAGAGGAGGATACTTCAGCGGGCCACTTTCATCCTTAGACAGGGCCTCGCCTGCCTCCATCGCCTCCACATAGCCTGGTTTTACATCCACGGCACTTTCTACCACCTGGCCAAGAGGCTCACGGGGATCACTTATGTAAGTAGCAGAGCCAGGGGCTCCGTAGACACTCAGACCACTGCTGCATGGTCTATGCCAATGACGTGATCACAGTCCGGTGCTGCAGTCTGAGGCTGGAACAAGACCCTCTACTTGGAAAATGACAGTTTTTATTCAGTTACATTTTGCTAAAAGATCTGGGGAAATCTGGGTTTCTGTAAACCCTGGGGGTAGGGCAAGTCTTCTCCTGTGCAGGGTTGCCAGGTGGGGGTGGGTCACTAAACACAGGGACCGTGGTCCGGCCTTGGGGCAGATCTCCAGCACAGGCCTGTGGCTGTGGCTGTGTACCTTTTGCCGCTCTGGAGAAGGAACAAGTGGTCCCAGACAGTGCAAGTGCAGGTACCAGCCCAGCTCCCGGGCCCCACTCACCACTGTGTCGCAGCCTGGCACAGAGGCAGGTCTTGGTTGGGTCTTGTCCAGGGGTGTTTTCCAACATGACCATGTAGACAGCATCTCTGCTGGGCTCCCTCATCTGCACTTGCCAATCGTCTGCTGCCTTTGACAGCCACCCCAACTCTTCCTACCCTGGCTCTCCTCTGGTACCCACAGAGCATCTCTCTGCCCCCCAGCTTTGGTGCCCTGCCCTCCTGAGCTTTCAAAAGGAACCCCAGTACTCCCTGTAGTCACCTGCAGTGCTGCCCTGAGCCCCTTGCAGATTATCTTGCCTGTCCCGCCCCACACATAAGCAAGTCACCAGGATCAGTTAGAGTTGGGGTGGGGTCTCAGCATTGAATACACCCAGACTCAAGGGTATGCAGTAGGTCCTCATCCCTTGCAGGATCTGGAGAGTTTGCTGAATGGCTGTTCTCCCTCCTCAAGGGCCACTTTTGAAGGGGACCTGGCTCTCTGTCTGCTAGAGAGCCCCTGTTCAGTCAGGCCCAGGGTGGGCATGGGTCTCCTCTTCACAAAGGCAGCAGGGCCTGGCGGGCATGGGATCTGCCACCTCCATATGTGCTCCCCCTCTGGCCTAAGGCCTGTCTGGCTGACATGGTTGTCTCCACTTTGCAGCCCATGGACGAGACATAGAGGTGGGGGACAATGGGCTTTTCAGTGACATGGCCGGAAGTTACATTACTATGTATAGGAGACTGGGACAGTGTTAGGGGCCAGAATGCCCCCAGAGGGCCATATGCCTTGCTGAAATAGGGAAGTGTCCTTCCCTCCAGCAGGGTAGCTTGTGGAGAGTGTCCACATGTCCAGCTCCATGCCCCCCAGCTGCTTCGAAGCCCCTTTGCTAGTTCCTTTTTTCCCCAAGGGGTGGTTACTGGATGACCACAGGGTCTTCACCCACTCCCCTGCCCTGTCCTGGCCAGCCTCAGTATAGCTCAACTGATGTTGAGCCAGAGGTCAGTCTCCCGGTCTTTTCCTGGGCCTCCCCAAGCCCACCTCAGGCCTGGTCTCATCCCTGCGGCACTCCCAGGACCCCAGCAGGCCTGGGCCTGACTGCACAGGGGCTCTCTAGCAGACATGGAGCCAGGTCCCCTCACGGTCCTGATGGCTGTGGGGCCACCTGCCTTGACAGCTGCGGATCCACCGCCTGCCAGGAGAGGACCCACGGGCTCGCGCAAGCTACAGGCTGCTGGGGTTCATCTCCCTGCTGCACCTGGCGCTCTCCGTGGGGCTGCAGTTGTACAGCTTCAGGCAGAGGCGGCGAGCCAGGAAGGAGTGGAGGCTGCACCGCAATCTGTCCCACCGCAGGTGCGCGAGGGCTGCTGGGGTGCCTGGGCATGCCACGGGAACTGGACAGCACTCTGACCTCGACTGCCCCTGCCCTCCCCAGGAGCTCCCTGGAGGACAGACCCGTTTCCCGAGCACCACTGTGCACCCTGTGCCTGGAGGAACGCAGGCACGCGACAGCCACACCCTGTGGCCACCTCTTCTGCTGGGAGTGCATCACCGAGTGGTGCAGCACCAAGGTGGGTGGCCCACCCAAGCCCTCTAACCCTCACTCTGTCTGGGGTGCAGGGTGGTCTTTTAAAAGCACCCAGGCAAGTCAGGCATGGGGCCGTGTTAGGTGGAAGTCCATGTCACCTGCCAAGACTTGGCTGAAACCTTGGGCAGAAGGCACATGGTAAATGAAAGACCCAGGCCACACTGCCCTCCCCCTGCCCTGCCTCCTGGCTGCACCCACTGGGGCATCCTAAAGCCTGCACTGGACTCTCCACTTTGAGCAGGACAGGTGCAAGTGGAGGCATGCTGCCTACCCTAAGCAGCTGGGCCCACTGCACTTGCTGGGAGGAGCCACAAAATGGCTTTAGCCAGCCACTTCTCAGGGAAGGCACCTGGATGTCATGGAGCGGGGTTAAGGACAGGGGATTCATTCTTTTGGAAACACACCCAAGAAACTCAGGAATGTCAGTTGGATGGGCGTCTGAGAGCCCAGTGTGCCAAGCGTGGACACGTGCAGTGTGGAGAGCAAGCCTGTCCCTAGGGGCAGGACCAGAGTGTGTCCAGAGGGGGACCTGGTGGGAAGACCTAGAAGGAAGGGTTCAGGGCAGTTCGGGTGGCCCACCATCTGTTTTCCTGATGAAGCCTGCAGCCCTCCACAGCTGTCTGCCAAAGCTTTGCTGGGCAGACGTGGTGAAGCTCAGGCAGCAGAACCAGCCCAGCAGGGAGGTCCCTGGCACCAGTGGGCCATAGGTGCTAAGGTTGAATGAGGCGCCCCTGTGTAGTACCCTGGGGATCCAGGGACAGCTGCTATGGGCCAGCACAGACCATGCCTAGCACCACCATCCTGACCCGTCAGGAGTGGGGAAGGCTGATCCGTGATTGAGTTGCAGGTCACAGGTTCAGCAGGAAGGGGCAGCTGTGTGGGGAGGTGGGGCCTGCCAGTGTGTTGTCAGTGACCCTGCCATCCCCCACAGGCGCAGTGTCCCCTCTGCAGGGAGAAGTTCCCTCCCCAGAAACTGGTCTACCTGAGGCACTACCGCTGACTGGCACCTGACATCCCCGAAAGTGGACAGAGGGACCTCAAGAAGCTTATTCTCAAGATTAACTTAGTTGCACAGAGATTATAAAACTTGACACTGTGTGTTGCCACAGAAGCTACGACTCCAGCCACCCAGGTAGAAGACAGAAATTCAGCACTGACTAGGATGACTGGCCTGGCACCTCGAGGGCTTCGTTGGCAGGTGGCTGTGGCCCGCCAAGGGAGGGGCCAAAGCCCCAGGTTTGGCTCAGCTCAGGGCTTCTTCAGAGGTCCCTCATTTGGACAAAGTCTCAGGGCTCCCTCCCTCCCCAGCCACACAGTTGAGAACTAGTTTCAGAAGTTGTCCAGAAAGAATTTTATTCATTCTGTTGAGCAGTGGGTTCCCAGGAGGCAGGGGCTGAGGGTCAAGGTGGGGGTGGAGGGAGTGTGCTCTAGCCAGTGGTGGCAGAGGCCCCCACACCCAGGCCAGATGAGCCCACCTCCAGGGCTGGGTGTCAAGACTATACACTAACCAAGGGTCAGTACCTCTGACTAAATAGTTGGCACATTTTTAATTCATATTTTTTGCTTCCCATTTTTGACCTTAACATAAATGGGAAGGGGTCTCCCCAGCTGCACAGGCAGAGCCAGCTCGAGTGGAGTTTCCTATTTTCCTCACTTCTTAACCTATTCATGCTGCTAGGCTCCTGTGGAGGAGCCTCGGTGAGCCAGTGCCCTTCCTCAGAGGCCCAGGTGGGCAGGTAGGGCCCTCAGCTTATCCCCAGCTTGCTTCTAGCCTCCATTTCATATTTCCAGGTTTCAAACTTAATTGGTGCTGAAGGCAGCTTGGCAACTTTAAGAAACTAATTCCAGAAGTGTTGGTCCACGATGAACAAAGAACCGACCTGGAAGGAGCACATAAATGTGTGGAGCTCCCCCTAGGCTGTGTGGAATGTCCCCCTGCTAGGAGACGTGGTGGGACTGGGGCCAGCCAGCAGCATTTGCTTTGCTGTGTGGCTGTTACTGGTCAGCTTGCAGCAAAGGGCAGTGCCTGCCCTAAGCTGGGAGGAGCACTGGGGATGGCACCAGGGCTGCTGGGCAGCGGAAGCCTCCATAGCCCCTGTAGGGAGCCTGGAGCACAGCTCTGCACAGCCATCCCCAGCCCTGGGCAGGTGCACACTGAGTTCCCAGCACAGGCCAGAGCTCGACAATCCAGGTATATGTTGTTATACCTATAACCCCAGCTGCTAGGGAGGCTGAGACAAGAGGAAAGTTTGAGGTCAGCCTTGGCAACTCAGACCATGTCAGGGAAAAAAAAAAAATTACAGAGGGCACTGAGGGTGTAACTCAGGTACATTACCTGCCTAGCAGGCTCAAGGCCCTGGGTTCAATCCCTAGAAGCACACGCACGCCAAAGTGCTTGGAACATCCTTCAAAAGACGGGTCACGTATGTGGGACGTTACTGTGCCCTCAGAGGAGCTCAACTGAGATAAGTCAACAAAAGACAGCCCAGACCATCATTGTTCAGGGTCTGAAATCATCTGTGTATGTGGAAAATGCTGCTGGCAAGCTCTCAGGGCCAGAGCACTTGCACCCATGCCACTGAGCCCCTGCAGGGGTGTCTTGCTGCTGGCAGAGACAGTTCCCCTCCAGGGCTGCTGAAAGCAAGCTGGGTCTTGGTGCAAGAACTAGTGCTTTAGATACAGACCATGTGAGCAAAGGGACACTGTCTTTAATAAAATCGGAATTAAAAAGTCACTTAGTAAAATGTTCAGGAGTATTATTTTTTATCACATTAAAAAAGTTGACATGCAGTAGTAGGTTGTCTCCCTTGTAGAAAGTGTAAAGCTGTCGTGTTAAACCCATAACCCTGGCCTGCTCCGACCAGTTTTGGTGTTTCCTTAAAGGGGCGGAAAACACATTTAGTCAAAAGCAAATCAAACTCTTTATACGTATCAAAGAAATGTGTCAAAATAATCTCAAACAATTAAAATATAATATGTTTATAATTCCAGGCCCTCAGAAGCAATCATGGTAGTTAAGAACAAGTTTTGAGTCATGGCGATAGAGGCCAGCTTGAAACACCTCCAGGGAGGTGAGGTTTGGAAACTGGCATGAGAAATCACCTGTGCAGTGTTATGTTCTCTCCCACGCAGGAATCAGGATGGCCTCGTCCCTCTGGCCTCGCCATGGCCGGGAAACAGCCCCACGCAGAGTATCCAGCTCCTCCTGCAGCCTGGCTCCTGTCCTCCCTCCCACCCCTCACTCCTGCGGCTGCTGCCCGCCTGGCCTCTTGAGCCTGCGGTTACTACAGTGCCGTTCTTTGAAACACGTGGACACCGCTGAAATAGAAATCAATGCAGTCTGGTTTAAATGCCAGTTTCTTCAAGAACCTGTATTTCAGTTACAAATCATTGAGGCTCCTTTTTAAAAAGAAAATTCAAATCCCTTGTAATCAACTACTTTATGTGAAGAAAAAGGCATTGTTACAATGGCTCAAAACCGTCGTGAACACGTGTGCCAGAGTCAGTCCAGCTTCTAACTAGCAAACGTCTTGCCCACGTCCTCCTTCCCTTTGTATCTCCTCTTTCCGTGTGTGAATGGTATGTACCGGTATTTAATCATGTGCTGGGAAAACAAACACAAACAAGCTTGAGTTACTTCACAGCTGTCCCCTGATGGGCCATGCTTCCCCTAACCTCAACAGCCAAAGGTGCCCCTTGGTCTTCTCTACATGTCACAAGCCATGAAAACTGGCACAGCCCAGCTGACCTGCACAAGGTCTGTCTGAAAGCCCCACTCTGAGGAGCATTCTGTGAGCCCTGTGCGGGAAGGGTAGGGGTGGCAACGCCACCCTGCATGTAGCATCCAGGGTCATAATGGATGTCCCCGTGAGGCTCCTCTTGGGTCAGGCTGCTGCAGAGCCCCAAGCTTTAGACTAAGAAGAGCCACTGGACCCTGCAGGCCCAGGGACACCTGGCACAACCCAGCACTTTCTTCAGCTCCCAGCCAGCACCCCGAGGGCCCACTGGCTCCCACATGGGGATCTGCACGTTTGCACACACTGGCCTTGGCGGGATGTGGAGCACTGGGTCCTCACCAGGCATGAGGCAGTGCTGGCCAATCATGGCAGGCCCTACCCACTGCCGCTCATCAGAGACCCAGGCACAGCTCTCCCCGGGCAGTGACAGGACAGCACAGCAGCGCTGAAGTCTTTACCTTTATTTGCCTCTTCATTGTGATACAGAAAAGCATGATGAAGTACATCACCAGGATGGGCCAGAACACCGGGACGTTGAACGCCTCGAAGAAGGTGCAGACCATTGCCACCAGGATGCCCTTCGTGGCTGCGTGCCTTGACGCGAGGAAAGAAGTTAGCAGTGCTGCTGTGGCCAGAATCTGGCACCTGCCAGCCCCTTCCAGCCTCCAGTTTCTTATGTTCACCACAAATGAGCGCCATGGAGAGAGGAGGCTGCTTGGGGCAAGTGGCGCTGTGTGCACCTAATGTGTGTGGCCACCCTGAGCCGTGACTGTGTCGCTCTCTCAGTCCCTCAAAAGCTGAAAGTCTTAAACTTACACAAAGTACAACATGCCGTGCTGAAGCTGACGCACCTGTGTGCTGCTGCGCCTGCTGTCTGACAGGCCCCAGTGCCCAGCCTCCTACCCAGCTCAAGACCCTCGGCACTCTCCCTCCAGCAGGTTCCAAGCTCCCCGCCTAACCCCCGCTGCTCTCCCTCTGCCCTACGTGCCCTCTCCCCAATGCCCCACACCGTAGCACCTCAACCATGCCCCATGCCCAGTGCCAGGGCTGCAAGGTTAGTGCCTATAGCTGAGGGAACCCAGTTTGCTCAAGTCACTGACCCAACAGACTTCAGTTCCTCAAGAGTCCCAAACAGGATGGGCCAGTCAGAGCTCCCAACCCTCTGGCAGAGGGATACCTGAGGAACCATAACAACCACCTGTCCCCCATCACACTCATCCTTGCCTCCTTCCACACATGTGAGGTCTAGTCTATGGAAGGACCAGGCCCTGAGGGTCCAACCCTGGACACCTCTCCCAAGAACTAGGCAATCAAAAAACTAGTCCAACTCTGCTGGCCATGGGAGGCCACAGGGCCCTCCTAAGGCTCAAGTCTGCAAGACAGCAGCTCTCTACCTCCCAGAACAAGCCTGTGTCTGCAAACTCCAGACCAGGAGTCTAACCTAAAGCCCAGAGAACATCACAAGGTGGCAGTCTGCCCCAGAGGGCCTCCTGCACCCACACCCACCTAGCCATCGCCTTTTGGGTGAATGAACAACTCAAACAAATGAAGTACAGCAAAACTGGCTCCTTAAGGAAGTCTAAATAGGTGGCAGACTAGAACAAACTCCTCAGCCACTCAAGCAAGGGCCAGATGCCTTCAGAGTCAGAGGTGCAATCAGGCGCAGCACAGCACAGAAGGGCGTCAAGGTGGACAGGTCACTGCACGTTTCAAAGCAGCCAACAGAACTGTGACTGTTCCCAACAGAGACATGGCAAATACCTGCAGTGATGCACATGCCAGCTTCCTGATGGTCAGATGGGGGCGTGTTGTACACATGCACTGCAATGCCACACTGCACCCTACAGGCACACAGTCACCACATGGCAGATACAAATACAGCTTAAAAGTTCAATAGGAAAAAAAAAATAGCTCACCAAAACTTAAACTCTGGAAGCCTTCGAATGAAGGGGCGGAATTCCTCGTTCTGTTTGGTTGGTAAGGAAGGGCCGTCATCTGAAAGGCAGAGCACCGATCAGAGAGGAAGTCCTGCCTCTCGTCTTATTTCTACCACCACATTCAGAAGCTTTCCCTGAAAGGTCTTGAACTAGCAGGTCTCACACATGGAAACCGGTCTACGTTATTTAGCCAAAGATAAAACGGGAGTCTAGCACCGATGTACAAATCCACTCAATACTTCAGAAGATTCTTAAGAAGATTCAATTTAGACTTTCTTTTGGAAAAAGACTTCTCTACATTTTGTATGTGTAAAAAGAATTCAATTAGATTTTCCATCAACTGTATGACATCAAGGACACAAAGGCGCTGGGGATGGAGCTCAGTGGCAGAGTGCTTGCCTGGCACGTTCCATCCCTAGCACCACCAAAAACGAAAAAAAAGGACGAATCAACATTTACACAGAACAAGCAGTGCAGAGTGAGGCAGGCCGCGTCCTTGCCACAGGAACACCATGGGACTGGTGGACAGCCTGCGGGCCACGCTCTGCTCACCTGACCACACCTCATGTACAGATGGACAAACTGAGGCACATAGAAAAGGGTCTAATCAAGTCTTCTTCAAACAGCAATTGAATGAAAGGGACTGTACTTCCTTTCGTGTTTTCACTGATTATTCCATAAAGAAAAACCGCAGACTTTGATCATCTAACTCAAACCCCACTCTCTGGAGCATCTCCCACAATAGAGGACCCTGGGGCCCAGGCAGCCAGTCGCCTCCACAGAATCACACATCACCTGTGCCCCGCCCCCACCCCACTGGCCCTGGGCCAGGAACAGCATGGACTTCGCAGGCATGGCACAAACATGCCAAAAACAGTTCAATGCCTCAGAAATGAGGGAATGCCCGCCACCTCACCCTGGCCTGGCAACCAGCAGCCAGGGTCCGAGTGGTCTGTCTGATCCTAGCAGACAGCCCTTGTAAAACTCTGGTCAGCTGAGAAGCCAGACGGTAAGTCCTAAGGCAGGACCAGGACGGGCTGTCTGCAGGAGGCAAAAACCTGAGAGGCAGGCTCAGCGCCCACTTCCTGTGGTCCCCCACTCTGCCAGATACCCTCACGTGCCTCAGTCTCCTCATCTGCACAATGGGGATATCAATGAACACCCCCCCCCCCCACCAAGGCTGTATGAGGACTTAGAGTGCTTATGCTGGCCTGGCCACCACAGGTACACGTAAGCCCCGAAAGCACAGCCCTGCACATCCCGGGAGAACGTGTGGCCTTCCCAAGAAGGCACAGAGGCGCTGTGCTGCCCACACAGCACTGTGGATGGCCTCTGCTCTACCTGAGTCTTCCATTAAGGAAGGATCCACTTTGGGAGAAAGGAACGCTATGAAAAGATTTAGATGGTAGATTCCCAGGGCGTAGGTCACGATGTACCAACCCTGGAAGAGAAGGAAGCACAGCGTCAGTGAGCAGCCCACCCTCACAGCCCCAAGCGCTTCACTGTGCCTGTGCCCCTTAACCTGGGCTAACCTGGAAACAGCAAGAGTCTCGGCTTAAGTGACAATGGAAGCACCCACGGTGACCATTTACCTCAAACTACTCTGTGGGTCTTGAAACTGAGACGACCCAGGATCCAGGCAGCAAATTCCTTCAAGGGTCCACCAGATGCATGTGGCACCTGCAGCCTGTGGCAGGCCCTGCGTGCAACAGCCGGAGCACTAAGTTCCTCCAGCTGACGACCACGACTGTACTCTGTCTTCAGAGCGTGCACTTTTTCATAAACAAGAGGAAATCTTTCTGCCGAAATTTTTTTCCAAATCAAACTACACAGTAGATGTGAAAAATCACCTTAATGCATGTGTGTCACCATGTGCAGAGCCAAGCCTCGAGGGCCACAGACAACGGAACTAACCTGTGGTGCGGCCCCACACCAGCACACTCCTGACTCAAGGCTGCTCAGCCAGTCTTTCCATTAGTGAATGGACCAAGTTCCATTTTTTAAAAAATCAACACCGTTCCAGACAGTCTGTACAGACTGGGTTCTGCACAACACAAGGAAAGTCACCACCCTCACACTAATCCAAGTTGGTTCACTCACAGTAACAAACCACAAACAAGAACAAAAATCAAGTTCTACATTCAGTGTTCTGGTTTTTGGTACTGGCGATTGAACCCAGGCTGCTCTACCACTGAGCCATACCCCAAGCCCTTTTTACTTTTTGAGACATGGCCTAGTTAAGTTGCTGAGGCTGGCCTTGAGCTTAGATCCTCCTGCCTCAGCCTCCTGAGTCACTGGGATCACAGGTGTGGCCAGCACACCCAGCTTACACACGGTTTAAGTGAGAATTTCACACAGCTCCAGACACATGGTTGAGTCAATAAACCTGTCCATTCATGGGCTGCCAGCCCCCTAAATCCTAGAAGTTAGCAGTAAGAAAGGTATGGCTTAAGTGAGAATATCTCTTCCAGAGCTCCAGAGAAAAGGCCTTTAAGCTGCCCTCCTCTCCAGGTGTGCAAGGAGTCCCTGAGGACAGGTGTTCATTAGGAAATAACCAGCTTCAAAGGAAAAGCCTGAGTGGCTGCACCTGCCCTGGGGGTGTCCAGAGACAGCCCAGGGACCAGCAGAACTGCCTTCAGGCAGCTCCACCACTCACTGCACAGAATGTCATACACTCACTTTCCTCTTTAGCCTCAAGACAGGTGTCATTCACACAGCTAAACCCTGTGACTGCCCACGTCAGTCGTAATGGGTAACGCTTCGCCCAAGAGGCAAGGTGTCTGCGACAGAAGTTAATCAGTGCCTGTGGTTCTGGCCCAGGGGGCACATGGCAGGGTAAGGAAACAAGAAAGCCCACGGTCCAGAGCAGGTCACTCAAGGGCAGAACACAGGCCAAGGTCAAGCCTGGCCTGAGCACACTAGGAACTCTAGCTAGGGAATGAGACAAATGAGGTAGATAGTCAACACTCCTCTTGTCACTGAAATTCTTCTTACATTTGTGCTGAACTGCAAGTGCTTATTACAGATCACTTCCTTCTCAATAAACTGGATCACCAATGTCCCAACCGCAACGACATCCAATAAGGAGCCATACCTACCTGTAACAGGTAAACTCTAATCATGTAGACAAAGCTCAAGCCCAGCGTCACCACCCACCGCACAGCCGTGTAAGGTGTGGACTTGTCCAGCCAGGACTGATAAATCTAGAGAGACAAGGGTTACAGCATGAAGTCCACCCTGGAATCCTCGCAGCAACCCTGCTGCAGAGTGCACTTCCACTAGAGTTGCTCTTATTTTTGGCTCTGCTGGAGGGTGAGCCAGTGAATGAACACACGCTAGGCTAGTGCTCTGTAACTCAGCTACATTCCCAGTCCTTGTTTCAAATTTTACTTTAGTGACAGGGTCTCACTAAATTGGTCTCAAACTTGTGATCCTCCTGCTTCAGTCTCCCAAAAAGATGGGATTACAGGCACATGCCACCATGCCCAGCTACAGCTAGCTGGTTTTAAATTTTCAAAAAAGCTCATTAAAACAGCAAGAGATGTACATGTCAGCACAAAGCAGTGACTACAATTCATTCAAAATTCACAATAATTTCTGAAGCAGTTTACCTCTTAAACAAAAATATTATAAAACAACCAAATTAAAAGATGGTACTATGGCACAATAGCACAATAGCATCATTATGGGAGAGACCAACTTCACCCCAATTGAAAGAACATCAACTGAAAAGAAGACACCCATTTTGAAGTCACCATCCCACACAACAGGTTTCACTGCCCAAGACCTGACCCAAAGCCTGCTCCTCGCACAGGTCTTTGCCAAGGTACTAGACTCTCCCACTGGCCCAGGAGCCCCAGGCTGGCCCCTTCACTCACATGAGACCAGCCACAGCCTGACCACAGCAGCCAGAGCTCACAAGTGGTATGCACCAAGGCAGCTATGGATGAGACTGGGGGAGCCCTTAGTTTTCAACACACATAAATGTGTATGTATGTACATAGTTATTTTTAATTTTTAACTCAATTTAAAATTTTAAATTGTGAAAATTCTCAAACAATCGTAAAATGAAACTATACATGTTCATCACCAGATTCAGTAATTAAATAGTTTGCCACATACTACTTTAAAAGTTCATAAATTTCTCCTGTAATCCCAGTGGCTCAGGAAGCTGAGGCAGGAGAATCATGAGTTCAAAGCCAGCCTCAGCAAAAGTTAGGTGCTAAGCAACTCAGTGAGACCATGTCTCCAAATAAAAAACAAAATAGGGCTGGGATGTGGCTCAGTGATCGAGTGCCCCCGAGTTCAATCCCTGGTACCAAAAGGAAAAAAAAAGTTGGTAAATTTGTCAGGTGTGGTAGGTAGCACATGCCAGTAATTTCAGGAACTCAGGGGGCTGAGGCAGGAGGAAGGCAAGTTCAAAGCCTGCCTCAGCAACTAAGGGAGGCCCTAAGCAACTCAATGAGACCCTGTCTCTAAATAAAATACAAAAACGGTCTGGGAATGTGGCTCAATAGTTGAGTGCCCCTGGGTTCATAGATTTTTTTTTTTTTTTTTTAACTGAGCTAAAGTATCAGCATCCGAAATTGTTCACCAAATTAGACTTCTGGACTGAAGTTCATGAACAAAATGTTCAAATAGCTTAAGCCCCACCACTCCACCAAGCAGCCCAGACAGCCACAACAGGGTGGCTCACATCCACCAAGGCCAGAGCTAAGGAGGCAGCACCCAACAGCGATGTGCAGGCAAGGGAGGTAAAGCCTGGAGGGACCACTGGATGCAGGTGGCAGAAGACAGCCAGCAAAAGCAGAGCAAGGGCCACCACCACACCTGTAGAGCATGTTTAAAGTTGTTAAGAAGAAAATTAAAAAGGGCTGGGAGTGTAGCGCAGGAGGAGAGCACTGCCTAGCATGCACAAGGCCCTGGTTCCATCCCTAGAACCACAAAAAAAGAAAATACAGTGGCCCCCAACACCTGGACTCTCCTCTACCAGGCTTTCTGGAAAACACGAGTGCAGGAGCTCACAGTAGAGCAGAGCCCAGCAGAGTCAGGTTGGGCAAGCTAGTGCTTAGCTCCTTTCAGCAATGCAGCAAACTCATACCCTTGAAGATGTGTCAAGAGCCAAAATTTCTCTCCCAAATATTTACACTGATCTACAAATGCACCAACCTGTCCAAGTCGTGTGAAAAATCTGTACACCACTGATGGTTTCCCATGGACAGAATCTCCAACACTGTCCCCTTCAGACATTCTGTAACTAGAAAAACACAAGATACTTTTAAATTAAATAAAAAAGCATTCAAAGATTTGAAATTTTTGCTAACCAATATGTCAAGTAGGTTTTCCCATACTCAGTATTTCATCCAAGCCACTTCTTTGTGTTCTTACCATGAACTGTCCAGGACAAAGAAATAAGCAGGTGACAGGCTCTCGGGGAAAAGGACAGAGCAAGCTGCATGCCAAACGACCCAGGATGAACCGTCTTCTACTGCCAGCATCACAATCTCTCTCCCCCAACCTCTCTCTCTCTGGGGGTGCTGTCCACCCTAACCTGCTGAGCTTGGAGTCCTCTGGTAGGTCCACAGCACCCCTCCAGGTACTTCTTCCTCTGGATCCCCAGCCTCCTCAAGCACCCACCTTCTCTATGCCCTGTCCTGGGTCTGCCTACCATCAACCAGAAGATGTCATCCAGTACCTGCAGGCAGTCCATCTCTGTGTCCCGGTTTCTTATCTGAAAACTGGAGGTAATCCTATCTGTTCATGACTATTTTGACATGCTGTTGTGACCCCAGGCAGAATTCACCTGTTAAGAACCCAGATGCCAAAGGTCCCCACATCATCCCACTTAATTCCCAGATGGCCTAGAGAAGGGGTGTCATTATCTGCATTTCACAAAGAAGTCCAAGATCATTCCACAGCTCTGCTCCCAAGCAGGCCCAGAGCCCAGCACGACACCTGGCTCCTGAGCATGGACTCAGAGAATCCACCACTCTTCAGGAGAACACTACTAAGTAACTGGGACCTTCCCACTTTAATGACAAGGCACTTGTGGGTCCCTAAGGGAAGGCAGGACTCACCACCCCCCCAAATCTGTGGGTGACAACTACTTGAACTCCTTCTGTAGCTACCATAAGAATGGAAAGGAGAAACAGACTCCAATGTAAGGCTTGAGTTCCACTCATGTTCAGCAGCTGAGATCCTTAGCAGAACCCCTGGCCACCCAGCAGGCCCCAGTTTCCTCATCTGCAAAATGAGGCTGTACTGCACACCAGACACAAAGACACAGTCTTCATTCCACAGCAGGCCTTGAGGCTACTGTTACTGCTCCCACTCACAGAAGAGAGAACAGGCTCACAAAGGCTAGGTGTTGTCCCCAGCAATCAGACATTCGCAATGGGGCTGGAACCAGAACCCACGCCTGCCTAAGTCCAAAACCTTCTAAGCCACATCTTCACTATGAGCGTTGGGAAACTCTTCTTCTGAAGTGGAAGTCAGAGGCCACCTGATGAGTCCCTAGATCTCAAGTGGACAGCCTTCTAATCACAACTTAAACACAAGCTAGGCCACAGTGTCCAGTCTTTAGCATGAAGTATGAACGTGACTGCACAGTAGCATTTCCTGGACCCTAGAACACAGTGCCCAGAGCTGTCCAAGAAATGCCCTTTGGTCTCAGGAGAGCCTTGTAAACCAAAGAAGCACAATTTAACTAAAAGTTCATTATGGCTCTCAAAATCCTTCCCATCCCCTTCTGGAAAGGACATCTTTACACTTCACCAAAGGATTCCCAGTTTAAACAGAGGCTACCGTTAGCATGCATACCTAGACTGACCACCTACTCAAACAGAAGCCCAGCCTGCAGAAAGCTACTTCACTCATGTTCATTTTTTTTTTAATTTTTACAGACTTTCTATGGTTGAGCACGATGTACATTCATATTACTCTTGTTAATCACACATGTACATACTTCACTCATATACTTAATCCTGTGGGGCTTGCAAATTTTTCTTCATTTTACTCTAACCAAATTGTTACCATGAAAACACTTTTGTGTGAATTGAGGTGAACAAGAGTAATAGTAGAAACAAAAATACCTGGCTGTTCCACTGAAGTATGTACTACATACTAACTACTTAAAATGTCTAACTCTATAGGCTGAAATGGAAAACTTACTAAATTAACATGCATTAGTCACAAACTGATTATCTGACAAACACACATATGAAGACATGACTTTACACATTTTCTTTTCCTGTGCCAGGGATGGAGCCAGGCCTCGCACATGCTAGACAAGTGCTCTGCCACTGAGCGAGCTGCACCCCAGCCATGACTTGACGTCTCAACTGAACTTGCTGCCAGTGACATGCGAGTGGCACTGTAACTTGACCAAGAACATGAACTTTGGAATACAACCAGCACGGCACTTCCCAGCCACAGGACCTGAGTGAGCCACCTAAGAAAGCCAGGGCTGGATCTGTGGGATGGTCACCGCACTTGTGGCACCTGTGCCCAGGTTTCCTGAGGAGCTCATGGCAGTGTGTGGAGAGCCTGCAAGCCTGACACCACACAGGTGCCAGCCCCCCCAAACACGTCAGACTAGTTCCTGGATTAGGGCGGCCCTCACACCAGCTGTTCTTCTGCAGTTCTCCTCCTTATGCTCAGTATAAAGGTCACTTCCTCAGAGAGGCCCACATGCTGTCCAAACTGACCACCAGACCCTTATGTTTTTATTTTGTGCAGCTGTTGTTTTCTGATGCCTTTAGCTTATTTTTCAATTTCCTCCCACCACACTGCAAGTTCTTGGAGGAGGCCTTTGTCTGGTTCACAGCTGGGCCTTACCACCTGGAAGTGCCCAATACATATCAGAAAGTCAATTAATTACCTGTTCAATGTAAGTGCTTTATGCTCAAAGAAAACAAAGCAAGACGAAAACCATTCCAGGCAGAGACAACTAAGTACCCAACAGAAACTGCATAGAATGTTCTCCATGTGCCTTGTTCTAGAATCCATTAGTTGGCTAGTTTCTATGATCCATCACTCCTAAACTAGGAACGACACAGAAAGCCCTCTGTCCAGCATCTGGGGTCAATTCCTCCTGGACAAGAAATGGTCACTGAGTTCATATACCCGAAAGCCCCTGGTGCTGTTCTCTCCCTGAAATGCCCTTCTAGTCCCTATCTCTTGGTTATTCCCAAAGTCACATTCCAGTCTGGGCTCCTCCCTCCTCACTTGACCATCTAGATCCCCATCTGGTCTTTATACCCCATACCTCCCCTGCAGTCACCCCCTGTTCATATCATGGCCTGAACTGGCTAAGTATCAGTTACTGAGGACACTTTACTCACTTATGGGAAAATTCTATTTTACCATGAAGTGGAAAGTCAACGCAACTAAGAACAGAGCAGTTCTAGGACAAACAGCCCGTCTCCCCTCTGAAAAGGAAAGGAAGACAGGCCCCTGAATGTTCTTAGGACAAAGGCAGCCCTCTTGGCTCTGAGATACCCTGCCTAGGAAGCGGACACTGGTGTACAGTCGGCCTGGAGGGCTGAAGATTTTACCACCTTAACTTGGAATACTATCACCACATAGTCTTGACCGGACAACTAGCTTCCCTTGAGCCCACTCGTTGCCGTCTTCCCAAACTTAATCCCAAATACAAATAAGCCCTAAGAGCAAACAGGTAATGGGGAAGTAAGAAACCCATCCCAACTCTAACTGCGCGGGCCGCAACAGGCCACATTCGCGGACGCGCCGCCCAGCGGGGGGAAAGAAGTGGCCAGGGCGGGCCGGACCGCGGCCCCCTCCCGGGCTCGGCCAGTCTCCGCGCGGGTCCCGCCCGGGACTCCGTCAGCTCCTCCCGGGCTCGGCCAGTTTCCGCGCGGGTCCCGCCCGGAGCTCGGCCAGTCTCCACGCGGGTCCTCCCGGGGCTCGGCCAGTCCCTCCCGAGGCTCGGCCAGTCCCCGCGCGGCCCGGCTGACCCTCCCCGGCCCCGCCCGCCCGCAGCCTTGACAGCCCGAGTGAGGCGGAGGCGGCGCCGCCCGGCCGCCCCGCGCCACCAGCCCACCCCCGGCACCTCGCAGCTCCGCTGCGGCCGAGCCGCGGTCTCCCTCACGGCCGCAGAAGGAGGACGGCGGACAGGACCGCCGCCGGCGCTCACTCGGGCTCCGGGAAGCTGCACGGGAACTTCCGCTCCGTCCTGCGGCGCCGCCTCCGGCCTCCAAGATGGCCGCGGGGCGGGGCCAGGAGCTCCAACCATTTCCGCTTCCGGTGCGGCCGCCACGGCCGTTGGCGGGCGGTCTCCCCGGCGGAAGGAGCGGGCCAGAGGAAGTGCGAAGCGCTGCGCAGGCGCAGTGGCGTCCCCGGGCTCCCGGCCGAATGCTCCGCTCCGGAGATTGTCGTCGCCCAGCCTGGCCGCGGCCACGCCCCCTAGCGACCCGAAGCCAATGGCAGACGGCGTGGCTGGTTGCTAGTGAAGCGCGGGCGGCAAGATGGAGGCGGCCGGCGAGAGCAGCCAGCCTTCGCTCCCGCAGCGCCGGAGTCAGCCCGGGAGGCCGCCGTGGAACGGTACGCACTGCACCGCGTCGAGAGCATGCTCCCTCTGCGAGGACGAGGCCCAACAGCCCCAGAGTTCGCGGCCGCCAGTATCCGAATTCGGGCCACCCAGACGCAGGGGTGGCGAAGCCGCGGGCTGCACCAGTGGGCGCCGAGGAGCCAAGTCGCGGCCGGGCTGCGGGGGCGAGGGGCGGGGGGAGGCGCGCAAGGTCCCCCACCTCCCACCCCAGGCCGGTGCCCTGGGAACCTGGGCCGCGCGATGCAGGCTCGGATAGGAGCTGATCTCAAGCCGGGACAAGCAGGGCGGGCAGCCCGAGGATCGGCAGGTGGAACCTGACCCGCGTTCAGCGCACAGCCAGGAGCTTGGGGGTTAGCCCCTGTCTGCGCTCCCGCACACCCAGTCGCCTGTCCCCGGCTGCGCCTTGTAGGCAGGACAATCTGGGCGGGCGTGCCCTCCACCCCGTAGTCGGGAGTGGGAATGGTGCCCAGGACTGAGTGGAAAGAGAGAAGCTGGCCAGGCCTCCTTGGGTGTAAGTTCGGATATTGTCTGGGGGTACAGGAGGCCACTGAGAGTCCCAGCAGGGCCTCTGTGCTCTCACTGCTGCTTCCCTACCTCCCTGCCTTCAGCAGGCTTGCCATTAGGTCAGTCCTTCCCAGCCCTGCCCCACCAGCACCCCTGGGACATGTCGACTCCCTAGAGCATACAGGTTTGGTCCTGGCCCTCTCCGTGGCTAAGTTGGTGCTCCTCCACATCACCAGAACCAAAGAACCCATGGCCGAGTCCATAGTGAGCAGGAAAACTGAACCCCATATAGCCTTCCAGCAGTTAGCCCAGGTGATGTGGACAGACACCTCCTCCAGAGCCCAGAGCTGCCCCTCTTCGGGTGTCTGTTATGTTAGCAAGGTCACTTGTGTTCATTTTCTTCTCAATGTTCAGGTTATGGTATCTACATATACCCAAATTCTTTCTTTCGATATGAAGGAGAATGGAAAGAAGGGAAGAAACACGGTAGGAAACCTGAAGATGCAGCCAGTTTCCTGGGAGCTTGGGGTGGACCATGGCCCTGTACAAGCATGACCTAGGACATGCCAACAGGCTGTACCAGCCTCCTCTGGCTCAAGCTGGTGCTGAGTAAGGTGCTTTCACATTGCTCTGGCTCACCGCACCCTGCTGCTGCCCCATCAGCTGACAGCTGCTGGCAAGTCTGGGAGGGGCAACAGGCACCCAGGGAGACACTCCAACCGCCACCCTGGCAGGCCGCATTCCCATAGGCCTTGGGGCACTTTCAGCAAAGGAAGCCGAAGCTTGGAAGCCCTCCCTCGAGTCTTAGCTTGCTGATCTTTTCCAGAGTGAAAATTCGCTTGAAGGTTTTTTTCTGATTATGAGGAGATGACCTACTTTTGTAGAATAGAGGAAAGAAGGCATCAAGTAAACCCCCTGAAATGCCATACGCGCACTGGCAACTGCTACACTCACCAGCATCTTCTGTCTGTTGCTGGGCCTCCCCTGCCCCCGTCCTCCCTGTGTTCCCCTGGGGGCTGGGCTGGCTACATGTGTTGGCTGCTGCTTCTTGCCGTTCAGCTTTTGCTTAGTGCTTTGCCACACCCAGGGTGTGGAAGCTCATGTCCAGGCCACCCGGAAGGTTGCCCCCAGACCCTCCTGGCCCTCTGAGGCTGGGGGATGAGGAGCATGCGCACTTCTTGCACCTCTGTGGTCATTCTAGCCAACACAGAGTGCTCAGGAACCAAGCAGAGCACTCAAGTCCCTGGATGTCTTGAGAACTATATTTTTTTGCAGTGCTGGTGGTGAAACCAAGGGCCTCGTGCCAGGCAGGGACTCTACCACTGAGCTCCATCCCAGCGCTCTACATTTTTATTTTGAGGCGAGGTCTCTCATTTGCCCAGGGTGGCCTCAACTTGCAGTGCTCCTGCCTCAGCCTCCTGACTGAGGACTCTTGAGATAAATGTGGAGTACGTGGGTAATAGGCAAAGAGCCCACAGTGGACTTGTGACCAAGCCGGGGAGAACCGAGGGTTGGGTGTCCCCTTCCTCACTCTGAGACGAGCCTGGCGAGGTGAGGGCACGCTGGCAGTCAGTGCCAGGCCCATGACTCGCCACCGTCCCTCACAGGTCACGGGAAGCTGCTGTTTAAAGATGGAAGTTACTATGAGGGCGAGTTTGTGGATGGAGAGATCACAGGGCTCGGCTGCCGGTACTGGGCCTGGTCAGGTTGGTGCAGTGGCCACTCGGTGCCACCTCCTTTCCCATGCACTCTCAGGTAGAGGTTGGTCCCCTGCTTCTGGGCACAGGTGTTGTGAGGAAATGAGGGGCCCCAGGTTACCTAACTTGGAACAGCAGTGTGACATAGCATGCCAGGGGGCCAGGTGGCATGGATAGATAGCCTTTGTGCCTGGGCGAGACAGGTCCCAGCAAGGAGTACCTCAGTCGGGACTCTGTGCCCACCTTGGCAGACATGGACTGAAAAGATTTGTCATCTCTGAGCCAGGCTGGTGACACTGGTCTGTTGTCCCCTCTCTTCAGAAGGAGGCTCACTTGACTTGGGCACAGGAGCTGGAGGCCAGCCTGGGCAACATAGGGAGACCATGTCAGAAAGAAAGATCACCTTCAGTTGCAGTTTCCTTTTTCATTCAAAATATTTCTGCCAAATTGTGCCCCAGATGGGAAAGCTGCTCTTGGGATCCGTGCCCCTTGCCAGGGCAATTCCGGGAACCTCAGGCATAGGCAGCGAGTGGTGGGGGCTCAGGGGAACCTTTCTTTTGGGCTCTGCTTTCAGTTGTTTTCAAAGAGCCTGGGAAGGCTCATCCCACACCATGACCCACGGTGCCCACAGGAGGGGTCACCTAGGACAGCTGCTGGCCCAGTGGGCAGGGAGGACCAGGTCCATCTCATCCTGTTTCTCCCTCATGAACCACAGTAAGGCATGAGCTAGAGACAGGGATGTCCACTCTGAAATAGCCCCTGCCACCTCACTGGTCAGGGGAGGAGAGATGCAGGACACAGTGCTGACCTCGTCCTTGTTGTCTATACCCAGGAAACACCTATTCCGGACACTTTGTTTTAGGAGAGCCTCAAGGGTATGGCGTCATGAAGTATAAAGCCGGGGGCCACTACGAAGGAGAGCTCTCTCACGGCCTGAGGGCAGGTCTGGTGTGCACAGGGGTGCTGTGGGGGAGCGGGAGCCTGGTGCCCACTGAAGCCTTGGAGCCACTAACCCAGCCTGTTTGGCTTTAAAGCTTGGAGAAGGAGGTGGGGTCCATGGGGGCAGGGGTCACGCCTTCATCTGTGCTCCTAGACTACATCCAGTTAGGTCAGCATGCTGGGCCATGCACCTGGCAGTCCCTACCTGCTGCATCCTGTGACACTTACGTCTCAGCTGTCCCCTGCCACCTAGCAAACGCCCACCCTGAGATTATTTGGTCAGGCTCCTGTGGTCAGCAGGTTGGCCCAGGACCCACCGAGCAGGCCTCACATGGGGTTGCCCCCAGGTCTGCCGCCACAGCTCAGCAGGCCTGGTGCTTCCCCAGGTTCCGTGTCTCGGGCCTGCCAGGGGAGGCTGGGGCCCGCCCAGGGCCCACTGGGCCACGTCCTCATTCTGTTGGCCAGAGCAGGTCAGGAGGCGGGTTCAAGGGGGCCTGCCCCTTTGCCCAGTCACTGGCAGAAGGACTGGCCACGCCTACAAGGGAATCGAGCGGCACTGCCACCTCCACTGTGGAGGTAGCTTCCTTCTCCTCCAGGGCTGCCTGTGAGGAGTGGAAGTACCCTCGTATTCCTGAGTGGTCCGAATGTGAGGCACCAACGGTTTAATGAGGCCACGTTCTTCGCTTGTCCTCTGGCCTCAGAGTGGGTGACTGGTGGAGTCATCTAAAACCTAAGCCAAGCCAGCATGCACAGACTTCAGATGCACAAGTGCTACGGCTACTCCACCTCAGATGCCAGGTCTGGGCCTGCAGCAGACCCTACGCAGCCTCTGAGAGCTGGGCGGAGCCACCCTCAGGGGCTCGTGTGTCAGCCCAGCCGAGCAGATGCCACTGTCCCACTCAGCATTTGCTGTTCCTGCCCAGGCAGTGCCCGTGGCCCATGTGTAGCCCAGCCTGGAAGGACAGCCTGGCTCCTGGGTGCAGGCTCACTTAACCCAGCCTTCCCCTCAACCCACACCTTCCTGCGGGCCTCGCTGCCAGGGTGGGGCCACCGCAGGGCTGCAGGCAAAGTCCCCTCTGGAAGGCAGCCATTCCCAAGAGCCAGGAGTGGGGCCATCCCTGGCAGGACGCCGGCAATACAGTTGGTGTCATGGTTCCTTCCCTAGGACAGGGGTTTCTGGTGGACAAAGATGGACAGGAGTATCGGGGGTCGTTCCATGACAACAAAAGGCATGGTCGAGGACAGATGCTCTTCAAGTGAGTACAGGTCTCGGTGTGGGACATGGGGAGCCAGGGCAGGGCCCCCCTGAGTGGGATGGGTTCTGAGAGCCCCAGGCCACGGGTGTCTAGTCCTGAGGTCGCTCGGTACATCCTCCCTCTCTCCTCTCTCCTCCCCCCGCCTCCGCCGTGCTGGGAGTGGAGCCAGGGCCTTGCACGTGTAGGCAAGCAGTAGCCCCGCGCCCTGCCCTCTCTTCCTTGAAACTGTTTGTGTGTTTAGTAGAAAAAAATCAATGCCCTCATTAAAATACCTGGTAGTGGGTGGGCTGGGGAGGCAGCCCCCTAGGCCACCAGGTTTGAGGGAGGAGTGCCTACCGGCTGGCACAGCCACCCTCAGGCACAGCGTGTGGGACCTGGGCCCTGTGTGCCTGTCCAGAGCGGTTCTCACTGGACACCCAGGCCGCCCCGGCTGGCCGCCTCTCCTCTTTCATCATTTCCTGGTTCGAGTAGCAGGAGCTGAGTGCCCAGTGTGGAGCCTGGCGTGCTTGGGCCGCAGGTCCTGCTGGGGCAGGGCAGGCAGGCGTGACCTGCCTGACTGGCCCTCCTGAGCTGCCCTGCTGGGCAGGAGCCTGCGGGCCATCTGTTCAGGGCCTATTTTTGCCTCAGTCCCGGTGGTGTCTGCTGAGCCCAGTGGGAGGCGCGGGTTTGAGTCACAGCCACCACCTGGCAGTGGGCTGAGGGCCCTGCCCTGTGCCCCTCAGAAACGGCGACCAGTATGAAGGAGATTGGGTCCAGGACCGGCGTCAGGGACACGGGGCACTGCGCTGTGCGGACGGCTCCACCTACGAGGTGAGGTGTGAGGCCCTGGGGGGCCGGCTCTCCCAAGCAGGCTGCCCGACCTGGCGCCACCATCCAGTGACACGAGGGCACAGCTCCTCCAACCCAGCCTCGGCTCCCAGGGCAAGTCGCCCTCTACCCCTGGCGTCCTCAGCTGGCAGACCTCGTGCCAAGTCGGGCTCATGAGAGGTCCACACCCGGACCCCCAGCCTCTCTCCAGCTGAGCCCTGAAGAGGTGCCTGAGCACCAGGACAGGCCTGTCCACACCGCGGCTCGCTCCGCAGCCCATGCTGCCGCCACCTCCTCTAAGGAGGCCCTGACTCGGGCGCCTTCTCTTCCTGTGGCCGAGGCAAACCCGAGGAGCGGAGGCCGCGGGGCCTGAACCTCCCTCGCCACCCGGCAGCTCAGTCTGTCCACAGAGCAGCTCCTGCGCCTGCCGCTTCTCTGCCTTCTCTGAACTCCAGAGAGGCCGCCCTGGTGGTGTGCTCTGGCCTCTCGCAGATTTTCATTTTACTGATCAGAGAATGGAAGCTGAAGGAGGGTGCGGCGGCC